>CM064505.1:2334963-2353527 GCA_032716605.1 Paralithodes platypus | reverse complement strand
TTATTTTTTGTTTGTTATATACGTTCCACTCAATACCTTCCAAGCCATATTACTTAAAGACTTTATTCATATGATTCAATTTCTATCACCCAAACTTGCAAGTCAATTGTATTCATAACATTTGGGAGTTTTATTTCTACTTCCTTTGTTTCACTGCTGACTTCCCGTTCAATTTCGGAGTGCCTTCACCAACTTCCATCCCCTATTGCTCCTGTGCCCTCGCTTTCAACTTGAGTGCATTCCTCTTTCAATTTGAGTGCATTCCTCTTTCAGAGGTTGAAGTAACTAAACTAAAGCTTTTTTTTTTGTTTTGTTTTATTTGGGGGGTGTTTTTTTTTTTTGGTTTTTTTTGTGTGTTTGCTTTCTAGATACCCCTGATGGGTAACAAAAGTGCTTTAAAGTATCCCTAATAGGGCTCAATACAGCTAACTCAAAGACAACTGCAGACGGTTGAAGTAACTAAACTAAAGGTTTTCTATAAATAACCCCTGGATGGTAAAACAAAGCCTTTAAAGTTATCCCCAATAGGCTTCAACACAGCTAACTCAAAGACAACTGCAGAGTTTGAAGTGTACTAAACTAAAGGTTATAAATCCTCTTGATGGTAAACAAAGGTTTTAAAAGTATCCCCCAATAAAGCTCAACACAGCTAACTCAAAGACCAACTGCAGAGGGTTGAAGGAAAACTAAAACTAAAAGGTTTCTAAATACCCCTGATGGTAACAAAGGCTTTTAAAGTATCCCCAATAGGCTCAACAACAGGCTAATCTCAAAGACAACTGCAGAGGTTGAAGTAACCTAAACTAAAGGTTGCTAAATACCCCTGATGGTAACAAAGGCTTTAAAAAGTATCCCCAATAGGCTCAACACAGCTAACTCAAAGACAACTGCAGATGGTTGAAGTAACTAAACTAAAGGTTTCTAAATACCCGCTGATGGTGAACAAAGGCTTTTAAAGAAGTATCCCTAATAGGCTCATCACCAGCTAACTCAAAGACAAACTGCAGAGGTTGAAGTAACTAAACTAAAGGTTTATAAAGTTACCCCTGATGGTAACAAAGGCTTTAAAGTATCCCCAATAGGCTCAACACAGCTAACTCAAAGACAACTGCAGAGGTTTTGAAGTAACTAAAACTAAAGGTTTATAAATACCCCTGATTGGTAACAAAGGCTTTAAAGTACTCCCCAATAGGCCTCAACACAGCTAACTCATAAGGACACTGCAGAGGTTGAAGTAACTAAACTTTAAAGGTTTCTAAATACCCCTGAATGGTAACAAAGGCTTTAAAGTATCCCTAATAGGCTTCAACACAGCTAACTCAAGACAACTGCAGAGGTTGAAGTAACTAAACTAAAGGTTTCTAAATACCTCTGATGGTAAACAAAGGCTTTACAAGTAGCCCCAATAGGCTCAACACAGCTAACTCCAAAGACAACTGCAGAGGTTGAAGTAACTAAACTAAAAGGTTTGTCTAAATACCTGATGGTAACAAAGGCTTTACAAGTATCCCCAATAGGCTCAACACAGGTTAAGACTCAAAGACAACTGCAGAGGTTGAAGTAACTAAAACTAAAGGTTTTAAATAAAATACCCTGAGGGTAACAAAGGCTTTAGAGTATCCGCCAATAGGCTCAACAACAGCTAACTCAAAGACAACTGCAGAGGTTGAAGTAACTAAACTAAAGGTTCTAAATACCCCCTGGGATGGTAACAAAGGCTTTAAAGTATCCTAATTAGGCTCAACAACATCTAACTCAAAGACAACTGCAGAGGTTGAAGTAACTAAAACTAAAGGTTTCTAAATAGCCCCTGATGGTAACAAAGGCTTTAAAAGTATCCCCAATAGGCTCAACACAGCCTAACTCACAGACAACTGCAGGAGAGAGGTTGAAGTAAACTAAACTAAAGGTTTCTAAATACCCCTGATGGTAACAAAGGCTTTAAAGTATCCCCAATAGGCTCAAAATCGCGTCATATGTCGGAGAGGGTTAAGTCTATTACTTTAGTTACTGTAATTTCTGTTTTGGTTTTGTTTATTTTGCAAGTTTTACATTATAATTTAACTTATATCAGCCATATATCGAGTTACGTTGTCTTTACTTTATATATATATATATAGATATATATATATATATATATATATATATATTTTGTGTACGTGTATATATGTTTTGTATTCATTATTTTATTTTATTTATTTCCAGCATTCTAGGTAATGTATTTCACTGTTTATCAGACACATATCGAGTCTGTTGTGTCTGTATTATATATATATATATATATATATATATATATATATATATATATATATATATATATATATATATATATATTGCTAGGAAAATTAGAAGCCACTTAGTAAAATTTAACTTAATAAATTCTTTCTCAGCTATGGATTCACTCAGGGACGTTTCTTGGGCGCCTTACTAATTTGCTTAAGCTTTTTCTCAGAGGTATATGACGTCAGTAGATAATGACAAGTCATATGATATTAATATTTAGATTTCAGTCAAAAGCTTTCGACAGAGTCCCTCATGAGAGATTGATGAGAAAGGTTGAGGCACCATGTGAATAGGAGGGTCGTTGTTGGGATTGGATTAGGTCATGGCTAATTGGGTAGGAAACAGAGAGTCAGCAATAAATGGTACCTAAGTCAGAGTGGGAGGAGCAGTAAAAAGTGGTGTCCCCCAGGGATCGGTATTTAGGTCCCCATGTTGTTTCTTATATACATAAATGACCTAGATGTAGGTCGTATAAATAGTAGGATAAGTAAATTCGCAGGACGATACTAAAATGGGGAGGGGCGGGGATCAATTGATTCAGATAGCGATATAGAGTGCCTCCAAAGGGATCTCGATACCTTACATGAATGGTCATCAAATTGGCAGATGAAGTTTAACATTGACAAAATGCAAGGTATTAAAGATAGGAAGATGCCAAACAAATGTTTAAATATAAAACTAGCTAATGTTAGAATTAGAAAATTCAGGACTGGCGAGAAAGAATCTAGGTGTGTTTGTTAGCAATGATTTTGAAGACCTAGAAAAACAGTGTATAACGTTCGTAATAAGGCAAACAGGATTCTCGGGTTCATTGCTAGGAGTGTGAGTAACAGAAACTTGCTGATGTTATCTTAAAACTTTACTGGCATTTTAGTGAGACCCCATAATAGGATGTATGCTGGGGTCCAATTTTGGTGTCCTTATTACAGAATGGACATAGATTCATTGGAGAGAATTCAGCGTAGAATGACAAAATGATCAATAATATTAGAAATTTTCCGTATGAAGAAAGGTTGAAGAACATTAGGTTTACATTCGTTAGAGAGACGCAGAGTTGAGAGGGGATATGATAGGGAGGTGTTTCAAGTGGGTTTAGTGGGATTAACAAAGGGGACAATGACAAATGTACTAAAGGCCTCAGTGATAGCGAAAGAATCTCGTACCAATGGTTTCAAATTAGATAAATTTCGTTGTCAGAAATAGATATAGGGCAGAATATTGGTTTGGTAACAGAGTTGTAGATGGGTGGAATAGGGCCTACAAAGTGTATATAGTTGGGATCAAGAACGATAGGGGAGCTTTCCAAAGAAAAATTGGATAAAGCATATGTACGAGAAGGGTTGGGTGTGAAGGGGGATCAGCCGGGTTGGGCCAATCAGCGCTCTGCAGACCCCCGTAATCCTGCGTTAATCTCTAACCGGTTTGGTAAGATGATCCTCAGGGTATTAGAGTGTTGAGCCTATAATTGGCTTTTCATTGTAATTGGGGTTGTGTGGGACAGGGATAGTGCCCTTGCTTAGGCCAATCGGCTTTCTGCAGACTCCCATTTTCTTATGTTTCTTATGTTCTTATATATATATATATACTATATAATATATATATATATATATATATATATATTCTGTGGTTATATGTTTTTCATTATATTATCAGTTAATTTATTCTATTTTAGTCTCCCCATTTAATTTATTTATTCTATTTTCTTCTTCCAATTCAATGTATTTATTCTATTTTAGTCTCCCCATTTAATTTATTTATTCTATTTTCGTCTTCCAATTCAGTTAATTATTCTAATTTAGTCTCCCCATTTAATTCAGTTAATTTATTCTATTTTAGTGTCCCCATTTAATTCAGTTAATTTATTCTATTTTAGTCTCCCCATTTAATTCAGGTAATTTATTCTATTTTAGTCTCCCCATTTAATTCATTTATTCTATTTTCTTCTTCCAATTCAATGTATTTATTCTATTTTAGTCTCCCCATTTAATTAATTTATTCTATTTTCTTCTTCCAATTCAATGTCTGTAATTCTATTTTATTGCCACCCATTTAATTTATTTATTCGATTTTCTTCGTTCCAATTCAGGTGTATTATTAACTGATTCTATTCTCTCCCCATTTAATGTATTTATTCTATTTTCTTCTTGCCATTCAGTATTGGAGGGCCTTCAATGACTTCCATTCCATATGTCGCGTGACGTCTCCTTCATTGCCCTGGCCCCTTCTCTCGCTCCCTCTCTCGCTCTCATCACTATTCATCTCTCTCTCTCTCTCTATCTCTCTCTCTGTTTATATATATGTATTTCTCTCACACACAGTCTATCTCTCTTTCTCTCTCTCCGTCTTTCTGTCTGTCTATTATTCACACACACACACACACACACACTCTCTCAATCCATCCATCTATCTATCTATCTATCTATCAATCAATCAAGCTAACTATCTATCTATCATTAAACAGGAAATAGTTACGATCAATTGGACTACTCTTAAGGGGAGATCTCCACTTGAGGGATTTTTTTTTCTGGACTCCTTTCTCCCTCATGTCTAGCCCCATTGCTTTTGAGATTTTAAGACCTTCGCCCTAGTAGTTTGGATATTTTAAAGACATTTTTGCCCCATTTCTTTCTGTCAATTTTAAGACCTTTCGTGCCGCTAAGGTGTCGATATTTTCCTGGCGAGCGATAGCGAGCCTGTAATTTAAGAGCAATCGGCCTCCGGCATGAACATTTTGCTACCGACAAATGTACAAATTTATCTTGAAAGGGGGTCTAAGGGTGTAATGTTAAGCTTGATGAAAAAGTAGGGAACAAACTAAAAACCTCCCCTTAATTCTATTACTATCCTTTACAGTACCGATGACATCATTTTCATAATTTTCTGGCAACTATTAAACGATTCCCTTCAGCTTTTCGTAGAGCACGTAGACCCAGATCTTGGTAGCACCCGTCTTGCAACACAATCTCACCCCTACTCTGTGCAACTCTCCAACCCAAGAGTGAAAAGTTATTCTCAGTTTTTCTTCTATTCAACTGCTGAGCTCTGGAACTCTCTCCCACCAGGAATCAGTCTTTCCCTCTTCCTATGTTTACGACAATTGCCTTCAAACTCCGTGTGTCCAGGCATTTTGGCTCGAATGTCCCTTGATTTTGGCCCTGTCACTCTTTCAACTATGGGGGAGGCACTCGCTATAGGCAGTTCTGCCTTTTGTCTCCCTCGCTCACATAGAAAACATCGACAAACTGACAAGGCGAACGTCTTAAAATCCCAAAATTAATGGGGCTAACCATGCGAGAGAAGGGGATCCAGCAAAAAAAAAAGTTCCCTTTAAGGGGAGGTATTTAGTTTGTTCCCTATACCGACCCCATAATCCACCTTAAGAATTACACACCCCCTTGTGAGTCCCTTTCAAGATAAATTTGTAAATTTTTCGGTAGAAAAATGTCCCGGCCGAAGGCCGGTTCCTCTTAAATTACAGGCTCGCTATCGCTCGCCAGGATAAAATTTACACCTGAATGGCACGAAAGGTCTTAATATGGGGTGAAAGTTCTTAAACTCGCTAAACTAATGGTGTGTTTATAATATCAAAAGCAATGGGGCTAAACATGAGGGAGAAAGGGGTCAAGAAAACAATCCCTCGAGTGGAGATCTCCCCTTAAGCCACTAGTTTTTGACGTTGGTCGATTAATTGCCTCTTTCTTGGGTCGTAACTCACAATTCGTCACGGGAGTCACCAGCCACGGATGGGGGGTGGGGGGATGGGGAGGGGGGTGGGGGTGGGGGGTGGGGGGAGGCATTAGTTGCACCCGGCACATTCACCAGGTCCAAGGGTTGCATGTACAGTCGCGCTAATAAGTGATGTATCGGCACCGAGAATGTATTGATATCAGCCATATCTAAGCTTCATTTCTTCATATGGAGTGAGATATACAAACATGTTCCTACACTTACCCCCCTTTTCAACATCTGACAGACATTAATACAGCACAGAGCAAGCCAAACGTAATGCCACCTGAGACATGACTTATTAGCGCGATCGGACACTCGGTCAAACAAGTATCTGCACCCCTTACGCTGATCATCTGGTGTGTACAGCTCGGTAGGGTTGGCACCTCTGCCTGCAACTATATCCATGTGTCAGAGACGGTCCTCTCTGACACATGGATATAGTTGCAGGCAGAGGTGCCAACCCTACCAAGCTCTGTACACACCAGATGATCAGCGGAGGGGTGCAGATACTTGTTTGACCGAGTGTACGTATTAACATTAACGTTAACCCTCTCCGACATATGACGCGATTTTGAGCCTATTAGGGATACTTTAAAGCCTTTGTTACCATCAGAAGGTATTTATAAACCTTTAGTTTAGTTACTTCAACCTCTGCAGTTGTCTTTGAGTTAGCTGTGTTGAGCCTATTGGGGATAATTTAAAGCCTTTGTTACCATCAGAGGTATTTAGAAACCTTTAGTTTAGTTACTTCAACCTCTGCAGTTGTCTTTGAGTTAGCTGTGTTGAGCCTATTGGGGATACTTTAAAGCCTTGGTTACCATCAAGGGTATTTAGAAACCTTTAGTTTAGTTACTTCAACCTCTGCAGTTGTCTTTGAGTTAGCTGTGTTGAGCCTATTGGGGATACTTTAAAGCCTTTGTTACCATCAGGGGTATTTAGAAATCTTTAGTTTAGTTACTTCAACCTCTGCAGTTGTCTTTGAGTTAGCTGTGTTGAGCCTATTGGGGATACTTTAAAGCCTTAGGTCCCATCAGGGGTATTTAGAAACCTTTAGTTTAGTTACTTCAACCTCTGCAGTTGTCTTTGAGTTAGCTGTGTTAATAAGAAAAGAAAATGGGAGTCTGCAGAAAGCCGATTGGCCTAAGCAAGGCAGATCCCTGTCCCACACAACCCCAATTCAATTACAAAGCCCAATTATAGGCTTCACACTCTAATACCCTGAGGATCATCTTACCAAAACGGTTAGAGATTAACGCAGGATTATGGAGGTCTGCAGAGCGCTGATTGGCCCAACCCGGCTGATCCCCCTTCACACCCAACCCCTCTCGTCCATATGCTTATCTAATTTTATCTTAAAGCTCCCTACAGTTTTAGATCCCACTATAGCACTGGTAGTCCATTCCACCCATCTACAACTCTGTTACCAAACCAATACTTGCCTATATCTTTTCTGAAACGAAATTTATCTAATTTGAAACCATTGGTACGAGTTCTTTCGCTATCACTGAGCTTTAGTACATTTGCCATGTCCCTTTGTTAATCCCACTAACCCACTTGAACACCTCTATCATATCCCCTCTAACTCTGCGTCTCTCTAACGAATGTAAACCTAATTTCTTCAACCTTTCTTCATACGAAAGATTTCTAATATATGGATCATTTTTGTCATTCTACGCTGTACTCTCTCCAATGAATCTATGTCCATTCTGTAATAAGGACACCAAAATTGGACAGCATAATCCATGTGGGGTCTCACTAATGACAAGTAAAGTTTTTAAGATAACATCAGCAGTTCTGTTACTCACACTCCTAGAGATGAACCCGAGAATCCTGTTTGCCTTATTACGAACGCTTATACACTGTTTTCTAGGCTTCAAATCATTGCTAACACACACACCTAGATCTTTCTCGCAGTCTGAATTTTCTAATTCTAAATTAGCTAGTTTATATATTTAACATTTGTTTGCATCTTCCCTATCTTTAATACCTTGCATTTGTCAATGTTAAACTTCATCTGCCAATTTACTGACCATTCATGTAAGGTATCTAGATCCCTTTGGAGGCACTCTATATCGCTATCTGAATCAATTGATCTCCCTATTTAGTATCGTCTGCAAATTTACTTATCCTACTAGTTATACCTAAATCTAGGTCATTTATGTATATAAGAAACAACAGGGGACCTAATACCGATCCCTGGGGGACACCACTTTTGACTGCTCCCCATTCTGACTTGGTACCATTTATGCTGACTCTCTGCTTCCTACCAATTAGCCATGACCTAATCCATCCTAACAACGCCCCACCTATTCCATGTGCCTCAACCTTTCTCCATCAATCTCTCATGAGGGACTCTGTCGAAAGCTTTACTGAAATCTAAATATAATATCATATGACTTGTCATTATCTACTGCTTCATATACCTCTGAGAAAAAACTAAGCAAATTAGTAAGGCAAGACCGTCCCTGAGTGAATCCATGCTGAGAAGAATTGATTAAGTTAAATGTTTCTAAGTGGTTTCTCATTTTCCTAGCAATAATTGACTCTAGTAGTTTTCCTATGATTGAAGTGAGACTAATGGGACGGTAATTGGATGCTATTGATTTATCACCTTTTTTGAAGATCGGAACTACATTTGCAAGCTTCCAAGCTTCTGGAACTATACCTGTTTCTAATGACTTGTTAAATAGAAATGTTAATGGATAACTTAACTCATCTCTGCATTCTTTTAATACTCTAGCATATGGATATCTAGAGCCTATTGGGGATACTTTAAAGCCTTTGTTACCATCAGGGGTATTTAGAAACCTTTAGTTTAGTTACTTCAACCTCTGCAGTTGCCTTTGAGTTAGCTGTGGGCAGAAAACTAATTTTGAAGAGGTAATTATAAGAGTGAGAGAACTCTATTTCTTATTGCTAATCTGGCAACCTCTGCGTCATATGAGTCTGAAGGGGTTAATTGCCATTTTCTTTGGCCCATACCTCACAACTCGTCAATCAGCGAAACAGGGGGGACATTAGTAGCACCCGGTACCCAAGCCAGGTCCACGGGTTCTTTACAAGTATTGGCAGAACGTTAGTGACGAGGCCGGAAGTGTAATCTTAACCCCTTCTGTACCGGGGACGTCTTTTTAACCTTACTCTGGCTACTGATAGACGATTGTGTTCAGCATTAAAAGTGCCTCCAACAATGAACAGGCATCGAACCATCCAACTTTGCCATTTTTTGCCTACACAGATCATTCTTAAGGGGAGGTTTTTAGTTTGGTCTCTAGATATCCATCAAGCTTAAAATTACACCCCCTAGACCCCCTTTCAAGATAAATTTGTAAATTTCCCGGCTGAAAGCCGGTTCCTGTTAAATTACAGGCTCGCTATCGCTCGCCAGGATAAAATCGACACCTGAATTGCACGAAAGGTCTTAATTTGGGGTGAAAGTTCTTAGAATCGCCAAACTAATGGGGCGACTGTCTTAAAATCTCAAAAGCAATGGGGCTAAACATGAGGGAGAAAGGGGTCCAGAAAAAAATCCCTCAAGTCGATATCTCCCCTTAAGCTGCACACACGCACACACACACACACACACATTTCTTTCTTCTACTCAAGAAGTGAACTCCTTCAACTCCGGAACTCTCCCTTAATCAATCTTTCCTTCATCCTATGACTTAAACTGCATTAAACTTCGTGTACCCAGGCATTTTGACCCCAACGTCCCTTGAATTCGGCCCTGTTACTCTTTCGGCTTTGGGGGGAGACACTCGTTACAGGCAACCTGCCTTTTGTTTCCTTCATACACATACAAAAATATATAGATTAATAGATAGATAGATAGATATAGATATATTAATAGATAGATATACATATTAAGAGGAGATCTCCACTTGAGGGATTTTTTTCTTGACCCCTTTCTCCCTCATGTCCCTAGTCCATTGTTGTTGATATTATAAAATGTTTGCCCCATTAGTTTAGCGATTTTAAGAACTTTCACCCCATATTAAGACCTTTCGTGCCACTCAGGTGTCGATTTTATCCTGGCGAGCGATAGCGAGCCTGTAATTTAAGAGGAACCGGCCTTCGGCCGGGAAATTTTTCTACCGAAAAATGTACAAATTTATCTCAAAGGGGTGTAATTTTAAGCTTGATGGAGGTCTAGGGAACAAACTAAATACCTCCCCTTAATAGATAGATAGATAGATAGATAGGTAAATATATAGATAGATTAATATATATAGAAAGACAATATTGTAGATAGGTAAATAGATAGATAGATAGATAGATTAATATATATAGCTATAGATACATTGATAGACAGATAGATATATACAAATAGCTATGGGTTGATAACATGGGTATTTAGTTTGTTCCCTAGACCTCCATCAAGCTTAAGGGGAGGTATTTAGTTTGTTCCCTAGACCTCCATCAAGCTTAAAATTACACCCCCTTGAGTCCCTTTCAAGATAAATTTGTACATTTTTCGGTAGAAAAATTTCCCGGCCAAAGGCCGGTTCCTCTTAAATTACAGGCTCGGTATCGCTCGCCAGGATAAAATCGACACTTGAGTGGCACGAAAGGTCTTAATATGGGGTGAAAGTTCTTAAAATCGCTAAACTAATGGGGCGAACGTTTTATAATATCAAAAGCAATGGGGCTAAACATGAGGGAGAAAGGGGTCCAGAAAAAAATCCCTCAAGTGGAGATCTCCCCTTAATAGATAGATAGATACACAGACATATAGATTGATATACACACAAAATATAGCCATGGGTTGATCTGGGAGAGAGTGGTGGTACTAGTAGTGTCGATCCAGAGTAAAATATTATTAATTCCCAACCACTGTCAAGTTACTGCAGGGTATTTTCGAGGACAGGGCCCCTTCCTCTTTTTATTCCCCCCCACGATAGGTCAATGCGCTCACAAATCGGTTCGTCTACAAATTGTTTAGATATTATTTCATTAGTACTGTAAGTCTGTCTGTTCTAAATCTTTCAAATCACGAATTAGAGTTGAAGAGGGGGGTAGCTTGCTCTCTATACCTCTTTCATAGTAAAACAAAACAAAATCATTAACCCCTTCAGACTCATATGACGCAGAGGTTGCCAGATTAGCAAAAAGATATAGAGTTCTCTCACTCTTATAATTACCTCTCCAAAATTAGTTTTCTGCCCACAGCTAACTCAAAGACAACTGCAGAGGTTGAAGTAACTAAACTAAAGGTTTCTCAATACCCCTGATGGTAACAAAGGCTTTAAAGTATCCCCAATAGGCTCAACACAGCTAACTCAAAGACAACTGCAGAGGTTGAAGTAACTAAACTAAAGGTTTATAAATACCCCTGATGGTAACAAAGGTTTTAAAGTATCCCCAATAGGCTCAACACAGCTAACTCAAAGACAACTGCAGAGGTTTAAGTAACTAAACTAAAGTTTTCTAAATACCCCTGATGGTAACAAAGCTTTAAAGTACCCCAATGTGCTCACACAGCTAACTCAAGACAACTGCAGAGGTTGAAGTAACTAAACTAAAGGTTTATAAATACCCCTGATGGTAACAAAGGCTTTAAAGTATCCCTAATAGGCTCAAAATCGCGTCATATGTCGGAGAGGGTTAATTGAGTTTAGAACTAAAGTCGGTTGGTGGAGGGAACATAAAAATGCATTCAGGTTCAGGGGTAGTTTATATAGAGAGGCCTTCCTTAGGGTCAAGGCCCCATTAATTACTCCTTCCATTCACCTATCCATAGCCTATGATAGCGCAGTTGGAATTGTGTACATGCTTAGATTGATATGCAGGATTCCAAACTGCATAATAAATCGTATGTTTAACTGTCTTCGTAGCGCAATGGATAAATGCACTGAATTTCGGTGTGAGCATCCTAGGTTCGAATCCCTGGACTGCCACATGTATTTGTGGATTTCATTAATTGAGTTTAGGAGTAGAGTTGGTTGGCGGAGGTAACATAATAATATTTATATACTGTATATATATATATATATACAAGAACCCTTTTCGAGATGAATGTGTATATTTTTGACCGGTTCCTCTTAAATTGCAGGGTCGCTATCGCTCTCAAAGACAATATTGACACCTAAATGGCACGAAAGGTCTGATTATTGGCATGAGGGAAAGGTCTTGAAATCGCAAACTAATGGGGCGAATGTCTTAAAATCTGAAATGGCGCTTACCTCTCTCACCCTTTCAGTCTCAAACACACTCACCCCCACCCCTCTCGCTTTCACACACACACACACACACACATTCAAACTCACTCTCTTTCTCTCTCTCAAACACACACACACACACTCTCTCTCTTTGTTTCATTCTCTGTCTCTCACTCTCACACTCATTCTCTCTTTCTTTGTCTCTCTCACTCTACCTCACTCACTCTCACTTTATTTATCTCTCCTTTTTCTCAGTTGCCAGGGATTCTTTATTCTTCCGTCGGTAGTTCCTCTTGATTGGATAACTTTTTTTTAACGGGGGGGGGGGGGTGGGGTGGGGGGGGGAAGATGGGAGAGAGACAATATGTTAGTGGGTGGTGGGGTGTATACATGTGAAAAATTATGTTTGTGGTAGAGAGAGAGAGAGACGGGGTGGGATAGGAGGGGAAGAGGTGAGGAGAGAGAGAGAGAGAGAGAGAGAGAGAGAGAGAGAGAGAGAGAGAGAGAGAGAGAGAGAGAGAGAGAAATATGTTAGGGGGGTGTATACAGAGTGGAAAAATATGTTTGTGGGAGAGAGAGAGACGGGGTGTGAGGGAGGGGAAGGGTGGAGGAGAGAGAGAGAGAGAGAGAGAGAGAGAGAGAGAGAGAGAGAAAATATGTTAGGGGGGTGTAAACAGAGTGGAAAAAATCTTTTTGTGGGAGATAGAGAGCGGGGTGTGAGGTAGGGAAGGGTTGGAGGAGAGAGAGAGAGAGAGAGAGAGGGGGTGTGATGGAGGGGAAGGGTGGAGGGAGGAGAGAGAGAGAGAGAAGGAGAGAGAGAGAGAGAGAGGAGAGAGAGAGAGAGAGAGAGAGTAAGCGAAAGAAGAGAAGAGAAAATATGTTAGGGGGGTGGGTGTATGCCAGAGTGGAGAGTGGCAAAATATGTTTTTGGGCTAGAGGAGAGATACGGTTTGGTAAGTGAGGAGGGTAGGGTGGAGGCTAGGGAGAGAGGTGGATGTAAGAGAGAATAGAGGAGAAGGGAGTATAGGAGGAGAGGGAGAGGTAAAATATTTTAGGGGGTTAGTAACGAGGAGGAGAAGTGGAAACGATATGTTTTGCTGGGAGAAATATGTTTGGGGGGGGGGTATAGGGAGGGGAAGGGTGGATTGGAAAAGAGAGAATAGAGTTGTGGGAGAGAGAGGATACGGGTTTGAGGATGGAAGTTGAGGAGGAGAAAGAGAAGAGAGAGAGAGAGAGAGCGAGAGGATGAGCGAGAAGATAGAGATGAGAGAACAAGAGTAGAGGGGGAGCGAACAATTTGATTAAGGGGTGGGGGTGGTGTATACAGATTGGGAAAAACCGTTGTTGTGTAGTGGGGAGAGAGAGCCGGGGTGATGAGGAGGGGAGAAAAGAGAGGGACGGGGTGTGGAGGGGCACGGGGCAGGGGTGGAGGAGAGAGAGATAGGTCGGAGGAGAGAAGAGAAGAGAGAAGAGAGAGAGGTGAGAGAGAGAGGAGAGACGGATGGTGGTGGGCTGACGAGGGTGAAGTGGTGAGGATAGAGGATAGAGAGAGAGACGTGGGTGTGAGGGAGGGGAGAGAGAAGGGGTGGCGGAGAGAAGAGATAGAGATAGAGGAGAGCTAGGCTGAGAGAGAGAGAGAGAGGAGAGAGAGGGATGAGCGAGAGAGAGAGGAGAGGAGAGAGCGGAGGAGATCGCGCAGAGAACGTGGCGGCGTGGTGCAAACAGATAAAACACGGGGGACCGAGTCGGGGGGCTGGGGATTGTGAGACCCGGAGAATGGCACTGGGTACGGGGTTTGGTGAGTAGAGGTGGAGTTTGGGGACGAGATAGACAGAATCCCGACTGGGGTTTGTGATGGATGAGGGGAGGGGTGGAGGGTTGATGAGATAGAGAGCGAAGAGCTTAAGAGAGAGAGAGCGAGAGCGAGCGAGAGAGAGAGATAGAGAGAAGGAGGAGATAAGGAGCCGATACGGTGGCGTGTGAATCGGGGATGTGGGAGGGGATGGGTGGGGGAGAGAAGAAGACGGGTTGTGGAAAGGGTAAGTGCGGTAGGGTCTGCAGAGGGGATGGAGGAAGAGAAGAGAGCGAGAGGCGTATGGGGCTAGGAGCTCGAGAGCATATCTAGAGAGTCGAGAGCGCATCCGACGTAGAGAGAGGAGTATCTAGATCTCAGCGCGCTATCGATATAGGCGAGCGGACGTTATTTTTCTGGGAATGGGAGAGGGAGAGAGATTATCTGGACCGGTCTTCGGCCAGGGAATTTTTCTATCGAAAAATGTCCTGGCCGAAGGCCGGTTTCTTTTAAATTACAGGCTCGCTATCGCTCGCCAGGAAACTATCGACACCTAAATGACACACACAGTCTTAATATTGACAAAGAAATTGGGCGAAAGGTCTTAAAATCACCAAACTAATGAGCCGAACGTCATAAACTAATGGGGCTAAACATGAGGAATTTTAAGAAGGGGGACCAGAATAACGGCCCATCTCCCATTAAAAGATATATATATATATATATATATATATATATATATATATATATATATATATATTTTTTTTTTTTTTTTTTTTTTTTTTATAAATGTGATGTTGCACTGAAGGGATTAAACTCATGCTATGTTATGTGTAGTTGCAAGAACTGGTTATATAAACTGAATTAAGACTTGGGGCATCTCACTTACTGGAATTGATATATATAATATTATATCTGACACTGATAAAATATCAGGCGCTCAGTCATAATACATTATATTAACCCTTTCAGACTCATATGACGCAGAGGTTGCCAGATTAGCAATAATACATAAGAGTTCTCTCACTCTTATAATTACCTCTCCAAAATTAGTTTTCTGCCCACAGCTAACTCAACGACAACTGCAGAGGTTGAAGTAACTAAACTAAAGGTTTCTAAATACCCCTGATGGTAACAAAGGCTTGAAAGTATCCCCAATAGGCTCAACACAGCTAACTCAAAGACAACTGCAGAGGTTGAAGTAACTAAACTAAAGGTTTCTAAATACCCCTGATGGTAACAAAGGCTTTAAAGTACCCCCAATAGGCTCAACACAGCTAACTCAAAGACAACTGCAGAGGTTGAAGTAAACTAAACTAAAGGTTTCTAAATACCCCTGATGGTAACAAAGGCTTTAAAGTATCCCCAATAGGCTCAACACAGCTAACTCAAAGACAACTGCAGAGGTTGAAGTAACTAAACTAAAGGTTTCTAAATACCCCTGATGGTAACAAAGGCTTTAAAGTATCCCTAATAGGCTCAACACAGCTAACTCAAAGACAACTGCAGAGGTTGAAGTAACTAAACTAAAGGTTTCTAAATACCCCTGATGGTAACAAGGGCTTTAAAGTATCCCCAATAGGCTAAAAATTGCGTCATATGTCAGAGAGGGTTAAACCAGCACCCTGTAAGTCAAGAAACCGTCATGCCTGGAGCCCCTCTTCGAGAACTCCAGTACCTGAAGGTTTGGGTATGAATTGCTATAATTGTAAGAACCATTTAAGGGGGGGGGAGATGGTTAGTTTTTATGGACCCCCTTCTCACTCGTGTTTAGCCCCATTAGTTTTGACATTTTAAGACGTTCGGCCCATTACTTTGGCGATTTTAACACCTTTTGCCCCATTTCGGTGGCACATTTAAGACTTTTTGTGCCATTTAGTCGTCATTTTCGTCCTGGCGAGCGATGACGAGCTTGTAATTTTAAGAGGAACCGGTCTTTGGCTGGAAAAATGTTCTACCGAAAAATGTACAAATTTATCTTGAAGAGGGGGGGGGGGGGATTTTTTTTTTTTTTTTTTTTAGTTTGATGGAGGTCTAGCGAGGAATTCAAGACGTAATTGAATACATAAATATATAGACCAAAAAACAAATGTCCAACTACCCCCCTTTAAGACTTGTTCAAGTTGTAAAGATATGAATGGTTATCAGGGATGTAAACACAGATAAACAGAATACAAATAAAGATTAAATAATACGAAAATAAATGCAGACAAGGTAGAACAAAAATGTAGATTAAGGGGAGGTTTTTAGTGTGTTCCCTAGACTTCCATCAAGCTTGAAATTACACCCCCTTGACTCCCTTTCAAGATAAATTTGTACATTTTTCGGTAGAAAAATGTCCCGGCCGAAGGCCGGTTCCTCTTAAATTACAGGCTCGCCAGGAAAAAATCGACACCTAAATGGGACGAAAGGTATTAAAAGTGACATAAATGGGGTGAAACTTCTTAAAATCGCCAAGCTAATGGGGCGAACGTTTTATAATATCAAAAGCAATGGGGCTAAACATGAGGGAGAAAAGGGTCAAGAAAAAAATCCCTCAAGTGGAGATCTCCCCTTAAAGGAACTGCAAGGCAAATCACCTGAAGGAGTTCCAGTAATAATCCCATTTTCCCTAGGCTTGACATTTACGTCTGATATAATTAGAATGCATACTTATATATTTTGTTTTGTAATTAGAATGTCCAGTAATTGTATTCTTTTATATTTTGTATTTGTAATTAGAATGTCAAGTCCTTGTATTCTTTTATCCTTTTTTGTGTGTAATTACAATGTCAAGTAATTGTATACTTTTATAATTTACATAAGAACATAAGAAAATGGGAGTCTGCAGAAAGCCGATTGGCCTAAGCAAGGCAGATCCCTGTCCCACACAACCCCAATTCATTTACAAAGCCCAATTATAGGCTCCACACTCTAATACCCTGAGGATCATCTTACCAAAACGGTTAGGGATTAACGCAGGATTATGGAGGTCTGCAGAGTGCTGATTGGCCCAACCCGGCTGATCCCCCTTCACACCCAACCCCTCTCGTCCATATGCTTATCCAATTTTATCTTAAAGCTCCCTACAGTTTTAGATCCCACTTGGTAGTCCATTCCACCCATCTACAACTCTGTTACCAAACCAATATTTGCCTATATCTTTTCTGAAACGAAATTTATCTAATTTGAAACCATTGGTACGAGTTCTTTCGCTATCACGGAGCTTTAGTACATTTGTCATGTCCCCTTTGTTAATCCCACTAACCCACTTGAACACCTCTATCATATCCCCTCTAACTCTGCGTCTCTCTAACGACGTAATTTGTAATTAGAATGTCAAGTGTTCATAGTCTACTTTTATCATATATTTTTTAATTAGAATGTCAAGTGTTCAGTAATTGTATACTTACATTTTTTTTCTTCAAATTAGAATGTCAAGTGTTCAGTCATTTTAAAAAAAAAAAAAATTTTAAATTAAAGGTGGTGTTACACAAGCGATATTTCTGTAAATTTAGGAGGGGCAATTATAGTCTGGCAGCTTCAAAATTGAAGTTCCATAATATATAAACTATCTAACATAATCAACCTTCGATTGAGTTTCCGATTCCAATGCGAGTGTCAAACCAAACCAAAGCCGATTCCATTATTTTTAGTCTTTATTATTGCATATGTATATCTTGACTTATGGCTTATAGTTCAAATTATGTCTGGAAATTATATAATGGCCAAAACAATGCTAATTCCCGTTAGTTTTCCTATATTGCTTCTCATAGTCATTTAAAGCCGGTATCACACGAGAGCTTTTTCCCCCTCATTTATCCTCAACACTGGTCTGGCAGATTATGAGGTAAACATTAATAACATTTCTGTCATCCACATTCATCTACCATCAGTCTAGTTTCCGATACCAGTGCAAAATATTCCAGAAATGTTGCCAGAAAAATTTTGTTCATCGAATGTTGACTATACAATCTCTCGTGTGATACCGGCTTTAGTCTTCACACAAAATTGCTCCGGTTTGACACCCTTTACGAGAAAAGAAACTTGCTCGTCGAAAATTGCCGGAAAGTGCGTTCGTGTGACAAGGCGGACAACCCATTACTTTTTACTCCTCTATTTTCTTGTCTCTACCCACTGAGGACGTTTCATCTCAACTGTCTATCCATCTAACTATTAAATAATATAACAATAGATACACACATAAAAGAGTAGATAATAAATAACAAACATTTAAAAGAATCTATAAGTTAATTAATATCAACAACAATACTTATATAAACAAAGATAATAACACAAATTTATAATAATCAATAAAGTTTAATTAAAAGTTTATTATATAAAAAGACAAAAATAAACATAAAATAATTATCAAGCATTTTAAAAGAATCTATAAGTATAATAATATCAACAATACAAACATATAAATATATGAACAAAAACAAACAATTAGTAATAAGTGATAATAATAAGTAATAATAATAATAATAAGTAATAATAATAATAATAATAAGTAATAATAATAATAATAATAAGTAATAATAATAATAATAATAATAATAATAATAATAATAATAAGTAATAATAATAATAATAATAAGTAATAATAATAAGTAATAATAA
>CM064505.1:2282463-2329963 GCA_032716605.1 Paralithodes platypus | reverse complement strand
CTCTCGCTAGACATACAGCGCTGCCAAAGGCAAATGTAGCGTGACATTAGCGATAATCGCTCCGTATTAGCGAATGTCTATGGTAGCGCTGCAGGTGAAGCTTGCGCGCTAAGAAGCTTGTTCTGGTGTAATTTTGAAGCTATTTTCTCCTAATTTTTTTGACTGAATAAATTTAATTTCATTCAGACACTTGCTCAATCATCCACGAGTGCCTGAATGATCCCTAATATAGCGGAAATAAGCCCGCAGCGTAAGTGTTAAGATGTTGGCCCATTAGTTTGTCGATTTTAAGGCCCTTCGCCCCATTTCTTTGTTAATTTTTTAGACCTTTCATGCTATTTAGGTGCCGATTTTTTACCTGGAGAACGATAGTGAGTCCGTAATTTGGAGGCCAGGACATTTTTCTACCAAAAGATGTACACATTAATCTAGAAGGGGGATCTAATGGATTATTTTTTTTCTTCAATTTGATGGAGGTCTAGGGAGGACACAAGAAATAATTAAAAAATACATAAATGAGCAAATAAATACGCCCATCCCCCCTTAATAAATACGCCCATCATCCCCCCTTAATAAATACGCCCATCCCCCCTTAATTCATATATATGAATGGTGTGACCTGTGACCTGTGACCTGTGACTGTGACTGTGCCCTGGATGTCACCGGTACAGGTGTTAGTGGTGTAGTGGTTATATCTACCCCTGGACTGTGACCTGGACCTGTGACGTGGACTGTGACCAGGTTGTCACCGGTACAGGTGTTAGTGGTGTAGTGGTTATATCTACCCCTGGACTGTGACCTGTGACTGTGACTGTGACCTGGATGTCACCGGTACAGGTGTTAGTGGTGTAGTGGTTATATCTACCCCTGGACTGTGACCTGTGACTGTGACTGTGACCTGGATGTCACCGGTACAGGTGTTAGTGGTGTAGTGGTTATATCTACCCCTGGACTGTGACCTGTGACTGTGACTGTGCCCTGGATGTCACCGGTACAGGTGTTAGTGGTGTAGTGGTTATATCTTCCCCTGGACTGTGACCTGTGACCTGTGACTGTGACCTGGATGTCACCGGTACAGGTGTTAGTGGTGTAGTGGTTATATCTTCCCCTGGACTGTGACCTGTGACTGTGACTGTGCCCTGGATGTCACCGGTACAGGTGTTAGTGGTGTAGTGGTTATATCTTCCCCTGGACTGTGACCTGTGACCTGTGACTGTGACTGTGACCTGGATGTCACCGGTACAGGTGTTAGTGGTGTAGTGGTTATATCTTCCCCTGGACTGTGACCTGTGACTGTGACTGTGCCCTGGATGTCACCGGTACAGGTGTTAGTGGTGTAGTGGTTATATCTTCCCCTGGACTGTGACCTGTGACTGTGACTGTGCCCTGGATGTCACCGGTACAGGTGTTAGTGGTGTAGTGGTTATATCTTCCCCTGGACTGTGACCTGTGACCTGTGACTGTGACTGTGACCTGGATGTCACCGGTACAGGTGTTAGTGGTGTAGTGGTTATATCTTCCCCTGGACTGTGACCTGTGACTGTGACTGTGACCTGGATGTCACCGGTACAGGTGTTAGTGGTGTAGTGGTTATATCTTCCCCTGAACTGTGACCTGTGACTGTGACTGTGCCCTGGATGTCACCGGTACAGGTGTTAGTGGTTGTAGTGGTTATATCTTCCCCTGGACTGGACCTGTGACTGTGACTGTGCCCTGGATGTCACCGGTACAGTGTTAGTGGTGTAGTGGTTATATCTTCCCCTGGACTGTGACCTGTGACTGTGACTGTGCCCTGGATGTCACCGGTACAGGTGTTAGTGGTGTAGTGGTTATATCTTCCCCTGGACTGTGACCTGTGACTGTGACTGTGCCCTGGATGTCACCGGTACAGGTGTTAGTGGTGTAGTGGTTATATCTTCCCCTGGACTGTGACCTGTGACTGTGACTGTGACCTGGATGTCACCGGTACAGGTGTTAGTGGTGTAGTGGTTATATCTACCCCTGGACTGTGACCTGTGACTGTGACTGTGACCTGGATGTCACCGGTACAGGTGTTAGTGGTGTAGTGGTTATATCTTCCCCTGGACTGTGACTGTGACTGTGCCCTGGATGTCACCGGTACAGGTGTTAGTGGTGTAGTGGTTATATCTTCCCCTGGACTGTGACCTGTGACTGTGACTGTGACCTGGATGTCACCGGTACAGGTGTTAGTGGTGTAGTGGTTATATCTACCCCTGGACTGTGACCTGTGACTGTGACTGTGCCCTGGATGTCACCGGTACAGGTGTTAGTGGTGTAGTGGTTATATCTACCCCTGGACTGTGACCTGTGACTGTGACTGTGACCTGGATGTCACCGGTACAGGTGTTAGTGGTGTAGTGGTTATATCTACCCCTGGACTGTGACCTGTGACTGTGACTGTGCCCTGGATGTCACCGGTACAGGTGTTAGTGGTGTAGTGGTTATATCTTCCCCTGGACTGTGACTGTGACTGTGCCCTGGATGTCACCGGTACAGGTGTTAGTGGTGTAGTGGTTATATCTTCCCTTGGACTGTGACCTGTGACTGTGACTGTGACCTGGATGTCACCGGTACAGGTGTTAGTGGTGTAGTGGTTATATCTACCCCTGGACTGTGACCTGTGACTGTGACTGTGCCCTGGATGTCACCGGTACAGGTGTTAGTGGTGTAGTGGTTTTATATCTACCCCTGGACTGTGACCTGTGACTGTGACTGTGACCTGGATGTCACCGGTACAGGTGTTAGTGGTGTAGTGGTTATATCTACCCCTGGACTGTGACCTGTGACTGTGACTGTGCCCTGGATGTCACCGGTACAGGTGTTAGTGGTGTAGTGGTTATATCTACCCCTGGACTGTGACCTGTGACTGTGACTGTGCCCTGGATGTCACCGGTACAGGTGTTAGTGGTGTAGTGGTTATATCTTCCCCTGGACTGTGACCTGTGACTGTGACTGTGACCTGGATGTCACCGGTACAGGTGTTAGTGGTGTAGTGGTTATATCTTCCCCTGGACTGTGACCTGTGACTGTGACTGTGACCTGGATGTCACCGGTACAGGTGTTAGTGGTGTAGTGGTTATATCTTCCCCTGGACTGTGACCTGTGACTGTGACTGTGACCTGTGACTGTGACTGTGCCCTGGATGTCACCGGTACAGGTGTTAGTGGTGTAGTGGTTATATCATCCCCTGGACTGTGACCTGTGACTGTGACTGTGCCCTGGATGTCACCGGTACAGGTGTTAGTGGTGTAGTGGTTATATCTTCCCCTGGACTGTGACCTGTGACTGTGACTGTGACTGTGACTGTGACTGTGCCCTGGATGTCACCGGTACAGGTGTTAGTGGTGTAGTGGTTATATCATCCCCTGGACTGTGACCTGTGACTGTGACTGTGACTGTGACTGTGCCCTGGATGTCACCGGTACAGGTGTTAGTGGTGTAGTGGTTATATCTTCCCCTGGACTGTGACCTGTGACTGTGACTGTGCCCTGGATGTCACCGGTACAGGTGTTAGTGGTGTAGTGGTTATATCTACCCCTGGAC
This sequence comes from Paralithodes platypus, assembly GCA_032716605.1. Classification (NCBI taxonomy): domain Eukaryota; kingdom Metazoa; phylum Arthropoda; class Malacostraca; order Decapoda; family Lithodidae; genus Paralithodes; species Paralithodes platypus. The sequence continues at coordinate 2,326,399 of CM064505.1, read as the reverse complement.
TGTGACCTGTGACTGTGACTGTGCCCTGGATGTCACCGGTACAGGTGTTAGTGGTGTAGTGGTTATATCTACCCCTGGACTGTGACCTGTGACTGTGACTGTGACCTGGATGTCACCGGTACAGGTGTTAGTGGTGTAGTGGTTATATCTTCCCCTGGACTGTGACCTGTGACTGTGACTGTGCCCTGGATGTCACCGGTACAGGTGTTAGTGGTGTAGTGGTTATATCTTCCCCTGGACTGTGACCTGTGACTGTGACTGTGACCTGGATGTCACCGGTACAGGTGTTAGTGGTGTAGTGGTTATATCTTCCCCTGGACTGTGACCTGTGACTGTGACTGTGACCTGGATGTCACCGGTACAGGTGTTAGTGGTGTAGTGGTTATATCTTCCCCTGGACTGTGACCTGTGACTGTGACTGTGACCTGGATGTCACCGGTACAGGTGTTAGTGGTGTAGTGGTTATATCTTCCCCTGGACTGTGACCTGTGACTGTGACTGTGACTGTGACCTGGATGTCACCGGTACAGGTGTTAGTGGTGTAGTGGTTATATCTACCCCTGGACTGTGACCTGTGACTGTGACTGTGACTGTGACCTGGATGTCACCGGTACAGGTGTTAGTGGTGTAGTGGTTATATCTACCCCTGGACTGTGACCTGTGACTGTGACTGTGCCCTGGATGTCACCGGTACAGGTGTTAGTGGTGTAGTGGTTATATCTACCCCTGGACTGTGACCTGTGACTGTGACTGTGACCTGGATGTCACCGGTACAGGTGTTAGTGGTGTAGTGGTTATATCTTCCCCTGGACTGTGACCTGTGACTGTGACTGTGACCTGGATGTCACCGGTACAGGTGTTAGTGGTGTAGTGGTTATATCCTTCCCCTGGACTGACATTTACCCCAGGCATCAATCAAAGGTCAAAGACACACACACACGTGTACTGTATACTGTAGTGTTGGTTCACACGCGTACACATACACAAACACACACACACACGTACACACATACACACACACACACGTACACACATACACACACGTACACATACACACACACGCACGTACACATACACACACATGTGAAAAGAGTTGAAATTAACACAGACATATGAAAAATATAGAGAAACAGTCAAACACCCACCCCAAGGCAAAATAGAGAGGCGGATGGACTTCATCAGGCCACAGCCATCCGCCGTAATCGGTTTTCTGTTATAACTGTGGCAAACACACACACACACACACACACACACACACACAGAAGGTCCCGGGTTCGAGACCCGGGTAGAGAAGATATATTTGGACAAGTCTCCTAACGTTGTAGCCTCTGGTCACATAGCAAGTATAAATAGGAATCTGGACCCATTTTCCCTCTCACTAAAACATTACGTTATCCATAGTGCAGTTGGGTCTAAGTACATGATTAGATTAATATCCAGAATTAGATTAATATCAAGAATTCGATTAATATCCAGAATTAGATTAATATCCAGAATTAGATTAATATCCAGAATTAGATTAATATCCAGAATTCGATTAATATCCAGAATTCGATTAATATCCAGAATTAGATTAATATCCAGAATTAGATTAATATCCAGAATTAGATTAATATCCAGAATTAGATTAATATCCAGAATTAGATTAATATTCAGAATTAGATTAATATCCATAATTAGATTAATATCCAGAATTAGATTAATATCCAGAATTAGATTAATATCCAGAATTCGACAGTTGACATTAATCGTGATCGTGTACAATCGGGGATATAAAGTGTTGTCATAGATTCCAGTGGTTTTCGTTCAACAAGTGTTATTGGTATCTTTATAGTTACTGGGAAAAGTGCTTATCCCTCAGAGTATTAGTCAGTGTCCGAAACTTTGTGAAATCTCTGACAACACTTATTAACCTCGACTGTACGTTAGCTTTAACTTTGTTGGTGGTGTAATGGATTAGATGCTTATGTTCTGGGTGTGGTGTCCCGAGTTCGAATCCCGGGAGGACCATATGCTTTCATTCCTTTATTCTAGTGCATTGGGGTTTGTGATGGAGGATGAATGTTAAGAACGGGGTGTTCCTCAAGGGGAGATTTCCACTTGAGGGATTTTTTTCTGGACCCCTTTCTCCCTCATGTTTAGCCCCATTGCTTGTGAGATTTAAAGACGCTTGCCCCATTAGTTTGGCGATTTTAAGAACCCTCGCCCCATTTCTGTCAATTTTAAGACCATTCGTGCCATTTAGGTGTCGATTTTTTCCCGGCGAGCGATAGCGAGCCTGTAATTTAAGGGGTCGGCCGGGAAATTTTTCTACCGAAAAATTTAAAAATTTATCTTGAAAGGGGGTCTAGGGGGAGTAATTTTAAGCTTGATGGAATTCTAGGGAATCAACTAAAATCCTCCCCTATTAAGGAGGCGCGATAATAGTGAGCTGAAGCTCGCATTGCGTGAAATCCCCTTGACAAACAAGTTCGGTGAATTATACACACACACACACACACATGTACACTTTGTTGGTTCACACACACAGACTACACACCGTTGGTTCACACACTACACACACACCCCCCCCCACACACACACACACACACACCCACACCCACACACACACACTACACACCGTTGGTTCACACACTACACACACACCCCCACACACACACACACTCCCACTATCTTCCAGATTACTCGCTCACACACAAACTCACTAATTCTTATTCTCTCTGCCCGTCTCTCTCTCTCTTTCTCTCACTCACTCCCCCCTCCCCCTCACACACTCTCTCACTCTCTCTCTCACTCACTCCTCCCCCTCCCTCTCACACACTCTCTCACTCTCTCTCTCTCACCCATGAATAATCACAGCATTAGAGGCGGCGCTGTTAAGTACACAACCCACCTTTAATACACACTCTAGCTCACTCCAACATATTATATTCTTAAACACCCCATGATGGAGAGAATGGTGATGGTGATGATGATTGTGATGGTGGTAGTGATAATCTATCTATCTATCTATTGCCTGACGCCGCGATCCCCGAAGGAGTGGCCACGAACGAACCGCCCCCATGCACCTCTGTCCCCAGTCAGTCGACGCCCCTCCTCCCAACCAGCGCCGCCTTCGTTCATGTACTTCCTCACTCCATCCTTCCGCCTCTCATTCGGTCTACCTCTCCCTCTTTGTCCCTCCACCTCGCTCTCGTACACCCTCTTAGTCATTCTCTTGCTTTCCATTCGTTCCATATGGCCGAACCATCTCAAGTTGTTCCTTTTCACACTTTCCAGCACATCTACCTCCACACCACACCTCCTTCTTACTTCTTCATTAGTCTGTCTATCCCTCCATGTAACTCCGCACGCACTCCTTAAGTAATTCATTTCCACTGCTCTCACTCTTGGTCTGAGTCTCTCAACCAACGTCCATGCTTCGTTTCCGTAAGTCAGTGTCGGGATTACCACACTGTCATGCAAGGACTTCTTCACTTCCATACTGACCACCCTATTTCTTGTTACTGCTTTTAGCGTTCCTACAACCCTCTTCCCCTGTTGTACCCTCTCCCGCACTTCTTCATCCATAGTCCCATCTTTACTCAACACACTGCCCAGATACTTAAAAGAGTTGACGATCTCCATAGCCTGACCGTTCAGCTTCACCTCACACTCTGTGACTTCACCCCTTTCGAAGACCATAACCTTGCTCTTCCCCGCATTTACCTTCAAATTCCGTTTTTCGCACACTGTTCCAAACTCATTTACCAGACCCTGCAACTCCCATTCATTATCACTCATCAGAACTGTATCATCCGCAAACAGCAGTATAGGTATTCTCCACTCCATTCCCTCCCTTTTCAGCCATACACCCACATCCCCTGCTCTTGATAGTATTTCTTTCCTGACTCCATCCATATATACAGTAAACAACCACGGGGACATCACACACCCCTGTTTCAAACCAACATTCAGGTCAAAGAACTCGCTCTGCTCACTCTCCACACGTACTGCCGCCTTTGCACCCTCATACATGCGCTTCACTGCTTTCAGCAACTTGCCCTCTACTCCGTATATTCTAAGTACTTTCCACAAACCTTCTCTATCCACTCTGTCATAGGCCTTCTCCAAGTCCATAAAGGCAACATACACCTTTTGTTTCTTCTCCAGGTACTTCTCCACAACACAATTCAGGGTAAAAATCTGATCTACACATCCTCTTCCCTTCCTAAAACCTCCCTGCTCGTCGCCTATCCATTTCTCCGTTCTCACTCTCACTCTCTCTAGTGATGATGATGATGATAATTATAATGATAATAACAATAATGATGATGATGATGATGATGATGATGATAATAACAATAATGATGATGATGACAGTAATAATGATGACGATGATAATGATGATTTTTTTTCTATGTAAGTGAGGGATACAAAAGGCAGAACTGCCTGTAGTGAGTGTCTCCCCCAAGAGTTGAAGGAGTGACAGGGCCAAAATCAAGGGACGTTCGAGCCAAAATGCCTGGACACAAGGAGTTTGAAGCGATTTAAGTCATAGGAAGAGGGAAAGACTGATTCTGGGAGAGAGTTCCAGAACTCAGCTGTTGAATAGAAGGATTGAGAATAACGTTTCACTCATAGATTGGAGAACTGCACAGAGTAGGGGTGGGATTGTGTTGCAAGATGTGTTCTACGAAGAGGGGGTGGTAAGGTATACACTGAGAGAGCTCTGAGAAACACTGACCATTGTAATAGCGGTAGAATAGTGCGAGAGATGCAACATTGCGACGGAGAGAGAGTGACTGCAGAGAATTGGTGAGTGGACGTGAGTTAATGAGACGGAAAGCCTTCCTATCCACTTTGTCTAGAAGTGCTGTGTGAGAGGAGCCCCCATCATACGTGTGAACATTATTCAATAAATGGGCGCACTGTGGCCTTGTAAAGAGCAAGAAGCTGCGCAGGGGTAAACAAAAAACGGAGGCGGTTGAGTGCACCCAGCTTCTGGGAAGCTGTTTTAGCAAGAGTGGTATTATGATCTTTCCAAGAGAGATCAGAAGAAAAAGAGACACCAAGAATATTAAGAGAAGATGAAAGGTTAATTTGTATGTTGTTGAAGAGTAGGTCATAGTTTTCTGGAAGAGGGCGACAAATAGACAGATGGAGAAATTGAGTTTTGGAAGCATTGAAAGTAACAAGGTTTTCTCTGCCCCAGTTAGAGATAGTAGAGAGATCAGAAGATAGGTGTTTTATGGCCTCCTTACGTGAGTTTTGGAGTTCCTGCTGTGAATGGTTTTGAGGGAGGCTAGTTGAATAGTGTAATGTAGAATCGTCAGCATATGAGTGAATGGGGCTGGAGGTGCAGTTGAGAAGGTCGTTAATGAATAATAGGAAGAGAATTGGAGATAGGACAGAACCCTGAGGAACACCGGAGTTGATAGGTTGAGGAAGTGAACGGTGGCCATCCACAACCGCAGCTATGGAACGGCAGGAAAGAAATTAGAGACAAAGGCACAGATGGAGGGATAGAAACCGTATGAGGGTAGTTTGGAAATAAGGGATTTGTGCCAGACTCTATCGAAGTCCTTCGATATGTCTAGCGCAACAGAAAGTCTCACCGAAGTCCCGAATAAAGGATGACCAAGAGTTAGTAAGATATGAAAGAAGATCACCAGGTCCTTAAGGAAGCCATACTGGCGGTCTGAGAGCAAATTACGGGAAGATAAATGCTTAAGAAATTTTGAGGTAAGAATAGTTTAAAAAACTTTAGATTAGCAAGAAATGAGAGCAAATGGACGATAGTTGGAGGGTTGAGAGCGGTCACCCTTCCTTAGGACAGGTTGAATGAGAGCGAACTTCCAGCAAGAACGGAAGACGTTAGAGGAGAGACAGAGACGGAAGATTTTGCCTAGGCAGGGAGTCAGCACGGAAGCACAGTTTTTTAGTTCAACAGGAGGAACACCGTCTGGTCCGTACGCCTTCTTAGTATTAAGCCCAGAGACGGTGGAAAGTACATCCTTAGAAGAGATTATGATATTAGGCATAAGTAGGAGAGAGGTGGGTGGAGAGGGAGGAACAGCACTGGAATCATCCAAAGTGGAGTTTTTAACGAAAGTGGTAGCGAAGAGTTCAGCTTTGTCAGAGGAAGAAGTGATGGTGGTGCCGTCAGAGTGGAAAAGAGGAGGGAAAGACGAAGAAGACAAATTGTTGGAGAGGTTTTTGGCTAGATGCCAGAAGCCTTGGGAAGAGCTAGAGTTGGATAGTTCAGTGCATTTATTATTGATGAAAGAATGTTTGGCGAGTCGAAGAACAGATTTGGCTTGATTCCGGGCAGAAACATTGGAAGTATGAGATTCTTGAGTTTGAAGGCGACGGTACCGTTTGAATGCTTCCTCCTTATTGCGGACAGCAGTGGAACAGGCGTGAGTAAACCAAGATTTCATTGCATTAGTCTGAGAGAAAGAAAATGGAATGTATGCTTCCATGATGATGATTATGATAACAATGATGATATGATGGCAGTAATAATTAGGATGATGATGATATGATAATGATGACAACAATGATGATGATGACAATAATGATGGTGATGTTAATGACAGTAATGATGATAATGATAATGATGACACAAAAACTTCCCATTAAAACAACAAACAGACGGTGTCACACGAGAATATATATAATAAAAAAATAAAAAATAAATAAAATAATAAAAAAATTAAACACAAATATATCAAAACAAACCAAAGGACAATAATAAGTGAACAGAAACAAATAAACAAATAAAACAAAAGACCACTTGTTTGTTTCCTAGTCGCGAGCAATCAAGTGTTGAGAATCAAGATAAAGTGGCTCCCATCTACAGAACCCACACACACACATACATACACGCACAGACAGACGCACATACATACACGCATACATAGATCACACACACATACATGGATACAGACATTTATATACACACACACACACACACACACACACAAACACATACAAATCTGGCCAAACCAAAGACTAGCACTTATTTCCGAGAGGCGAGCGATGAAGTGTTAAGAATGAGGATAAAGAGTTTCTCCGAGGGTGGCTGTCTAGGAGTGATCACTGTGAGAGAGAGAGAGAGAGAGAGAGAGAGAGAGAGAGAGAGAGAGAGAGAGAGAGAGAGAGGGAGGGGAAGAGAGAGAGAGAGAGGGGAAGAGAGAGAGAGATATCGGAGAGAGAGGAGGGAAGAGAGAGAGGAGGGAAGAGAGAGAGAGAGAGAGAGAGAGAGAGAGAGAGAGAGAGAGAGAGAGAGAGATAGAGAGAGAGATGGAGGAGGGAGGGAGGGAGGGAGGGGGGAAGGGAGGGATGGAGGAGGGAGGGAGGGAGAGAGAGAGAGAGAGAGAGAGAGAGAGAGAGAGAGAGAGTATGTATGTATGTATGTACAGTATAAACTCAGGCACATACCCCGTTGCTAGGGGTGGCCGACACGAGACAGAGCCCGAACAGAAACAACATTTAAAGTTCCTATTCTCAGGGTCTGGGACCACTTTCGCGTTGCCTCACCCGTTTCTCTGTCTCGTCGAGTACGTGAATTATACAATGGGAGGAGGATTCCTAGCCCCCCGCCCCCAGAAGGAAAAGTAGGACAGTAAAAGAGACCGACAGAAACAGCTAAGGTAGGGTAGAGGATGCCAAACCTCACTCTGGATAGGACCAGCCCTCACCCAGAGAGAGAGAGAGAGAGAGAGAGAGAAAAAGAGAGAGAGAGAGAGAGATAGATAGATAGATAGATAGATATAGATAGAGAGAGAGAGATATATATAGATAGTCAGTCAGTCATAATTTTATTTCATAAAAAGACATATACATACACTTTTTACAGAGTTATTTACGTAATCTACATTAAGCTAAAAGTCCTTAGCGCATAGTTGGTTCTGTGTTCTGTACATAAAATTCTTGATCTGATGGCATTGATATATTTTAGCAACAAGCTATTAAATCCATACTCATGTAGGATTATTTTTTCAACATCCTTTACAAGAAAAGATCTATGTACCATGTAATACATGTTCTTCTCTATAAAACTACATGGCTTTATGAGATTTCTATATACAAATCTTATTTTCATCCAGTTAACCAAATGCCTAAACACCATCACTCCACATTCTCTACAAGCACTGTGGTTGCTCTCCCAGTACTTCATATTCAATATTTTCTTTATTGCCTTGTGGTATCCAATGGAAAACTGCTTAAACGGTATATAACATTTCTATTATTAAACCAAAGTTCAGCGCCATAAAAATTCAAACAGTAGCTTTGAAATAAATTTAAAAATACTTCAGTACTCGTGTTGCTAAACTTTCTTAAAAGACAATTAAACTCATTGTAAAACTTATTTCTGCATCTTATCATATCCAAGTCATTATTAAGATTACAATCGATTATAAAACCCAAATATTTGTATTCAGAAACAATATTTAATTTGTTATTGTCTAAAGATATGAAAGGATTAATGTCCTGTCCAAATTATATTTAAAGATCATACATACCAGAGTTAATAGATAAGTCTAGTTGTTTAATTTCATGATCCATAATATCTATCAATGTTTGCAGACCTCTAACCGAAGGAGCCAATATTACAAGATCGTCTGCATAGGCGATCACATTGCTGACTTGTAAACCTAGTCTACAGCCTACATTACTTGCAGATAATTTACTTAATAAGTCATCAATATAAATTGAAAACAACAAGGAGATAAAACCCCACCCTGTCTCACTCCATTTTTCATAGTCCATTCAGTTGAAATTGAATCTTTAAATTTGACAACAACATGTTGGTTTCTGTAAAAGTAAAATAAAATATTAACCAAGAAATTTGGTAATCCCAGTTTTAAAAGCTTATTTGCAAGTTTGAAATGATTCACCTTATCAAAAGCTTTTGTCAGGTCAATAAAACATGAAAAAACATTAGATCCCCTCCGTGGTGTACCTTAAAATAGTTTCCTTGAGAATTAAACATGCAGTAGAAGTAGAATACCTCTCTCTGAATCCATGCTGCCTATCATTTAAACTAACATATCTTAAAATTTTGTACTTCAAGCAGTATTCAAATACCTTCAATAATATTGGCGATAACGTAATTGATCTATAATTATCAAGTGATGTATTATCTTTATACTTATCTTTCAATAAGGGTACCATAATTCCAAAGTTCATCTTACAGGCATACAACCATGTACAACACAGGGAGAAACCATCTTTGCAATGACTACTATCAATTCGTTTGTACAATACTTTAAATGAAAAGAATGTATATTATCTGGGCCAATACCACAATTGAGGTCAGATATTGCTGTAGATACATCATGACTATTTACCTTACCAAATATTTCACCGTAACGTACATTGTTCACGAATTTATCTATCATGACGTCATCGTCATTCTGACATTTACAATCATCATATACCGTTTAAACTTATTGGAAAATTTCTCTACAATACATTTTGGGTCACATTCTCCATCTATTTTCATACTTACAAAAACTTTATTTATTCTTTATTTGTCTAACCTCTTTCCAAAATGATTTCAAATTGTTATTAGATAGAGATTGAGCTAACTTATTTGTTCTAATTTGAGACTCATTTTGTTTAACTTGTTTCAATAACATTCCTAAAGTCCTTTCTAGACTCCTTCATTTCTTCTAACTCAACTCCTGCAAGTGGACGTCCCCTATTCTTCCAAGTTAAAAACTTACTTCTCGCAAACTTATGCATATCCTTAATTTCATCATTCCAACCTGGTATAACTTTATGCCTTTTTAATGGTTCTTTCTTAAACAAAGAAGATGAATTAAGTAACAAACTAATTATACTGTTATAAATTAAATTTAATTCCTTGATATGCTGTTCATTATTACATCTATATACACTGCAGTCCAAGCAATTAAAACTTGATATATCCAATTCACCTAGATAATGATTAATATTTGATCTATATATCTGTAAATTATCCACAATAGACAGTTTTTAGAGACAGATAGATAGAGAAATAGATAGATAGATAGATAGATAGAGAAAGAAAGAGAGAGAGAGAGAGAGAGAGAGAGAGAGAGAGAGAGAGAGAGAGAGAGAGAGAGGACAGTAAGATTAAGGAGTCCAATTTCCCGGCACATTAGAGAAACAGAGGCTCCTGCTGGTGCTGGTGTGTGCTTCAATGATTAATAATTTACACTTCTCTCTCTCTCTCTCTCTCTCTCTCTCTCTCTCTCTCTCTCTCTCTCTCTCTCTGTCAAAAACACACACACACACACACACATGAAGTAAATAAATAAATGTTTATACATTATATCTATATATTCCGTATGGGCCTATACTGTATATATACTTTCCTGTCTGTCATTCACCTACGATCTTAAGGATCCTTGAGGATCTCCCACCAGGTATAACCCTCCCGGAGGAGAGCTTAAAAGGTCATCTTGTCCGATCTATAGGTAAGGCCGAGACCTTTTTTACACATCACAACTCCTCAATTACGTCCGGTGAACAGAGGCTACAACGTGAACAGAGACAAGCCCAAATTGTCTACTTTTGTTGTCTTATAATTGATGGTTTATTGTTCAATTATGGTGAATCTAAGGTGCCTGGGTTCCCACCATAGTACATACACAGATGCACTGGTGAAACGACATGTAGGCTAACACAAGCTGATTGATAAGAAGCTTGGCTAGTGAGGGACCACACTACAATCCTTCTCCTTTGGGATGGGCGAAAAACTTCTCGGATTCAGGGGGACTTGGGTCCTCACGTACCCTCACCTGGGTGCTTAACCTCTACTGTACCAGAGGGTATTACCGGTACTGTACCAGAGGGTATTACCGGTACTGTACCAAAGGGTATTACCGGTACTATAAATGTAACCTCCAGTACCAAGCATTGTGGCCAAAATGGGTTCAAAGACGAGAGAACGCAACTTCTCACCCCGAAAGCTGGACGGGTACTGAGCCACTCTGCCCGTGGGACCTTAGATACACTCTGAGAAGTGTTGCCAAGGTCTCAAAGCAGTGTTTACAAGTCATGGTGCCTGGTACTGCTCGGTACAAGGACCGAATATTACTGACGGACATCATACGGCGCTGGTACTGGCGAGTGACTTTCTTACTGTCGGCCATTGTACGTCACTGGTACAGTAAGGGTTAACAAATGGTGCCTTAGTACACTTGACCATCCCGGCTAGTGTGTGTAATCGTGTGCCCATGTAGCGAGTGTATGTAATTAGCATCTTTTCTAACTCTTGATTTGGATTGAGTTAAGGGGAGATCGATCGATTTTCTGGACACCTTTCTCCCTCATGCTTAGCCCCTCTAGTTTTCAGATTTTAAGACGTTTGGCCCATTAGTTTGGCGATTTTAAAGACCTATCGCCCCTTTTCTTTGTCATTCGTGTCATTTAGGTGTCGATATTTTTCCTGGTGAGCGATAGCGAGCCTGTAATTTAGGAGAAACCGGCCTTTGGCCGGTAAATTTTTTCTACCAAAAAATGTACAAACATATCTTGAAAGGGGCTCCTAGGGTTGTTTTTTTAAGTCTGATAGAGGTCTAAGGAGGAAACTAGAAAAATATTAAATAAATGAGAACAATGGACTAAAATTGACCTATTCCCCCTTAATGTGAGGGAGTTCTTTACCAAACAGAGGCCAGATTCCAACTTCAAGCTCTTCTGTCAAATAACTCTACGGATTTTACACACAACAAACAGAAAACGACGAGCGAAGGGAAACTGCAGCTAATCAAATAACTCTACGGATTTTACACATAACAAACAGAAAACGACGAGCAAAGGGAAACTGCAGCTAATCAAATAACTCTACGGATTTTACACACAACAAACAGAAAACGACGAGCGAAGGGAAACTGCAGCTAATCAAATAACTCTACGGATTTTACACATAACAAACAGAAAACGACGAGCGAAGGGAAACTGCAGCTAATCAAATAACTCTACGGATTTTACACATAACAAACAGAAAACGACGAGCGAAGGGAAACTGCAGCAAATCAAGGGTATAATTATAAAGGTTATGGAAAAGGTATACAAATAATTCTATGGATTTTACTCTCCATACCCAACAGAACGGTAACTTAGGCAAACTACTCTGTGAAGAATTATGGGTATGAAAAGGTGTGGTGTGGTGTAATGGTTTAGATGCTTATGTTCTGGGTGTGGTGCCTCGAGTTCGAATCCCGGGAGGACCATATGTTTTTCATTAGTTTATTCAAGTACATTGGGATTTGTAATGGATGATTAATGTTAAGAACGGGGTGTTATTACAAATTACAGTCATTGGTGTGTATTGATGGTGATTTACAGTCATTGGTGTGTATTGATGGTGATTTACAGTCATTGGTGTGTATTGATGGTGATTTACAGTCATTGGTGTGTATTGATGGTGATTTACCTTTCTATCTTTGTATTATAATGCGTATATTACCAACATTACACTAGGTCAGGTGAAGGTATTGAGGGATAAGCCTTTACAACGGCACCTCCTTTAAATCATAAATAAACACACACACACACACATATACATACACAGACAAACATTCACACAAAAACACGCTCACAAAAACACGCTCACACAGACACACTCACACAAACACACTCACACAGACACACTCACTCACACAAGCTCACATAAACACACACACACACACACACACAAACACGAATGCACTCACTCAAACACACTCACACAGACGCACACAAACGCATGCACAGAAACTCACATACACACACACACCCACAATCATAACCCCCAATAACTCCTTCCCCCCTTCCCCCAATAGTTAATTAGGGGTCATAGCCCCCCGCTGGTAATCAAAGAACCAAAGAATGCCCCCCTCCCACCATAAAAATACCCTCCCTCCCCCCGATAAAAACCCGCCTGCCCCCCTCTCCCACAATAAAAATACCCGCCCAGCCCCCCTCCCCCCCCCATAAAAATACCCCGCTGCCCCCCCCCCCCCCCCCCTCCATTGTAACCTGCTGAATCAACAGGGTCAATTGCATGCTCCTATATTTTTGTTCTCGCGAGCTAAGGGGACATGGGGCGTTCTTCTGGTTCCCCCTTCTTCCTCTCAAAAAGGAATGGGGCTAAACATGAGGAAGAAAGGGGACCAGAAGAAAATGACCCATTAATAAATACCAGACTATAATATTAGCATAGATACATTAAGTTAACACATTACCTTAAGTCACTGTCAGCAAAAACACCCAATTGATGGTCTTCTGGAAATGAGATACAAAGTTCAAAATTAAATACAGTACATTTTGATACGTAGATGGTGTCATGTACAGTGGCGCTAATAAGTCATGTCCCAGCTGTCATTACGTTTGGCTCGCTCTGTGCTGTATTAAGGGGAGGTTTCTAGTTTGTTTCCTACTCCTCCAGCAATCTTATAATTTCACCCCCTTGACCCCCTTTCAAGATAAATTTGTAAATTTTTCGGTAGAAAAATGTCAGGCCGAAGGCCGATTACTCTTAAATTACAGGCTCGCTATCGCTCGCCAGGATAAAATCGACACCTAAATGGCACGAAAGGTCTTAAAATTGACAGAATGGGGCGGAAATTCTTAAAAATCACCAAACTATTGGGGAAAACGTCTTAAAATCTCAAAAGCAATGGGGCTACACATGAGGGAGAAAGGGGTCAAGAAAAAAGTCCCTCAAATGGAAATCTCCCCTTAAATATCTGTCAGATGTTGAATAGGGTGGGTATAAGAGAGTAGGAACATGTTGGTATATTTCACTCGATATGAAGAAATGCAGCTTAGATATTACGTTTGGGTCGCTCTGTGCTGTATTGATGTCTGTCAGATGTTGAATAGGGTGGGTTTGTATATGAATATAGAAAAAAAACAAAAAAAAAAAACAAAAAAAAATGTCACTCGATATGGAGAAATGCAGCTTAGATATACAAATGAAACAAATGAAACAAATTATTGATCAAAACTAAGAAATATAGAAATACATTAAATAACAGACCACAAAACGGGTCCATCTCCCCTTAACCCGTACAGCCCCAGCGACGAGCCTGACGCGTCGGCGATGTATGTAACGCACAGCCCCAGAGACGCGCCTGGCGCGTCACCCTAATTGCGCCGACTGTAACCTCAGGTGTAGCCACTCAAGAGGGCTCAGATTTGTATGGGAACTGTGTACGTATCCCACGCAACCGTGCCGATGGTTGAAAACTCTCAAAGTCCACGTGCGTGCGCGTGAGCGCGCAATAACCTGGTTTTTTGGGGTAATTGCCTTCAATTTTTTACTCTTGTAAAATACGTTTTCGGGGGTTCTGTAGGACCATTCTTTAAGCTTTTTGAGCGGTTTTTTTTTCGTGGTTTTTTCCTTCATTCCTAACCCATTCGCTATTGTTTCTGGAATAAAACAATTTTTTGAAAACCGGCCGGGTTCTGGTGAACAAACATTACAAAACTAGCCGGGGCTGGACGGGTTAAGGGGGGGGTGACCTGTTTTGGTTCTGTCCTTTTCTATCTTTCTCTGGCTTGTATCCATTTGGCCCCATTCAGCCTACTGTTTTAAGACGTTTATCCCCATCCAGGTGTCAATTTTTTACTGGTGAGCGGCAGCGAGCCAGCATATTTTTTATTTTTGTTTGACAGCAGGCTAAATTTGTACATTTTTCGATAGAAAAATGTCTCCGGCGAAGCCGAATTTCTTCATATAATGCTGGCTCGCTATCGCTCGCCAGGAAGAAATCGACACCTAGATGGGGATAAACGTCTTAAAATAGTTGGCTGAATGGGGCCGAATGGATACAAGCCAGAGAAAGAGAGAAAAGGACAGAAATAACAAAAAGCAGGTCACCCTCCTTAACCCTTACAGCATCATGGGGAGGGATGCAGTCATAATGTATTGACCAAACAAGACGAGACTATATACATGGGGTCCAAAGCTGGCCTAATGATCTCTGTGTGTACCGTACGAGGAAGTGTATGGTGAGAGACAGACACACAGACAGGGAGAGAGAGAGAGATAAGAGACAGACAGACAGACAGATAGACAAACAGACAGATAGATAGATATATAGATAGACAGACAGACAGATAGATAGACAGACACAGACACAGACAGATACACAAACAGACAGATAGATAGACAGACAGATAGATATACATACAGACAGATAGATAGATAGACAGACAGATACACAAACAGACAGATAGATAGACAGATAGATAGATAGACAGACAGATAGATAGACAGACAGATACACAAACAGACAGACAGATAGATAGACAGACAGACAGATACACAAACAGACAGATAGATAGACAGACAGACAGACAGATAGAGACAGACAGATAGATAGATAGATAGATAGATAGATAGATAGACAGATAGATAGACAGACAGATATATAGACATACAGACAGATAGATAGTTAGACAGACAGACAGATAGAAAGGCAGACAGAGAGAGTGAGAGAGATTTTGCTCCGAGGTGCGAGTTTATTGAGCAGCGCCCCATCCTGTGAGGGGACAACAACAATAGTCTATTGTTTTCCAGCTGAGGGTAAATTGCCATGTTTCTATCTTGGTTACTCAGCTATAAGGTAGATTTTGTAGCGAAAGATGATGGTCATTATGAAAACTTGGCATTAATACGACACACAGCCATAGCAGTTCCATATATTGCCATTAAGTATCGAGAAATCAGCTAATAAGAGATTCAATTTATCATCAGCTGGGAAACAATAGAGTCTAGTTAAGCGATAGATACTGCTATACCATTATTCCACTGAAACAACAGCATCGTCGGCTGGTTACAGATAGTTTTGAATTTTAATGAGTTCGTTATATTAATTTGAACAGTAACGTTTGAATTTTAATGAGTTCGTTATAATAATTTGAACAGTAACGTTTGAATTTTAATGAGTTCGTTATAATAATTTGAACAGTAACGTTTGAATTTTAATGAGTGCGTTATAATAATTGAACAGTAACGTTTGAATTTTAATGAGTTCGTTATAATAATTTGAACAGTAACGTTTGAATTTTAATGAGTGCGTTATAATAATTTGAACAGTAACGTTTGAATTTTAATGAGTTCGTTATAATAATTTGAACAGTAACGTTTGAATTTTAATGAGTTCGTTATATTAATTTGAACAGTAACGTTTGAGTTGGTTTTCAAGCTTTATATATTTTAATTAATTCATATTTGTGGTTATTAATCAGATGTGTACCCATTCGATCCCCACTGAGAGATTAGAAAAATTTAGTGGCTCACGTGTATTTGTGATATATTCTCAATATTTGTAACTCTCATGCTTTGTGGGTTAGAATTAAATGAAATCAATTTCGACCCGAGTTGCGTCGGGACACTCAGAAATCCTTGTATGGTATTCTGGAAATATGGATCGTACAACTAGGTTTGAATTGAAATATATTCGCCTAGTGGGTTTCCCTTCTCCCTAACATAAATAGGATAGAAGGCTGAGTGTCTTTTAGACTGCCGTGTTGTTGTTGTTGTTGTTGTTGTTGTTCCCCAAGCTGCCTGGCCGAACAGCCCCAAGGCCCCGAGCAATGCCAAGGCCATAACCGAGCGCCCCCACAGAACCCTCCCTGCTTACCACAATAAAGCCTGGGTGACCGAAGCCACTCCATGGCGGGGAGCTGAGGAGGGTGCGGAAACGCCCGGGAAACCAAAGCCCCACCCAGGGCCCTGTGTCCCTCAGCAATTATGAAGAGAAAGTTGAGGGGCAAAGGAAAAATGTGACGCTTTGGCTTCCAATCTTGGTAAATTGGGAGGTCAATCCACGGAAGAGACGCCGTCACTTGAGATCTAGAAAATATATAAGTAAAAGGAACAGTCAGAGTAAGCTATGGGTATGGCAGAGATCGTTCAGTTCTCACTCTGATAGACCAGCCCATCACCACATGATGGTGTAATTGATTAAAGCGTCGGCTATCGTCCTGATGGTCGACGGTTCGATCCCCACTGAGAGATTAGAAATATATATATATATATATATATATATATATATATATATATATATATATATATATATATATACTGTATATATATATATTATAATAAATACAAATCGAGTGAGAATTCCGTCTGGTTGAAAGGCTAGAGCGGAATTATCAGAGTTGAAGTTTGTTGAGCAATGAAGAAAGTTTGTTTAGTTTATTTTGTGTGTGTGTGTGTGTGTGTGTGTGTGTGTGTGTGTGTGTGTGTGTGTGTGTACTACTACTAATAATACAAATAATAATAATAACAAGACCAAAAACCACAATCTCTCTCTCTCTCTCTCTCTCTCTCTCTCTCTCTCTCTTCCATATGTCTGGAAATCATTAGCCAGGATTACCCAGGTAACAGGTAGGTTGTAGGGAGTGATCATTACTTCTCTAGGGAGCCTTAAGGGGGGTGACCTGCTTTTTGTTATTTCTGTCCTTTTCTCTCTTTCTCTGGCTAGTATCCATTCGGCCCCATTCAGCCAACTATTTTAAGACGTTTATCCCCATCTAGGTGTCGATTTCTTCCTGGCGAGCGATAGCGAGCCAGCATTATAGGAAGAAATCCGGCTTCGCCGGAAACATTTTTCTATCGAAAAATGTACAAATTTAACCTGCTGTCAAACAAAGAATAAAAAATATGCTGGCTCGCTACCGCTCACCAGTAATTTTTTTACACCTGGATGGGGATAAACGTCTTAAAACAGTAGGCTGAATGGGGCCAAATGGATACAAGCCAGAGAAAGATAGAAAAGGACAGAACAAAAACAGGTCACCCTCCCCCCCCCCTTAAGGGGACAATATATTCTTCCTCTTCCAATATTTATTAATATATTAATTTAATATATTATATATATATATATATATATAATTACATATACTGTATATACAGTATATATATATATATATATATATATATATATATATATATATATATATATATATATATATATATATATATATATATATATATATATAATATATATATATATATATACTGTATATATATTTTTAATATTAATATATTATTAATATATTTATGTACCGGTACTGTACTGGTGGGAGGGCTTGTGGCTTTGGCTCCGCTGCATGTCTGCCTGCCGAGATCGGAACCTCTCCAGGTGGTCAGGGGCCGGGGGAGTGCTGGAGCGACCTTGGTAACCCTGGTCTCTGGGTCTTCTCCTGGGTGACCTGGATGTGTGTGAGTTTGTGTTTTTTATCTGTGTTTATTTTTTGTTTTATGTTGTTTTTGTGTTTTCCCTGTTCTTGCTCTGTCTTGAGTTGGCTACCCCCAAAATGGGGATTAGGCCTGAGCATATAGATAGATAGATAGATAGATAGGTACTGTATACTGTACTGTATATACTTCTAATACAACCTTTTAATTAACTGTCTTCGTGGTGCGATGCATAAGGTGTTGATTTTCGGTGTGAGCATCCTGGGTTCGAGTCCACGGACTGCCACATGTGTTTGTAAATTTCATTAATCGATTTTAGGAGTATAGTTGGTTGTTGGAAGGAACATAATAATATTTATAATATATATATTTAATATATGAATAAATAATTCATATATTTATTAAGTTTTGTCTTTCTTATTTTGTTTTAAGTTTCCTCCTTAAACCTTCTCAAAAAAATTGTAACAAAGGCTTTAAAGTATCCCCAATAGGCTCAACACAGGTAACTCAAAGACAACTGCAGAGGTTGAAGTAACTAAACTAAAGGTTTCTAAATACCCCTGATGGTAACAAAGGCTTTAAAGTATCCCCAATAGGCTCAACACAGCTAACTCAAAGACAACTGCAGAGGTTGAAGTAACTAAACTAAAGGTTTATAAATACCCCTGATGGTAACAAAGGCTTTAAAGTATCCCTAATAGGCTCAACACAGCTAACTCAAAGACAACTGCAGAGGTTGAAGTAACTAAACTAAAGGTTTATAAATACCCCAGATGGTAACAAAGGCTTTAAAGTATCCCTAATAGGCTCAACACAGCTAACTCAAAGACAACTGCAGAGGTTGAAGTAACTAAACTAAAGGTTTATAAATACCCCTGATGGTAACAAAGGCTTTAAAGTATCCCTAATAGGCTCAACACAGCTAACTCAAAGACAACTGCAGAGGTTGAAGTAACTAAACTAAAGGTTTCTAAATACCCCTGATGGTAACAAAGGCTTTAAAGTATCCCTAAAAGGCTCAAAATCGCGTCATATGTCGGAGAGGGTTAAAAGAAGCAAACAAAAGTAAGAAAAAGGTAAACTAAAACAAGTAAAAACAATAGTTAAAAGGAGTCACAAATCAGAAATAAAAGGCAGACAAAACCCTATCGTCCAGTACATTTGTCCTCAGGCCCCAGAGACACTTGTTGATGCCGAGACTTCTGATGCTGAGACACCAGAGTTTTGAGTCTGGTGGATTTTCAGAAGATTTGGCATTCTTTTTTCTGTTTCTCGTCTTTTCTAAACAAATAAATCCACCGCTACTGCTCCTCCCCCCCCCCTGGATATGGTGTCTTTGGGGCTTGTTTTATACCTTACCCAGATGTGATGGCTCCGTCTGGGTCGACCTGTTTATATCCATCTTTATGAATTTGTATATGGATTGCTTTCAACTTTTTCTGTTTTTGTTTCTACTTTTGTCCGGTGATATAGAAGTTAATCCCGGTCCTCACAGACAACCTTCTACAAGTTGTCGTGTGTTTTATTCCCATATTCGTGGTCTCTATAAGAACATCAAGGATCTTACATTGGCATCTGTTGATTATGATATTGTCTTTTGGTCTGAAACCCTTGTCTCTGGTTATAGAGATTATTCTGAACTTCTTATACCTAACTTCGGTAAACCAGTTCTTATTCGGCGTGATTCTATTCCTCGTGCTCGTGGAATGAGATGCAGTTAGTTAAAGTTTCCAGCAAGTATCATAATCATTACATTTTTAGCCTGTACAGAAATCCTGATGTTAACAATGACATATATGACTGCCTCTTAACAGCCATGGCTTCAATACAGTCTGTAGATGTCAAATCATCCTTTCTTTTTGTTGGTGATGTCAATGCGCATCATCAAGAGTGGTTGAACTCGGTCTCTCCAACTAATAGAAATGGCCTTGCTGCCTTGGATTTTGCAAACTTATCTGGTTGTGAACAGCTAATCCAAGGACCTACTCATATGTCTGGAAATTGTCTTGATCTAGTACTAACAGACATTCCTGGCGTTGTAGAAACCTCCGTTCTTGTACCTGTTGGCACTTCCGACCACAATGCCATCATGTGTAAAATTAATCTTGATTTTTCTGTTCCTGATATTACTCTCTCACGTAAAGTCTACCTTAAATCCCGGGTTAACTGGGACAACGTTTGTAATGATGTTTGTAATATTGAGTGGAATCACATACTAAGATCTCATGACCCGGTTTCAGCTCTCAACAATTCCCTTCTTGGTATCCTTCGCAAAAGAGTTCCATCAAAAACAATTAAGTCTCGTATCAGGGATATAGCATGGTTTAATGATGACTGCAAGCGTGCATTTGATGACAAACAGGCTGCATATCGTCTATGGAGGCGTAATCAAACCCCCTTGCATTGGGAAAATTATGTTTTTAAAAGGGCAGCTGCGCAGAGAGTTTATGATGGTGCTGAGAGGGATTATAACTCCCATCTTCAGGATGTTCTGGCAGGAGCTACATAGCCTCATAAATGGTGGTCCGCTTTGAAATCCTCTTTATTTGGAATAGATTCCTCCATGCCTCCTCTTTGTGATTCTGATGGCTCCATCTCTTTTGATCCATTATCGAAGGCCAATATTCTATCTAATATTTTTATTAATAAGCAGAGTAATCAGGAATTGTCTTTGCCATTGACATGTTTCCCTAGGCCCAACCTCAATTCAATGGCATTCAAATCAGCTGAACTGAAAAGGTACTTGCTGGATCTTGATACCTATGGTGGCACAGACCCGGATGGGTTTTTCCCTCTCTTTTTTAAAAAGGTTGCAGTGGTCTTGGCACCTAAATTGGCTGTGGTGTTTAGGTTGCTTTTGAAATCAGGTAGTTTTCCTCTTTGCTGGCGTAAGGCTATTATCGCTCCTATTCCAAAGGGAAATACTGCCTCATCATCTCATAATGACTATCGCCCTATCTCCATTACACCTATCCTATCCAAGCTCTATGAGAGGCTTTTGTCCAGACGCCTTTCCTCTTATTGTAATAGTCATAATTTGATACCAAACTCACAGTTTGGTTTTCGTAAGGGACTGGGTACATGTGATGCGCTTCTGAGACTCACCCATGACTTGCAATCTTCATTGGACCAGGGACATGAGTCTCGTGTCGTGGCTATTGACTTTAGTTCTGCTTTTGATTTAGTCAACCATAAAGCACTTCTGTTTAAGTTACAGCTCATTGGTATTGGTGGCAATTTTTTAAGTATCTTTGAAGATTTTTTGATGAAAAGATCTGTCTGTGGTCATTGATGGGTGTCATTCCCCTTCTGTTACTGTTGTTTCTGGTGTTCCACAAGGCAGTGTCCTTGGGCCTTTGCTTTTTTATTATTTTTACTGCTGACCTGTGTTCCGAGCTTGAAAATAAACTAATCTCCTATGCTGATGATACAACTTTATATGCGTCAATTCCATCACCAATATATCGATACGTAATTGCTACTGCTCTGAATAGGGATTTAGCCAAAATTACATCATGGTGTGAACTTTGGGGCATGAAACTTAATGCTAGTAAAACACACTCCATTATCATCAGAAGATCTCGTACCTTGGATCCTCCCCATCCTTATCTACAAGTTTCTGGCGAGCAAATTGAGAATGTGGATACTCTGCGTTTGTTAGGAGTTACTCTTGATCCCAAACTTACTTTTGAAAAGCATATTCGTTCTTTCTCCTCTTCCATTTCCCAAAAAATTGGTCTGCTTCGCAAGGTTTACAAAACATTTGCTTGTGACGCCACAGTTATCAAGTCTTTTTATGCTTTTATTTTGCCACATTTCGAGTACTGCTCACCTGTCTGGTTGTCAGCAGCTGACTGCCATCTCAAGTTGCTTGACAGGTCGCTAAATTCCATCAGTTTTATTCTACCTCATTTGTCTCTTGATCTGTGTCATCGACGTAAAGTTGGTGCCCTTAGTCTTTTATTTAAAGTTTTTAACAACCCTCAGCAACCCTTACATGGGGTTCTGCCTGGGCCCCATGTCCGGGCTCGTGCAACTAGACTCACAAGCAATCTTAATGATCTTGTCATGAGCCGTGTTAATTTTTCTACTACACAGTTTTCACGGTGTTTTGTGCCGGCCATGGTTGACTTGTGGAATAAGTTGCCAAATGAGCTAGTCAATTCAGCTAATATCTCCATTTTTAAGTCTGGAGTTAATGCTTTTTTGCAGCATTAATTCTAATTTTTAAACTTATTTTATTCTATTTTATTGTATTATATTTATACTTGATATCCTCCACTGCATAATATGTTATCTGTGTTTAATATGTGTATATGTACAGTACAGTATACAGTATATGTCTTTATTTTTTCCTAAGTTGCCGTAGTCTCTCTCCAGTGCCTCCGGGTGTTTTGTGTGGACTGATCTTGATGGTGTTTCTGCACCCTGGTTGGAGACTTCGGCATCTCATATAATAATAATAATAATGAGGTCACGATCCGAGAGAGACTATTTCCAGTGTGTCTGTAGGGTTATCTTGGTTGGGGTTCTTGGCGTTTTTTCTCCATTACATACACACACATACACACATATACTGTACAGATACACACACACACACACACACATATATATATACACACACACACACACACACACTTTCCTCTATCACAAACCACACACATAATATACACTGTGCTCTATCTTACACACACACACACACACACACACACACACACACACACACACACACACACACACACACACACACATACACACATCCTATCGCTCCCCATTTCCCTATACCGCTTTCTGCCAGTTACATAAAGGTTTGTATTCTTACCTTCGTGCCTGTAACCTGCTTTATTAACAGGTATATATTGCTGAAACACACATATTTAGACTGACAGACAGACATTTAGACATTTAGACAGACTTTTAGACAGATACACAGACTTTTAGACAGATACACAGATTTTTAGACAGACATTTAGACAGATACACAGATTTTTAGACAGACATTTAGTCAGACTTTTAGACAGATACACATATTTAGACAGACAGACTTTTAGTCAGATACACAGATTTAGACAGACAGACTTTTAGACATACACAGCTTTTTAGACAGACATTTAGTCAGACTTTTAGACAGATACACAGATTTAGACAGACAGACATATAGACAGATACACAGATTTAGACAGATACACAGACTTAGACAGACAGACATTTAGACAGATACACATATTTAGACAGACAGACATTTAGACAGATACACAGATTTAGACAGACAGACATTTAGACAGACAGACATTTAGACAGATACACAGATTTAGACAGACAGACATTTATACACACATACAGACATTTAGACACAAACAAAAATACATTTAGATATACAAACAGACACATTTAGACACATACAGACATTTAGACACATAGACAGACATTTAGATACACAGACATATTTAGACACCCACAGACAGACATTTAGATACACAGACATATTTAGACACACAGACAGACAGACATTTAAAGATACAGACACACATTTAAATACAGACATATTTAGACACACAGACAGACAGACATTTAAAGATACAGACAAACATTTAAATACACAGACATATTTACACACACAGACAGACATTTAGATACTGAGTCATATTTAGAAACAGATTAATTACAAACAGACATATTTACACACAGGCAGACAGACATTTAGATATTGAGTCATATTTAGAAACAGATTTAATTACAAACAGGCATATTTACACACACAGACATTTAGACAAAGAAAGGCATGCATACATACAGACATTTAGACACAGACATACAGACAAACACCCACATAACCCGTCTCTTTCCAGTCTGTCAGTTACATCCAAGTGGTTATTCTTAGCTCTCTGCCTTCTACAACAGACATTATATAACCAGATTTACACACATGTATATATAGATTTACACACATTTACACATAGCTTGATATAAATTTACACACATTAATACATAGATTTACACACATTTACACATAGCTTGATATAAATTTACACACATTAATACATAGATTTACACACATTTACACATAGCTTGATATAAATTTACACACATTAATACATAGATTTACACACATTTACACATAGCTTGATATAATTTACACACATTAATACATAGATTTACACACATTTACACATAGCTTGATATAAATTTACACACATTAATACATAGATTTACACACATTTACACATAGCTTGATATAAATTTACACACATTAATACATAGATTTACACACATTTACACATAGCTTGATATAAATTTACACACATTTATACATAAGATTTACACACATTTACACATAGCTTGATATAAATTTACACACATTAATACATAGATTTACACACATTTACACATAGCTTGATATAAATTTACACACATTAATACATAGATTTACACACATTTACACATAGCTTGATATAAATTTACACACATTAATACATAGATTTACACACATTTACACATAGCTTGATATAAATTTACACACATTAATACATAGATTTACACACATTTACACATAGCTTGATATAAATTTACACACATTAATACATAGATTTACACACATTTACACATAGCTTGATATAAATTTACACACATTAATACATAGATTTACACACATTTACACATAGCTTGATATAAATTTACACACATTAATACATAGATTTACACACATTTACACATAGCTTGATATAAATTTACACACATTAATACATAGATTTACACACATTGATCCACATAGATTGATATAAATTTACACACATTAATACATAGATTTACACACATTTACACATAGCTTGATATAAATTTACACATTAATACATAGATTTACACGCATTTACACATAGCTTGATATAAATTTACACACATTAATACATAGATTTACACACATTTACACATAGCTTGATATAAATTTACACACATTAATACACACATTTACACACATTTACACATAGCTTGATATAAATTTACACACATTTATACATAGATTTACACACATTTACACATAGATTGATATAAATTTACATACATTTATACATAGATTTACACGCAGATTGATATAAATTAACATACATTAATACATAGATTTACACACATTGATCCACATATATTCTTTTAGATGAACCGTTGATCCACATAGGCCTACTTGAGGGGATTTTTTTTTTGTTTTTTTTTCTCCCTATACCCTTAAGCAGCCCTTCAAGATAAATGCATACATTTTTCGGAAGACGATTTTTCCCGCTTCCTCCTAAGTTACAGGCTCGCTCTCGCTCGCCAGGATTAAATCGACACCTAAGTGGCGCGAAAGGTCATATAATAAATGGGGCGAAAGGTCTATAAATCACCAAAGTAACGGGGCAAACGTCATACAAAATGTCAAAACTCAAGGGGCTACACATGAGGGAGAAGGGTGTCCAAAAAAAAAAAAAAAACACATCTACACAATACTTCCTGGTGGTGTAATGGTTAAGGTGGCAAAAATCTGTGTGTGATAACCCAGGTTAGAATCCCGGTGGATCATATATACTTGAATTAATTTCATTGGCGGTGTTTGGGGTGTTGTGGTGAAATTAATAAAAATAAAGAATATATATATATTTTGCTTTCTCTCTTCTCTTCTTTCACTTCATCTTTCTTTTCTGCAATATATATTTTCTTCTCTAATCTCTTCTTTCACTTCATCTTTCTTTTCTACAATATATATTTGGCTTTCTCTCGTCTCTTCTTTCATTTCACCTTTCTTTTCTACAATAAATATTTTCTTCTCTCTTCTCTTCTTTCATTTCATCTTTCTTTTCTGCAATATATATTTTTTTCTCTCTTCTCTTCTTTCACTTCATCTTTCTTTTCTACAATATATATTTTGCTTTCTCTCTTCTCTTCTTTCACTTCATCTTTCTTTTCTACAATACCGTGAACGACCGCAGCAGTGCAAGTACTGGTACTGAGCTGGATACACAGGCATAGTTTGCCTTTTTCCAGAGGATCTACTGTAAGAAATATATATTTTTCTTTCTCTCTTCTCTTCTTTCACTTCATCTTTCTTTTCTATCGAGTTTCCTTCCCCTGTTACCCTTCGGTGTTCGTGTTGGCTTGTTCGAAGAAACTCTTCTGTTGTGTTTTATCTTCCATATTTCCCTTTCTTGACTAACAACCATTCCTTCAACCATTTTTATTGTCTTTATTATATCAGCAGGGCGAGGGTGAAGTCTGCTATTTCCGATTGCCTTTATATATATATATATATATATATATTTCGGACTAACCTTGTCCATCATCAGACGTCAAGATGAACACCGTCGTTATACTGAAGATACGGTACCCTAGCGGCCAACCCACCACTAACATCGTTTTGGATATATATATATATATATATATATATATATATACTGTATATATATATATATATACATTTGCGAATTAGTATCGAAGGAGTGTCACTAATATTACAGTAATATAACGTAGCAAAACCTAAGCTAACGTAAAGTACTGGTAACCTAACGTAACCTAGGGTAAAGTAACCTAAACTAACTTAACGTAACGTACCTAACGTAACGCAACCTAACAAAGTAACTTAACCTAACATAAAATAACCTAACTCAACATAACATAACCTAACGTAAAGTAACCTAACCTAATGTAACCTGAATTAACCTAACCTAACAACCTAACCTAATCTAATCTAATCTAATCTAATCTAATCTAACCTAGCCTAATACCTATTTATTGTGACACTTTTTTAAGGGGAGGTAGGCTATTTAGTTTGTTCCCTACGTTTTCATCAAGCTTAAAATTACACCCCCTAGACCCCCTTTCAAAATAAATTTGTACATTTTTCGGTAGAAAAATGTCCCGGCCGAAGGCCGATTCCTCTTAAACTACAGGCTCGCTATCGCTCGCCAGGAAAAAATCGACACCTAAATGGCACGAAAGGTCTTAAAAGTGACATAAATGGGGTGAAAGTTCTTAAAATCGCCAAACTAATGGGGCGAACATCTTAAAATCTCAAAAGCAATGGGGCTAAACATGAGGGAGAAAGGGGTCAAGAAAAAAATCCCTCAAGTGGAAATCTCCCCTTAAACTGTAAACATTGGAAGCTCTCTGACAATATGTTACTCACTCTCTCTCTCTCTCACTCACTCACTCACTGTACTCTCTCACTCACTCACTCACTCACTCTATCTATATCTCTCTATTCCTTGTTTATCTGCTCTCTGATAATATGGTACTCACTCTCTCTCTCTCTGTCTCTCACTCACTCATTCACTCACTCACACTCTCTCCTCTCTCTCTCTCACTAGTTACCGTTAATATCATCTAGTAAGCTAATTATGACTTCGAGAAGGTGCTGATGACGGGGGTATTACAGTGAGAGAGAGAGAGAGAGAGAGAGAGAGAGAGAGAGAGAGAGAGAGAGAGAGAGAGAGAGAGAGAGAGAGAGAGAGAGATTGAGAGGTTGAAGTAACTAAACTAAAGGTTTCTAAATACCCCTGATGGTAACAAAGGCTTTAAAGTATCCCTAATAGGCTCAACACAGCTAACTCAAAGACAACTGTAGAGGTTGAAGTAACTAAACTAAAGGTTTCTAAATACCCCTGATGGTAACAAAGGCTTTAAAGTATCCCCAATAGGCTCAACACAGCTAACTCAAAGACAACTGCAGAGGTTGAAGTAACTAAACTAAAGGTTTCTAAATACCCCTGATGGTAACAAAGGCTTTAAAGTATCCCCAATAGGCTCAACACAGCTAACTCAAAGACAACTGCAGAGGTTGAAGTAACTAAACTAAAGGTTTCTAAATACCCCTGATGGTAACAAAGGCTTTAAAGTATCCCCAATAGGCTCAACACAGCTAACTCAAAGACAACTGCAGAGGTTGAAGTAACTAAACTAAAGGTTTATAAATACCCCTGATGGTAACAAAGGCTTTAAAGTATCCCCAATAGGCTCAACACAGCTAACTCAAAGACAACTGCAGAGGTTGAAGTAACTAAACTAAAGGTTTATAAATACCCTGATGGTAACAAAGGCTTTAAAGTATCCCCAATAGGCTCAACACAGCTAACTCAAAGACAACTGCAGAGGTTGAAGTAACTAAAGTAAAGATTTATAAATACCCCTGATGGTAACAAAGGCTTTAAAGTATCCCCAATAGGCTCAACACAGCTAACTCAAAGACAACTGCAGAGGTTGAAGTAACTAAAGTAAAGATTTATAAATACCCCTGATGGTAACAAAGGTTTTAAAGTATCCCTAATAGGCTCAAAATCGCGTCATATGTCGGAGAGGGTTAGAACAGTAGGCTGAATGGGGCCAAATGAATACAAGCCAGAGCAAGAGAAAAAATAGCAGGCGACCCCCGTTGAGAGTGACAAAATGGCGGAGGGTGGTCGATCTCTGTTACTCTAGGTATACAAAATGGCGGAGGGTGGCTGATCTGTTACTCTAGGTCTACAAAATGGCGGAGGTTAGTCGTTCTCTGTTACTTTAGGGTCTACAAAATGGAGGAGGGTGGTCGATCTCTGTTACTTTAGGTCTACAAAATGGCGGAGGGTGGTCGATCTCTGTTACTTTACGTCTACAAAATGGCGGAGGGTGGTCGATCTCTGTTACTCTAGGTCTACAAAATGGCGGAGGGTGGCTGATCTGTTACTTTCGGTCTACAAAATGGCGGAGGGTGGTCGATCTCAGTTACTCTAAGGTCTACAAAATGGCGGAGGGTGGTTGATCTCTTGTTTATTTAGGTCAACAAAATGGTGGAGGGTCCCTAGGCGTCCCGGAAACAGACAAAAACGTGTTCTTTTTGGAAAGACAAAACAAAGGAAAATCAAAAATATTGTTCACTTCAAATGCCTTGGAAAAACGACACAGACGACTTATCCCAGAGCGGAAACGAGAGAGAGAGAAATTTTATATGGTTTGGAGAGAGAGAGAGAGAGAGAGAGAGAGAGAGAGAGAGAGAGAGAGAGAGAGAGAGAGAGAGAGAGAGAGAGAGAGAGAGAGAAGTTTTATATGGTTTGCAGAGAGAGGTAGAGAGAGAGATACATAGATACATAGATACACTGGCCACACAAACCTTACGATCCAAACGAGGTGGTCAGGACTTAATTCTAGTAGATATGGCATATCCGATAGAAAAGGAAAGTTGAAGGAAAGGATAGAAACGAAAAAGAGAGAGAGAGTACAAAGGAAATCAAGCAACAACAGGTCTAGTGACCCTTCTAGGCTGCTTGTCCTCCAAAACACTGAGGATCAAGTGTCCAAACAGTGGTTTAGAGTGGGTAAGGGAACATTGGAAAGGGAACTAATGTCCGTGGCAGGATTAGGAAGTTAGTAGGGGACAGATGGGTTAGTAACTGAGAGGAGGATAAAATAAAGTTATTCATTTACAAACGCAGTCAGTCGCGGGTTTGAGCGAGATATTTGTCTAGGCGGAGTTTAAATGAATCAACGGTGCTGCAGTCTATAACGTCTCGAGGAAGCCCATTCCACAAGTTGACAACTCGATTGAAGAAGAAATTCTTAGATTCGTATGAGTTAAAAAATTTACCAATAATTTTGCAACTGTTTCCCCGCGTGTAATTAGATTGGTCGATAGTGAAGTACTTACTACAGTTCATATTGTCGATGCCTTTGATGATTTTGAACACTTGAATTAAGTCGCCTCTTAATCTGCACTGGGTTAAAGGAAATAGATTTAATTCTCTAAGACGCTCTTCGTATGGTTTGTTCTTTAGGCTAGGTATCATTTTGGTAACTCTACGTTGAACTCTTTCTAGCTTGTTTATATCTTTTTGGTAATAAGGGCACCAGGATTGAACGCAGTATGCCAGAAGAGGGCGGACTAAGGAATTGTAAAGGGTTAGGATAACTTCTTTGGATTTATGCTCAAATGACCTGCCTATAAAGCCAATTATTTTGTTTGCCTTCTTAACAACTTCTGAACATTGTTGACTCGGTTTTAGGTTACTCGATATTGTTACTCCCAGATCAGTTTCTCTGTTTACATTCTTAAGCTGAGTGCCATTCATCGAATAGTTTGCTTTCTCATTTAGGTATCCGATATGTAGTACTTTACATTTATCCGCATTGAAACTCATTTGCCAAATTTGGGCCCAACATGACAATTTATCTAGATTGTGTTGCATATCGTCAACTTGATCTTTTGAGAGTACGCTATTTGCAATTTTTGTATCGTCAGCAAATTTTGAGATTGTACAGGTGAGACCCTCATCTATGTCGTTGATGTAAATTAGAAAGAGAATTGGTCCTAGTACTGATCCCTGGGGTACCCCGCTACTTACATTGGTCCATTTAGATGCCTTACCGTTTATGACTACTCTTTGCTTTCTGTCGCTGAGCCAATTTTCTATCCATTTCAACACACCGTCTTGTATTCCATGAGAGAGAGAGAGAGAGAGAGAGAGAGAGAGAGGTTGTAATATATAAAAGTCATGTGCGTTCTCAGATGGATTACTGTTCACCTCTGTGGGGTGGAAGTGGAGTGGTTGCATTGAGGCAGTTGGACAAAATTCAAAATAAAGCTATTAGATTAATCAATAACCCTGCAATCACACAGGACCTTCCTACATTATCCATACGAAGAAACGTTGCATCCCTTGCATTATTCTACAGATATTTTCACAGCAATTGTTCCGAGGAACTTGCTTCAATTGTGCCGCCTCTCCACATCTTTCCCCGTAGAACTAGGGCAGCTGAGAGCCCATGAATTTACACTTTCTCCCCACAATGCAGAACTTCTGCTTATCAGAATTCATTTATCCCCAGAGCTACTACTCTTTGGAATTCACTTCCCTCGAATTGCTTTCCACAAACTTACAATCTACAAATGTTTAAATCCAGTTGTTACAAACATTTTATGAATGGAGGATGCCTTTAGTCACATGGACCTTTTGGTTTTATCTGTGTTTGTCCTTCCTCCGTTCATTGTCTCTTAAACAAACAAACAAATAAAAAAAGGTACGGTATATGTCAGTGTTCAGAGTATTATGGGAGAGGTGGAACTCCAAGATAAATTTATACATTTTTCGATAGAAAAATGACCCGGCCGAAGGCCGGTTCTTCTTAAATTACAGGCTCGCTATCGCTCGCCAGGAAAAAATAGATACCTGAATATAATGAACAGTCTTGATATTGACAAAGAAATGGGGCGAAAGGTATTAAAATCGCAAAACTAATGGGCCGAAACGTCTTTAAATCTGAAATCTAATGGGGCTAAACATGAGGAAGAAGGGGGACCATAAAAACGATCCACCTCCCCTCTAGGGAGAGGTGGAACTCGTTAAGGTGATCTCATAGTTACTCTTAATTACTGTGTGTGTGTGTGTGTGTGTGTGTGTGTGTGTATGTAGGTGTACTGTGTGTATTGTATGTATGTATGTGTACTGTGTGTGTGTATAGGTGTACTGTGTGTGTGTGTGTACTGTGTGGGTGTGTCATAGGGCTGAGAGGAGGTAGTAGTGTTAATTAACGGAGAGGTGGAACTCGTTAAGGTGATCTCATAGTTACTCTTAATTACTGTGTGTGTGTGTGTGTGTGTGTGTATAGGTGTACTGTGTGTGTGTGTGTGTACTGTGTGTGTGTGTGTGTGTGGGTGTGTCATAGGGCTGAGAGGAGGTAGTAGTGTTAATTAACGGAGAGGTGGAACTCGTTAAGGTGATCTCATAGTTACTCTTAATTACTGTGTGTGTGTGTGTGTGTGTACGGTATGTATGTAGGTGTACTGTGTGTGTGTATGTGTGTATAGGTGTACTGTGTGGGTGTGTCATAGGGCTGAGAGGAGGTAGTAGTGTTAATTAACGGAGAGGTGGAACTCGTTAAGGTGATCTCATAGTTACTCTTAATTACTGTGTGTGTGTGTGTGTGTGTGTGTGTGTGTGTGTGTGTACGGTATGTATGTAGGTGTACTGTGTGTGTGTATAGGTGTGCTGTGTGTGTGTGTGTACTGTGGGGGTGTGTCATAGCGCTGAGAGGAGGTAGTAGTGTTAATTAACGGAGAGGAACTCGTTAAGGTGATCTCATAGTTACTCTTACTGTGTGTGTGTGTGTGTGTGTGTGTGTGTGTGTGTGTGTGTGTGTGTGTGTGTATAGGTGTACTGTGTGTGTGTGTGTGTGTGGGTGTGTCATAGGGCTGAGAGGAGGTAGTAGTGTTAATTAACGGAGAGGTAGAACTCGTTAAGGTGATCTCATAGTTACTCTTAATTACTGTGTGTGTGTGTGTGTGTGTATAGGTGTACTGTGTGTGTGTGTACTGTGTGGGTGTGTCATAGGGCTGAGAGGAGGTAGTAGTGTTAATTAACGGAGAGGTGGAACTCGTTAAGGTGATCTCATAGTTACTCTTAATTACTGTGTGTGTGTGTGTGTGTGTGTATAGGTGTACTGTGTGTGTGTGTACTGTGTGGGTGTGTCATAGGGCTGAGAGGAGGTAGTAGTGTTAATTAACGGAGAGGTAGAACTCGTTAAGGTGATCTCATAGTTACTCTTAATTACTGTGTGTGTGTGTGTGTGTGTGTATAGGTGTACTGTGTGTGTGTGTGTGTGTGTGTGTGTGGGTGTGTCATAGGGCTGAGAGGAGGTAGTAGTGTTAATTAACGGAGAGGTGGAACTCGTTAAGGTGATCTCATAGTTACTCTTAATTACTCCCAAGGGTGATAAGGGGGCGGGGGGGGGGGGGGGGGCGCGGGGGGAGGGTAATTAGTCTGGAGAGAGAGAGACAGTTACGTAGAGTTACATAGATACACAGACTACCCAGCCCTTGCGGTCCCTACTAGGGGTAGTCCGGACTTAATGCTAAACTTGAATTAGCTACAAAGTGGAAGGCAAGGATAGCACAGCAGAAGGCTCTCCCTACCCCCACCCCTCCCTCCGACCATGGTTCGCAATGTTATAGAACCAAGATGAGAAAGGTTATACACTATAATTATTCAAGACTGGGGCCTCACTATGCTTTTAAGGGGAGATTTCCACTTGAGGGATTTTTGTCTTGACTCCTTTCTCCCTCATGTTTAGCCCCATTGTTTTTCTAATTTTAAGACGTTCGCCCCATTAGTTTGACGATTTTAAGAACTTTCGACCCATTTCTGTCAATTTTAAGACGTTTCGTGCCATTTAGGTGTCGATTTTTTCCTGGCGAGCGATAGCGAGCCTGTAATTTAAGGGGAATCGGCCTTCGGCCGGGACATTTTTCCATTGAAAAATGTACAAATTTATCTTGAAAGGGGGTCAAGGGGGTGTAATCTTAAGCTTGATGGAGGTCTAGGGACCAAACTAAATGCCTTCCCTTAACAGGCATTTTGGCTTGAACATCACTTGATTTTGGCCCTGTCACTCTTTCAACTCTGGGGTAGGCACTCGTCACAGGCAGTTCTGCCTTTTGTCTCCCTCACTCACATGAAACATAATAAAACACATGTGTTTGTTAATATATATAAAGCCGACGACTTGATCTGAACGTCATTCTAAGGGATATATTATAAGCTCCAAGACCTCGCTAATATTAACAGGGGAGATTTTTTGTCTTGACTCCCTTCGCCCTCATGTTTAGCCCCATTGTTTGTTCTAATTTTCAGACGTTTGCCCCATTATTTTGACGATTTTAAGAACTTTCAACCCATTTCTGTCAATTTTAAGACCTTTCGTGCCATTTAGGTGTCGATTTTATCCTGGCGAGCGATAGCGAGCCTGTAATTTAAGAGGAACGGCTTTCAGCCGGAAATTTTTTCTACCGAAAAATGTACAAATTTATCTTGAAAGGGGCTCAAGGGGGTGTAATCTTAAGCTTGAAGGAGGTCTACGGACCAAACTAAAAAACTCCCGTTAAATTGTCAGTAGGCAATTAACCCTCTCACGTTCTTGACGCAATTTTGAGCCTATTGGGGATACTTTAATGCCTTTGTTACCATCAGGGGTATTTAGAAACCTTTAGTTTAGTTACCGGTATTTCAACCTCTGCCCCGGCCTTTGGCCGGGACATTTTTCTACCGGAAAATGTACAAATTTATCTTGAAAGGGAGTACAAAGGAGTACAAAGGAAATCAAGCAACAACATATCTAGTGACCCTTCTAGGTTGTTTGTCCTCCAAAACACTGAGGATCAAGTGTCCAAACAGTGGGTTAGAGTGGGTAAGGGAACATTGGAAAGGGAACTACTGCCCTGGAACTAATGTCCGTGGCAGGATTAGGAAGTTAGTAGGGGACAGATGGGTTAGTAACTGACGGGGGGATAAAATAAAGTTATTCATTTACAAACGCAGTCAGTCGCGGGTTTGATGCGAGATATTTGTCTAGGCGGAGTTTAAATGAATCAACGGTGCTGCAGTCTATAACGAAAGGGGGTCTAGGAGGTGTGATTTTAAGCTTGATGGAGGTCTAGGGAACAAACTAAATACCTCCCCTCAATTATTATTTTATTATTAATATATTAATATTATTAACAATTAATCACTTATATCTTTATTATTGTACATGTAAAACTATAATTATGAAGGTTTATCGTTCAAAATTATATATAGTGTCTCTCTCTTGGTGCAGTGATCAAATGGCCGCAACAATGCTAAACACACAATATATATACTCGAGAAGACAGTCCTTCACCAATCTCGCCCGTCCCAACCTGTCAGTATCTTAAGGGGAGGTATTTAGTTTGTTTCCTAGACCTCCATCAAGCTTAAAATTACACCCCCTTGAGTCCCTTTCAAGATAAATTTGTACATTTTTCGGTAGAAAAATTTCCCGGCCGAAGGCCGGTTCCTCTTAAATTACAGGCTCGCTATCGCTCGCCAGGATAAAATCGACACCTGAATGGCACGAAAGGTCTTAATATGGGGTGAAAGTTCTTAAAATCACTAAACTAATGGGGCAAACGTCTTAAAATCTCAAAAGCAATGGGGCTAAACATGAGGGAGAAAGGAGTCAAGACAAAAATCCCTCAAGTGGAAATCTCCCCTTAAGTCTAAACTTTCGTGTCAGACGGAAACCAATTGGCTGTGGAAGTTAAATATTGAGACACATTCGGGTCCTCGGGTATTTTCTGCGTTTATTCTTGTGTTATTTCTTAAAATCTCCAACACCAAATAAATCTATCTATCTATCTATCTACTGCCGAACGCCGTGATCCCCGAAGGGGTGGCCACGAACGAAACGCCCCCATGCACCTCTGTTCCCAGTCAGTTGACGTCCCTGCCCCCATCCAGCACCGCTTTCACGTATATACTTCTTAACTCCATCCTTCCACCTCTCTCTCGGTCTACCTCTCCCCCTCTGTCCTTCCACCTCGCTCGCGTACACTCTTTTAGTCATTCTCTCGCTTTCCATACGTTCCACATGGCTGAACCATCTCAAGATGTTCCTTTTCACACTTTCCAGCACATCTACATCTACACCACACCGCTCTCGTACTTCCTCATTTGTCTGTTTATCCCTCCATGTAACTCCGCACGCACTTTTCAAGTAACTAATTTCCACCCCTCTCACTCTTGGTCTGAGTCTCTCCACCAACTTCCATGCTTTGCTCCGGTAAGTCAGTGTCGGGATTACTACACTGTCATGCAAGGACTTCTTCACTTCCATGCTGACCACCCTATTTCTTGTTACTGCTTTCAGCGTTCCTACAACCCTCTTCCCCTGTTGCACCCTCTCCCGCACTTCTTCATCCATACTTCCATCTTTACTCAACACACTGCCCAGATACTTAAATGAGCTGACAATCTCCATAGCCTGACCGTTCAACCTCACCTCACACTCTGTGGCTGTACCCTTTCAAAGATCATAACTTTGCTCTTCCCCGCATTTATCTTCAGATTCAGTTTTTCACACACTGCTCCAAACATACTGTATTTCTGAGACCCTGCAACTCCCATTCATTATCGCTCATCAGAACTGTATCATCGGCAAACAGCAGTACAGGCAACTTCCACTAGTTTCCTTTCCTTATCAGCGATACACCAACATCCACTGCTCTTCCTTGTATTTCTTTCATGCCTCCATCCATATATATATATATATATTCAGCAACCATGGGGACATCACACACCCTTGCTTTAACCCAACATTCAGATCAAAGAACTCGCTCTGTTCATTCTCCACACATACTGACGCCTTTGCACCCTCATACATGCTCTTCACTGCTTTCAGCAACTTGCCATCTACTCCGTATATTCTCAGTACTTTCCACAGACCTTCTCTATCAACTTTGTCATAATCCTTCTCCATGTCCATAAAGGCAGCATACAACTTTTGTTCCTTCTCCAGATATTTCTCCACAACACATATCAAGGCTCCTCTTCCCTTCCTAAACCCGCCCTGCTCGTCGCCTATCCATTTCTCCGTTCTCGCTCTCACTCTCTCAATCACTACCCTACTGTATACCTTCCCTACTACGCCTAGAAGACATATTCCTCGGTGGTTACCACACACTCCTCTTTCCCCTTTACCCTTATACAGGGGGACTATTATGCCTGTCTTCCAGTCATCGGGTGCACTCCCCTTCTCCCATGCTAGTTTACACATTTTCCATACCCATTCGATCACTATCTCACCACCATACCTCAACACTTCCCCGCACACTCCATCTATTCCCGATGCTTTCCCCATCTTCACACACTTCACACACTTCACACACTTTCCCCATCTTCACACACTTCTGACCGTCTGATCCCCACCTCCTCCTCCACTACTTCTCTTCTTCTCCCTCCCATACCCCATCCAACTATGTTTGCTGGCGTTTCATTCCTTACGTTCACACAATCGTTGAAGTACTCCCTCCATCTCTCGACTCTCTCTTACTTCTCGGCTAACACTCACCCATTTTTATCTTTCATTAACAAAATAAGAACACAAAAATAAATATCAATTTATAATCAATTTCTTTATTAATTTCACCCCAACACCAAACACCTCCAATGAAATTAAGGGGAGATCTCCACTTGAGGGATTTTTTTTCTTGACCCCTTTCTCCCTCATGGTTAGCCCCATTGTTTTTGAGATTTTAAGACGTTTGCCCCCATAAGTTTGGTGATTTTACGAATTTCTGCCCCATTCTGTCAATTTTAAGACCTTTCGTGCAATTTAGGTGTCGATTTTATCCTGGCGAGCGATAGCGAGCCTGTAATTTAAGAGGAACCGGCTTTCAGCCGGGACATTTTTCTACCGAAAAATGTAAAAATTTATCTTGAAAGGGGATCAAGGGGGTGTAATCTTAAGCTTGATGGATATCTAGAGACCAAACTAAAAACCTCCCCTTAAGTGAGAGGAAAGAATATTCATGGGGCACAGATCATATAGAACGACACACACACACACACACACACACACACACATACACACACCCACACACACACATACACACACCCACACACCCACACACACACACACACACACACACACTAAATTAATAACCAACCAAGCTGCCCTGTCTTCCCATCCTTCGTGTCCGACAACCAATTGGCTGTGAGAGTTAAGGGGAGGTTTTTAGTTTGGTCCCTAGATATCCTTCAAGCTTAAGATTACACCCCCTTGAGCCCCTTTCAAGATAAATGTGTACATTTTTCGGTAGAAAAATTTCCCGGCTGAAAGCCGGTTCCTCTTAAATGACAGGCTCGCTATCGCTCGCCAGGAGAAAATCGATCCCTAAATGGCACGAAAGGTCTTAAAATTGACAGAAATGGGTCGAAAGTTCTTAAAATCGTCAATATAATGGGGGCGAACGTCTTAAAACTAGAAAAGCAATGGGGCTAAACATGCGGGAGAAAGGAGTCCAGACAAAAATCCCTCAAGTGGAAGTCTCCCCTTAAATATTGAGACACTCTCTAAAATAATCGATATTGTGATCTGACTGCCATGGTGTGTTGTGAAGGTCAGCCCTGGTCAAAATTAACTGGTCCCCTTTCTCCCTCGTCTTTAGCCCCATTGATTTTGAGATTTTAAGACGTTCGCCCCATTAGTTTGGCACTTTTAGTCACTTTCGCCCCATTTCCGCCAATGTTAAGACCTTTCGTCGTGCCATGCAGGTGTCGATTGTTACTTGACGAGCGATAGCGAGCCTGGAATTTTAAGAGTAACCGACATTTCTCTACCGAAAAATATACAAATTTGTCTAGGGAGTGTTTTTCTAAGTTTGATGGAGGTCTAGCGAGGAAACTAAAAAATACATTAATAAATGAATGCTGTAAGGGGAGGTTTTTAGTTGATTCCCTAGACTTCCATCAAGCTTAAAATTACTCCCCCTTGACCCTCTTTCAAGATAAATTTGTACATTTTTCGGTAGAAAAATTTCCCGGCCGAAGGCCGGTTCCCCTTAAATTACAGGCTCGCTATCGCTCGCCAGGAAAAAATCGACACCTAAATGGCACGAATGGTCTTAAAATTGACAGAAATGAGGCGAGGGTTCTTAAAATCGACAAACTAATGGGGCAAGCGTCTTTATATCTCACAAGCAATGGGGCTAATCATGAGGGAGAAAGAGGTTCAGAAAAAATATCCTCCAGGTGGAAATCTCCCCTTAAATAGACCCCATAAAAAAAAAAAACATACTTGCTTCTCAATAAGCAGTATTATGCATAGACAATTATATTATGCATAGACAATTATATTATGCATAGACAATTATATTATGCATAGACAATTATATTATGCATAGACAATTATATTATGCATAGACAATTATATTATGCATAGACAATTATATTATGCATAGACAATTATATATGCATAGACAATTATATTACATAGACATTATATTATAGACAATTATATTATACATAGACAATTATATTATGCATAGACAATTATATTATACATAGACATTATATTATGCATAGACAATTATATTATGCATAGACAATTATATTATGCATAGACAATTATATTATACATAGACAATTATATTATACATAGACAATTATATTATGCATAGACAATTATATTATACATAGACAATTATATTATGCATAGACAATTATATTATGCATAGACAATTATATTATGCATAGACAATTATATTATACATAGACAATTATATTATACATAGACAATTATATTATGCATAGACAATTATATTATACATAGACAATTATATTATGCATAGACAATTATATTATAGACAATTATTATGCATAAACAATTATATTATGCATAGACAATTATATTATACAGACAATTATATTATGCATAGACAATTATATTATGCATAGACAATTATATTATGCATAGACAATTATATTATGCATAGACAATTATATTATACAGACAATTATATTATGCATAGACAATTATATTATGCATAGACAATTATATTATGCATAGACAATTATATTATACATAGACAATTATATTATGCATAGACAATTATATTATACATAGACAATTATATTATACATAGACAATTATATTATGCATAGACAATTATATTATACATAGACAATTA
Organism: Paralithodes platypus; assembly: GCA_032716605.1. Lineage (NCBI taxonomy): Eukaryota > Metazoa > Arthropoda > Malacostraca > Decapoda > Lithodidae > Paralithodes > Paralithodes platypus. Next base: position 2,286,749 of record CM064505.1, on the reverse strand, counting down.
TATTATACATAGACAATTATATTATGCATAGACAATTATATTATACATAGACAATTATATTATACATAGACAATTATATTATGCATAAACAATTATATTATGCATAGACAATTATATTATGCATAGACAATTATATTATGCATAGACAATTATATTATACATAGACAATTATATTATGCATAGACAATTATATTATGCATAGACAATTATATTATGCATAGACAATTATATTATACATAGACAATTATATTATGCATAGACAATTATATTATACATAGACAATTATATTATGCATAGACAATTATATTATGCATAGACAATTATATTATGCATAGACAATTATATTATACATAGACAATTATATTATACATAGACAATTATATTATGCATAGTATATTATACATAGACAATTATATTATACATAGACAATTATTATGCATAGACAATTATATTATACATAGACATTATATTATACATAGATTATATTATGCATAGACAATTATATTATAGACAATTATATTATGCATAGACATTATTTATACATAGACAATTATATATGCATAGACAATTATATTATACATAGACAATTATATTATGCATAGACAATTATATTATACATAGACAATTATATTATGCATAGACAATTATATTATACATAGACAATTATATTATACATAGACATATATTATGCATAGACAATTATATTATACAGACATTATATTATAATAGACAATTATATTATGCATAGACAATTATATTATACATAGACAATTATATTATAGACAATTATATTATGCATAGACAATTATTATACATAGACAATTATATTATGCATAGACAATTATATTACATAGACAATTATATTATACATAGACAATTTATGCATAGATAATTATATTATGCATAGACAATTATATTATACAGACAATTATATTATGCATAGACAATTATATTATGCATAGACAATTATATTATACAGACAATTATATTATGCATAGACATTATATTATGCATAGACAATTATATTATGCAGACAATTAAATTATGCATAGATAATTATATTATGCATAGACAATTATATTATACAGTCAATTATTATGCATAGACAATTATATGCATAGTAATATATTATGCATAGACAATTATATTACATAGACAATTATAATTATGCATAGACAATTATATTATACATAGACAATTATATTATACATAGACAATTATATTATGCATAGACAATTATATTATACATAGACATTATATTATACATAGACAATTATATTATGCATAGACAATTAATTATACATAGACAATTATATTATACATAGACTTTATATTATGCATAGACAATTATATTATACATAGACAATTATATTGCATAGACAATTATATTATACATAGACAATTATATTATGCATAGACAATTATATTTACATAGACAATTATATTATGCATAGAAATTATATTATACATAGACAATTATATTATGCATAGACAATTATATTACATAGACATTATACATAGACAATATTATGCATAGACAATTATATTATACATAGACAATTATATTATACATAGACAATTATATTATGCATAGACAATTATATATACATAGACAATATATTATACATAGACAATTATATTATGCATAGACAATTATATTATACATAGACAATTATATTATGCATAGACCTATATACTAGACAATTATATTATACATAGACAATTATATTATGCATAGACAATTATATTATACATAGACAATTATATTAACATAGACAATTATTTGCATAGACAATTATATTATACATAGACAATTATATTATACATAGACAATTTATTATGCATAGACAATTATATTATACATAGACAATTATATTATGCATAGACAATTATATTATACATAGACAATTATATTATGCATAGACAATTATATTATACATAGACAATTATATTATGCATAGACAATTATATTATACATAGTAGACAATTCTATTATGCATAGACAATTATATTATACATAGACAATTATATTATGCATAGACAATTATATTATACATAGACAATTATATTATGCATAGACAATTATATTATGCATAGACAATTATATTATGCATAGACAATTATATTATGCATAGACAATTATATTATACATAGACAATTATATTATGCATAGACATTGATACATAGAGCATTTAGCTAGACAATTATATTATACATAGACAATTATATTATGCATAGACAATTATATTATGCATAGACAATTATATTCATGAATTCGATTCTTGAGAGATATACTTCCGTAATTCGAAATAGGCGAAGTCCCCACGAATATTTGTGAGTGGGCTACAGACTATGGTATTCGAGTGTACATTTGCAGAGACTCTATAGTAACAGAGATCAGCCAACCTCCGCCAGTGTGTGGGTGGGTGTGGGTGTGTGTTGTGGGTGGGTGTTGTGTGTGGGTGTGGTGGTTGTGTGTGCGTCTGGGTGTGTGGTGGTTGTGTGTGTGTGTGTGCGCGTCTGTGTGTGTGCGCGTTTTTTTGTTTTTCTTTTTTTTTTTTTTACCGCTCAAATATATCCCATTATAAATATAGTCGACAATTTACTGGTACACGATATAGAATGAGGGGGAGGTGTTTGATTTTGTTCTAGACCCCCTTCTCCCTCACGTTCAGCCCCCTCTCTCCCCCCACCCCCCCACCTCTCCTTCACTCCCCCTCCCTCTCTCTCTCCACTAATATTTCACACTCGCCCTCCCCCCCCCCCCCCCGCTACGATATGTTTCACTCCCCCCCTCCCTCCCTCCCCCACTCTTCACTCTTCCTCCTAATAACTCACTCACTCTCCCCCCATTACATAATTTTTTTCACTCACTCACACTCTCTCAGCCCCCTCTCTCACACACACCACACACTCCCCCTCCCCATTACAGAATTTATAACTCACTCCCACACTCTCTCTCACACACACTCCCCCCCTCTCTCCCCATTACAGTATTTATAACTCACTCCCACACTCTCTGTCTCACTCCCCCCCATCACTCCCCCACCCCACCATCACCACCACCCCCACCGCCATCTCCCCCACCACCACCACCACCACCAAACTCCCCCACCCCCACCCCCACCACCGTATTTTTCTGGCCGTCAGCGCTCTTCCCCCGGTAATGACCCCATCCCAGATTTGCATGTATAAAGCGCCCCCCCCGGGCCGGCCCTCAGCGGGAACGGTGCCCGGGGAGGGAGGGTGTGTATAGACGGAGCTCCGGCCGATTAAGCGATGGACCGTTTATTTCTGGACCCCACCTTTCGCCCTCATGTTTAGCCCCATTGTTTTTCTAATTTTAAGACGTTTGCCCCATTATTTTGACGATTTTAAGAACTTTTAACCCATTTCTGTCAATTTTCAGACCTTTCGTGCCATTTAGGTGTCGATTTTATCCTGGCGAGCGATAGCGAGCCTGTAGTTTAAGAGGAACCGGCTTTCAGCTTGGACATTTTTCTACCGAAAAATGTACAAATTTATCTTGAAAGGGGCTCAAGGGGGTGTAATCTTAAGCTTGTAGGATCTCTAGGGACCAAACTAAAAACCTCCCCTTAAATGTGGACCGTTTTTTCTGGACCCACTTTCTCCCTCGTGTTTAGCCCCACGTTAGACCCATTATGTTGAGACGATTTTAACACCTTTCGCCCCATTTCGTTGTCAAATATTAAGACTTTAGGTGTCGATTTTTAAGCTTTAATTTTAAGCTTCCCCGGTAATGACCCCATCCCAGATTGGCCTCACCGGGAACGGTATAGATGGAACGGCCGATTAACCGGTTCTTCTCCCTCATGCCCCATTGGTTTTGAGATTATAAGACGTTTCGGCCCATTAGTTTGGCGATTTTAAGACTTTTCACCCCATTTCTTTGTCAATATCAAGACCTTTTTGTGTCATTTAAGTGTCGATTTTTTCCTGGCGAGCGAAAGCGAGCCTGCAATTTTGAGAGGAATCGGCCTTCGGCCGAGAAATTTATCTACCGAAAAATGTACACTTTTATCTTGAAAGGGGGGATAGGGGTCTAATTTTAAGCTTGATGGAGGTCTAGGAAACAAACTAAGAACCTCCCCTTAAGAGTGAAGGATGGTTCGCAACCCTTTAATTGCTAGAGATCTTTCCTAAACTAGATTTACATGTATAAAGCGCCGGGCCTCAGTGGGAACGGCCGAGTATAGACGGAGCCCCGGCCGATTAACCGGTTTTCTCCTTATAAGACGTTTCGGCCCATTAGTTTTAAGACCTTC
>CM064505.1:2267463-2277463 GCA_032716605.1 Paralithodes platypus | reverse complement strand
TATTTCCCGCCTCCTATATGTGTAGGTGTTATATGTATCGTTGGAATGGCTGTGGATGTGTGTGTAGTCTGTATTTTTAGCCAATTGGCGACATTGGAAACGAAGGCTTAGGGTGGATCTGTATAGTACCATTCTCACTATAGACGGTACCGTCTCGCCCGAAGGCTTAGGTAGCCATCAGCTTAGGTGAACCATATGATACCCATCTCGCCTTGTACCATTTTTGCGTGTGTGTGTGTGTGTGGTGTGTGTATGTGTGTGTATGTGAATGTGTGTGAGTGTAAGTGAGTATGTATGTGAGTGTGTGGGTGAGTGTATGTGAGTGTGTGTGTGTATATATATATATATGTGTGTGTGTGTGTGTAATGCCTGAAATACTGGGATACAGAAGCCTTTATTACACCCATTACAGTATGTGTGTATGTAATAATAATAATAATAATAATATTAATATAATGTGTATCACATTAATAATAATGTGAGTGTATGTGTGTGTGTGTGTGTGTGTATGTGAGTGTGGGTGAGTGTATGTGAGTGTGTGTGTGTATATATATATATATGTGTGTGTGTGTGTAATGCCTGAAATACTGGGATACAGAAGCCTTTATTACACCCATTACAGTATGTGTGTATGTGAGTGTATGTGTGTGTGAGTGTGGGTGTGTATATATGTGTATGTGTGTGTAATGCCTGAAATACTGGGATACAGAAGCCTTTATTACACCCATTACAGTATGTGTGTATGTGAGTGTGTGTGGGTGTGTATATATGTGTATGTGTGTGTAACGCCTGCAATACAGAAGCCTTTATTACACCCATTACAGTATGTGTGTATGTGAGTGTATGTGTGTGGCTGTGTATATATGTGAGTGTATGTGTGTGGCTGTGTATATATGTGTGTGTATGTGTGTGTAACGCCTGGGATACAGAAGCCTTTATTACACCCATTACAGTATGTGTGTATGTGAGTGTGTGTGTGTGGGTGTATATATGTGTGTATGTGTGTGTAACGCCTGGGATACAGAAGCCTTTATTACACCCATTACAGTATGTGTGTATGTGAGTGTGTGTGTGGGTGTATATATGTGTGTATGTGTGTGTAACGCCTGCAATACAGAAGCCTTTATTACACCCATTACAGTATGTGTGTATGTGAGTGTGTGTGTGTGGGTGTGTATATATATGTGTGTATGTGTGTGTAACGCCTGGGATACAGAAGCCTTTATTACACCCATTACAGTATGTGTGTATGTGAGTGTATGTGTGTGTGTGTGTGGGTGTGTATATATGTGTGTGTGTAGGTGTGTATATATGTGTGTGTGTGTGTGTGTGTAACGCCTGGGATACAGAAGCCTTTATTACACCCATTACAGTATGTGTGTATGTGAGTGTATGTGTGTGTGTGTGTGTGGGTGTGTATATATGTGTGTGTGTGGGTGTGTATATATGTGTGTGTGTGTGTGTGTAACGCCTGGGATACAGAAGCCTTTATTACACCCATTACAGTATGTGTGTATGTGAGTGTATGTGTGTGTGTGTGTGGGTGTGTATATATGTGTGTGTGTGTGTGTATATATGTGTGTGTGTGTGTGTGTAACGCCTGGGATACAGAAGCCTTTATTACACCCATTACAGTATGTGTGTATGTGAGTGTTATGTGTGTGTGTGTGTGTGTGTATATATGTGTTGTGTGTGGGTGTGTATATATGTGTGGGGTGTGGTGTGTAACGCCTGGGATACAGAAGCCTTTATTACACCCATTACAGTATGTGTGTAGTGAGTGTATGTGTTGTGTGTGTGTGGTGTGTATATATGTGTGTGTGTGGCTGTGTGTATATTTGAGTGTGTGTGTGTAACGCCTGGATACAGAAGCCTTTATTACACCCATTACAGTATGTGTGTATGTGAGTGTATGTGTGTGTGTGTGGGTGTGTATATATGTGTGTGTGTGGTGTGTATGTATGTGTGTGTGTGTGTGTAACGCCTGGGATACAGAAGCCTTTATTACACCATACAGTATGTGTGTATGTGAGTGTATGTGTGCGTGTGTGTGGTGTGTTATATGTGAGTGTGTGGGTGTGGGTATATATGTGTGTGTGTGTGTGTGTAACGCCTGGGATACAGAAGCCTTTATTACACCCATTACAGTATGTGTGTATGTGAGTGTATGTGTGTGTGTGTGTGGGTGTGTATATATGTGTGTGTGTGGGTGTGTATATATGTGTGTGTGTGTGTGTGTAACGCCTGGGATACAGAAGCCTTTATTACACCCATTACAGTATGTGTGTATGTGAGTGTATGTGTGTGTGTGTGTGGGTGTGTATATATGTGTGTGTGTGGGTGTGTATATATGTGTGTGTGTGTGTGTAACGCCTGGGATACAGAAGCCTTTATTACACCCATTACAGTATGTGTGTATGTGAGTGTGTGTGTGTGTGTGTGTGTGTGTGTGTGTGTGTGTGTGTGGGTGTGTATATATGTGTATGTGTGTGTAACGCCTGGGATACAGAAGCCTTTATTACACCCATTACAGTATGTGTATGTGAGTGTGTGTGTGTGGGTGTGTATATATGTGTGTGTTGGGTGTGTGTGTGTGTGTAACGCCTGGGATACAGAAGCCTTTATTACACCCATTACAGTATGTGTGTATGTGAGTGTATGTGTGTGTGTGTGGGTGTGTATATATGTGTGTGTGTGTGTGTGTGTAACGCCTGGGATACAGAAGCCTTTATTACACCCATTACAGTATGTGTGTATGTGAGTGTGAGTGTGTGTGTGGGTGTGTATATATGTGTGTGTATGTGTGTGTAACGCCTGGGATACAGAAGCCTTTATTACACCCATTACAGTATGTGTGTGTGTATGTGTGTGTGTGTGTGTGTGTGTGGGTGTGTATATATGTGTGTGTATGTGTGTGTAACGCCTGGGATACAGAAGCCTTTATTACACCCATTACAGTATGTGTGTATGTGAGTGTGTGTGTGTGGGTGTGTATATATGTGTGTGTGTGTGTGTAACGCCTGGGATACAGAAGCCTTTATTACACCCATTACAGTGAATTACTCTCATTTTTATATACTAGGTAGATTTATATTTGAATGTTGGAGTTTATTATTATATTTCTGTTAATCTGTATCTTTACTCTAATCTCTCACTTTATCTCACTCACACACACACACTCTCTCTCTCTCTCTCTCTATCTTTTAAGCTTCATATTTACTCTACTCTCTCTTCTCTCTCTCTCTGTATCTTTTAAGCTTCATATTTACTCTACTCTCTCTTCTCTCTCTCTCTGTATCTTTTAAGCTTCATATTTACTCTACTCACACACTCTCACTCTCTCTCTCTTTATCTCTATCTTTTAAGCTTAATATTTACTCTACTCTACTCTCTCTCTCTCTCTCTCTCTATCTTTTAAGCTTCATATTTACTCTACTCACACACTCTCACTCTCTCTCTTTATCTCTCTATCTTTTAAGCTTCATATTTACTCTACTCTACTCTCTCTCTCTCTCTATCTTTTAAGCTTCATATTTACTCTACTCTACTCTCTCTCTCTATCTCTCTATCTTTTAAGCTTCATATTTACTCTACTCACACACTCTCACTCTCTCTCTTTATCTCTCTATCTTTTAAGTTTCATATTTACTCTACTCTACTCTCTCTCTCTCTATCTTTTAAGCTTCATATTTACTCTACTCACACACTCTCATCTCTCTCTATCTCTCTATCTTTTAAGCTTCATATTACTCTACTCTACTCGTCTCTCTATCTCTCTATCTTTTAAGCTTCATATTTACTCTACTCACACACTCTCACTCTCTCTTTTAAGCTTCATATTTACTCTACTCTACTCTCTCTCTCTCTATCTTTTAAGCTTCATATTTACTCTACTCTACTCTCTCTCTATCTCTATCTTTTAAGCTTCATATTTACTCTACTCACACACTCTCACTCTCTCTCTTTATCTCTCTATCTTTTAAGCTTCATATTTACTCTAATCTACTATACTCTACTCTACTCTCTCTCTCTCTCTCTCTATCTTTATATTTATCTTGTTATCCATATATCTGCATTATCTAGAATTACTATAATATATGTGTCGACATGATTAGCTATAGTTTTATCTATTTATTTATCTATCATTTTATCTATCAATCTATAAATGTATCTATATTTGTATCCATCTATCTTTATATCTATCTATGTATCTATTATATTCTATCACCATCCCTCTATTATCACGGCATCAGAGTATATTTATAAATAACTACATTTATAAATAACTAAAAAATTAACTGTGTTTGATAAATGAGATGGGGAGTGGATTAAGGGGAGGTTTTTAGTTGATTCCCTAGACTTCCATCAAACTTAAAATGACTCCCCCTTGACCCCCTTTCAAGATAAATTTGTACATTTCCCGGCCCAAGGCCGGTTCCCCTTAAATTACAGGCTCGCTTTCGCTCGCCAGGAAAAAACTCGACACCTAAATGGCACGAATGGTCTTAAAATTGACAGAAATGGGGCGAGGGTTCTTAAAATCGCCAAACTAATGGGGCAAGCGTCTTTAAATCTCACAAGCAATGGGGCTAAACATGAGGGAGAAAGGGGTCCAGAAAAAAATCCCTCAAGTGGAATTTTCCCTTTAAATGGAATCTTCCTTGGCTCATCATACCCTACCTGCCCACCAAATTTCGTGTAAATCGGTTCATAACTTAGTGATAAATCTTTATTATATGCAGTGTGTAGGCCTATGTATAATATATACGGTATATATATACATTATACACACATTTTATATATTGCTTCAGACCGTAACATATAAAAGCTGTGACATCATTCTCTAAAAAACCTAGTATGTACCGAGTATCTATAACCTGTATATAATAAACTAATGCACAGGACGCCCAGAGGAAGGCATAGATTTATACACACAGTTTATATTTCAACATGATGTGGCATTTTATATATATATATATATATATATACAGTATATCTCACAGTTACACGTGGGATACAAATAGGCTATATGCTTTTACTCCCAGTCGGGATTCGGACCACGGACAGTTAGGGCGAAATTCCACGTTTTAAACATCTATACCACGGCGTGATAAATATTTGTTATCCATTTATTAAGGAGGTGGATAGTTAACTTCTCATTATCATGGTGTGGTGTTGTTGATGGTGACCGGTCAACTCACCCAGTAGACAATTTCAACCAGTAGCTCTCAACCAGTACCAAATCAACCAATACGGTTAGGTTAGGTTAGTACTATATTTATGGTGACCGGTCAACTCAACCAGTAGACCATTTCAACCAGTAGCTCTCAACCAGTACCAAATCAACCAATACGGTTAGGTTAGGTTAGGTTAGTACTATATTTATGGTGACCGGTCAACTCAACCAGTAGACCATTTCAACCAGTAGCTCTCAACCAGTACCAAATCAACCAATACGGTTAGGTTAGGTTAGGTTAGTACTATATTTATGGTGACCGGTCAACTCAACCAGTAGACCATTTCAACCAGTACCAAATCAACCAATACGGTTAGGTTAGGTTAGGTTAGTACTATATTTTGGCACTGGTTTGGTTGGTCTGGGTTAATTATGCACTGGTTGAGAGCTACTGGTTGAGATGACATGGAACCGTTGTTGATAAAAGCATTGGCTCTCATCCTAACTGTCCCTGATTCGAATCCTGGCTAAGAGTAAAAACATTTATTTGTAGCTCACATGTATTTATGAGATGTACTAAAAAATAATGTAACTCTCGTGCTGACTGTCTGTGGTTCGATTACCAACAGAGTTAAAACAATTGCGTACATATATTTACTGTGTAGGCCTATATATATATATATATATATATATATATATATATATATATATATATATATATATATATACCGTATATATATATATATTTATATATATATATATATATTTATATATATATATATATCTATATATATATGTGTATATATATATATATATATATATATATATATATATATATATATTCCCTGATGCCGTGATCCCCGATGAAGTGGCCACGAACTAAACGCCCCCATGCACCTCTGTCCCCAGTCAGTCGACACCCCTCCTCCCAACCAGCACTGCCTTCATCCATATACTTATTCACTCCATCCTTCCACCTCTCTTTCGGTTTACCTCTCCCTCTCTGTCCCTCCACCTCGCTCTCGTACACCCTCTTAGTCATTCTCTCGCTTCCCATACGTTCCATATGGCCGAACCATCTCAAGGTGTTTCTTTTCACACTTTCCAGCACATCTACCTCCACACCACACCTCCTTCTTACTTCCTCGTTTGTCTGTCTATCCCTCCATGTAACTCCGCACGCACTTCTCAAGTAACTCATTTCCACCCCTTTCACTCTTGGTCTGAGTCTCTCCACCAACGTCCATGCTTCGCTTCCGTAAGTCAGTGTCGGGATTACCACACTGTCATGCAAGGACTTCTTAACTTCCATACTGACCACCCTATTTCTTGTTACTGCGTTCAGCATTCCTACAACCGTCCTGCCACGGACATTAGTTCCAGGGCAGTAATTCCCTTTCCAATGTTCCCTTACCCACTCTAAACCACTGTTTGGACACTTGATCCTCAGTGTTTTGGAGGACAAGCAACCTAGAAGGGTCACTATATCTGTTGTTGCTTGATTTCCTTTGTACCTTTGTACTCCTTTGTCTTCCCCTGTTGCACCCTCTCCCGCACTTCGTCATCCATAGTCCCATCTTTACTCAGCATACTTCCCAGATACTTAAATGAGCTGACAATCTCCATAGCCTGACCGTTCAACCTCACCTCACACTCTGTGGCTTCACCCCTTTCAAAGACCATAACCTTGCTCTTCCCCGCATATACCGGTACCTTCAGATTCCGTTTTTCGCACACTGTCCCAAACATATTTACCAGATCCTGCAACTCCCATTCATTATCGCTCATCAGAACTGTATCATATATATATATATATATATATATATATATATATATATATATATATATATATATATATATATATATATATATAATGTTCCAACTCTTACTCCAGACATAAACTAGCAACTTGTATATTCAACCGCTCAACACAGTGATGTCCCCCCCAAAAAAAAAAAAAAATAAAATACTATACATCGGTTCTGTTATGCACGCAAGGATGTGACAGAGCAGGTAAGGGGGCAGTATTTACCTTATGATGGGTGGTTCAGTGGTTAGACTTGCTGACCACGAATCCGATGACCATGGTTCGAATCCCGGCGAGGGCAGCTGGCACCTACACTGAAATAATCATAAGTATAAATAAGGTGAATTAATTTAGATGAGTATTATTGATAGTGGTTTAACTTTTACTACAGGGTATAATTATGGTATAATTTATATTTGTGTGTGTGTGTGTTTGTGTGTGTGTGTGTGTGTGCCTTTCTTTGTGTCTGTGTGAGTGTGTATGTATGGTGTGTGTGTGTGTGTGCCTTTCTTTGTGTATGTGTAAGTGTGTATGTATGGTGTGTGTATATGTGTGTGTGGGTGTGTGTGTATGTATGGTGTGTGTATATGTGTGTGTGTGTATGTATGGTGTGTGTATATATGTGTGTGTGTGTGTGTATGTATGTGGTGTGTGTGTACTTGTGTTGTGTATGTATCGCGTGTGTGTGTATGCTATGTGCGTATGATATATTTAATGGGTTTATCACTAACAACATACCGTACTTTAATAAGGGTAGGTTATTATGGACCATGTAATGACTCTTATTATAACTTTATTAAAGGGACAGTGGTTATTTGTTTGGGTCTGTTATTTATAAATTGAATTATTGTTTATTTTTCTCGCTAGTCCTCCATCAAGCTTAAAACAACATGCTCCCTAGACCCCCCTTCAAGATAAATTTGTACATTTTTCGATATAAAAATTTCCGAGCCGAAGGTATCCATTAAATGCTGAGTGAGTATGACAAAAGTTGTTGTTGTTGTTGTTGTTCCTCAAGCTGCCTGGCCGAACAGCCCCAAGGCCCCGAGTAAGGCCAAGGCCATAAACGAGCGCCCCCACAGAACCCTCCCTGCCGACCACAATAAAGCCTGGGTGACCGAAGCCACTCCATGGCGGGGAGCTGAGGAGGGTGCGGAAACGCCCGGGAAACCAAAGCCCCACCCAGGGCCCTGTGCCCCTCACCAATTATGAAGAGAAAGTTGAGGGGCAAAGGAAAAATGTGACGCTTTGGCTTCCAATCTTGGTAGATTGGGAGGTCAATCCACGGAAGAGACGCCGTCACTTGAGATCTAGAAAATATATAAGTAAAAGGAACAGTCAGAGTAAGCTATGGGTATGGCAGAGATCGCTCAGTTCTCACTCTGATAGACCAGCCCATCACCAGTATGACAAATGTAGAGCCACAGACGTCCTTTACTTAGATTTTCAAAAAGCTTTTGACAAAGTGCCTCATTGCAGGCTAATGTCATAAGTGAGTGCACTAGGTATCAATACAGAGGTCACACATTGGATAGAAAGTTGGCTAACAGGTAGACAACAACGAGTGGTAATCAATGGTGTTTCCTCTGAATGCACTCCAGTCACTTCTGGAGTTCCACTGGGATCTGTCCTTGGCCCACTTCTGCTTATCATATATGTCAATGATATCGACATTTGTCTGTTGAGTGGGATTTTTCAGTTTGCAGATGACATAAAGCTTGGAATGAGACCCCACAGGGGTTGAACAGCTCAGGATGGACCTCAACAGACTGAGTGAATGGTTGGAGACATGGCAGATGCCTCTAAACTTGGAAAAGTGCAAGGTGATGCATATCGGCCAAGCAAACCCCAAGTCAGGCTATTCGCTATTAGGAATGCCTCTGGAAGTGACTGACTTGGAAAAGGATTAGGGTGTTCTGATTAGCAGTGACCTAAAGTTTACCAAGCAGTGCATTGAAGTAGAGAAGAAAGCTCAGAAATTATTGGGTTATATTAAGAGGCAATTTAAGTATAGAAATAAGGAAATAGTCCTCACACTTTACAACGCTCTGATACGACCTCTCCTGGAGTATGCTGTTCAATTCTGGTCTACAGCACTCAGGAAAGATATAGAGCGACTGGAAAGTGTACAAGTTAGGGCTATAAAGCTTATTCCATCGATTAGAAGACTGAGCTATGAGGACCGGTTGAGAGCTCTTGATCTCTTTCCGTTGAAAACTCGCAGAAGTTCATTGAAGTATTTAAAATACTTAATGTGTTTGACAATTTTGATTATAGCAACATGTTTAGCCTCAATTAGAATATAACAGGCAACCATGGCTGGAAATTAGAATTGAAAAGGTTCAGTGCTCGTACTTGTGGAGAAAAAAAATCACATATAAGATCTGTTCTACCTGGAACAAACTTCCCTCCGAAGTTGTATTTTTGTTTTTTTTCAATAGAGTACTTCGATTATCTCCTCAGAATGGACCGCAAGGTTTCAGAGATGCTAACTATTCCCTGTAACTCCTTGTAACACACTCACTCACTCACTCTCACTCTCTCTCTCACACTTTTCTTGTTTTGTTTTTCTCGTTGTCAAAGTTTTCTCTCTCTCTCATTCTCACTTTTTCTCTCCCTCTCACACACACACACACACACACACAAACACTATCACTCTCACACAAACATACACACAAACACACACTCTCTCTCTCTCTCTCTCTCTCTCTCTCTCTCTCTCATGATTGCAGTACCGTCAACGCACTTGTACAAAAACTGTTCTCCTTCAGATAAAGTTTGTGTGTGTCAATCACGGTACGTAATTCAAACTCCTTGTTCACCACTTACTATTTCTACCCTCCCTCCCTCTCTCTCTCTCTCTCTCTCTCTCTCTCTCTCTCTCTTACAACTTTTCTGTTTTGTCAATGTTCTCTCTCTCTCTCTCTCTCTCTCTCTCTCATGATTGCAGTACTGTCAACGCACTTGTACAAAAACTGTTCTCCTTCAGATAAAGTTTGTGTGTGTCAATCACGGTA
>CM064505.1:2202472-2264972 GCA_032716605.1 Paralithodes platypus | reverse complement strand
GTCCCAGTAGGTAGCAAGGTAGAAAGAGAGAGAGAGAGAGAGGTGGGGGGATTCTAGGTTAACTACAAGATCAGGTAAGGTGTGGTGGTTATAACTCATGGTGGGAGAGATAGATAGATAGAGAGAGAGAGAGAGAATGTGTGTGTGTTATGTGTGTGTGAGGCAGCATGCAACACACATGTAACCATAATATGGTGTGTGTTAGAGGGTTCACACACCATGGAAGATAAGCTCAGGGGAAAAAGTGCTCTGGATAACCACTGGAGAAATAGCCCCAGGGGTTGGCTACTCAGGGAACCATATATATTGCGTTAGTTTTACTTAATTTGATATTATATGAATACATTAACTTAATAACTAACTATGTATCTAAGAAACTACCTGGCTAACTAGCTAACTAATTTTGTATATATATTTATATATACAGTATATGTATATATATATATATATATATATATATATATATATATATATATATATATATATATATATATACTGTATATATATAAATGTTCATGTCTTCATCTCGATTATTCAGCTGTTAGGACATAAAAGAGACAGAGAGAGAGAGAGAGAGAGAGAGAGAGAGAGAGAGAGAGGGAGGTAATGAGAGTGAGTGAGTGAGTGTATGTCTATATCTGTGTAAGTGTGTGTGAGAGAGAGAGAGAGAGTATCTGTATCTGTGTTTGTCGTGTGTGTGTTCGTATAATATCGTCGAGAGTTAGGCAACAAGCGGCATCAAGGCAGCAAGAACAACAAGTCCCTGTATAAAACACTTAGTCCAGGGAGCCGTCACGGTGGCCCGGTGGTGTAAGTGCTTCCGCCGCAGGTCAGGAGTTATGTTTGAGAGTGACAGGGGTTCGAATCTCCAGGGGTGCTGATTAGTCAGTTTAGATCAATTGCTCACAAGACATGATATATATATATATATATATATATATATATATATATATATATATATATATATATATATATATATATAGAGAGCGAGAGAGAGAGAGAGGAGAATGAGAGAGAGAGAGAGAGAGAGAGAGATGAATGGAGCTATGAACCTTTATTCTCTAACGTTTCGGATTATGTCTCTCTGAAGATGGGTACATAACATAGGCTAACCCGAAACGTTAGAGAATAAAGATTCATAGCTCTTCCCTGTGTTTTCTCCTCTACCCAATCCATATATACAGTATATATATATATATATATATATATATATATATATATATATATATATATATATATATATATATATATATAGAGAGAGAGAGAGAGCGCTAAATAGATATATAACGTATATATATTTATTTATCTTTATTTATTTATTTATACTCTCAGCCGGACTAAAACCATCGATAATCAGAGCGAGAGTCTTAATAGTAAATCCTAGGGTAAATAAAATCGTCTAACGGTAAGCAGAACAAGACAAGGTTTAAGTCATCGTGCTTAAAAGGGTTAATGAATGAATGGACAGGTGAGAAATAGTGATAAGTAGTTGTGGTATAGTCCGTTCATTCTAGGTCGGACAGAAATCGTGACCTCTATCCTCTGTAACTCAAAAAGGGCTAGAGCAAATTGGCTGTACATGTCCACATCTATTCCTTGACGGACTCTTCCCAAATGGTAGAAATCTTATCTCGATTACTCTAGTCGTTGTTGAGTTACAGAGGTTAGAGGTCATGATTTCTCGCTTACTTACAGCGAATAGACTATAGTAGGTGTGAATATTGGTGGTGGTGGTGGTGGTGGTGGTAGGTGTGAATATTGGTGGTGGTGGTGGTAGTAGGTGTGAATATTGGTGGTGGTGGTGGTGGTGGTGGTAGTAGGTGTGAATATTGGTGGTGGTGGTAGTTGTGGTAGTAGGTGTGAATATTGGTGGTGGTGGTGGTGGTGGTAGTAGGTGTGAATATTGGTGGTGGTGGTGGTGGTAGTAGGTGTGAATATTGGTGGTGGTGGTGGTGGTAGTAGGTGTGAATATTGGTGGTGGTGGTGGTGATGGTGGTAGTAGGTGTGAATATTGGTGGTGGTGGGGGGGAGGTGGTAGTAGGTGTGAATATTGGTGGTGGTGGTGGTAGTAGGTGGTATTGGTGGTGGTGGTGGTGGTGGTGGTAGTAGGTGTGAATATTGGTGGTGGTGGTGGTAGTAGGTGTGAATATTGGTGGTGGTGGTGGTAGTAGGTGTGAATATTGGTGGTGGTGGTGGTGGTGGTGGTAGTAGGTGTGAATATTGGTGGTGGTGGTGGTGGTGGTGGTAGTAGGTGTGAATATTGGTGGTGGTGGTGGGCGTGGTAGTTGTGGTAGTAGGTGTGAATATTGGTGGTGGTGGTGGTGGTAGGTGTGAATATTGATGGTGGTGGTGGTAGTTGTGATAGTTGGTATGAATAGTGATGGTGGTGGTGGTAGTTGTGGTAGGTGTGAATATTGGTGGTGGTGGTGGTAGTTGTGGTAGTAGGTATGAATAGTGATGGTGGTGGTGATCGTGGTACAAAGCAATAGTGGTAGGTGATTGTGGTTACTGACAAAGTGACCAGGAAGTACTGATGGAGGAACGTCATACCGGTAATGTTGGTTGATGGAGATGGTGGTTGGTGGTGGTGGTAGGTAGGGAGGGATTGTGGTGATGGTGGTGGTGGTAGTTGAGGGTGGTAGTGGTTATGTATGTGGTAGTGGTGGTGGTTGTGTATGTGATAGTGGTGGTGGTTGTGGTAGGTAGGGAGGGAGGGGTTGTGGTGGTGGTAAATGGCTAAGTTGGTTGATAGAAATGGTGGTGGTTGGTGGTAGGTAGGGATTGTAGTGGTGGTAATGGTGGTGGTGGTAGTAGATGTTAGTTGTGGTGGTTCGAGATAGTGGTGGTTGGTGGTAGAGAGGAGTACAAAGGAGTACAAAGGAAATCAAGCAACAACAGATCCAGTGACCCTTCTAGGTTGCTTGTCCTCCAAAACACTGAGGATCAAGTGTCCAAACAGTGGTTTAGAGTGGGTAAGGGAACATTGGAAAGGGAATTACTGCCCTGGAACTAATGTCCGTGGCAGGATTAGGAAGTTAGTAGGGGACAGATGGGTTAGTAACTGAGGGGGGGATAAAATAAAGTTATTCATTTACAAACGCAGTCAGTCGCGGGTTTGATGCGAGATATTTGTCTAGGCGGAGTTTAAATGAATCAACGGTGATGCAGTCTATAACGTTTCGGGGAAGCCCATTCCACAAGTTGACAACTCGATTGAAGAAGAAATTCTTAGATTCGTGCGAGTTAAAAGATTTACCAATAATTTTGCAACCGTTTCCCCGCGTGTAATTAGATTGGTCGATAGTGAAGTACTTACTACAGTCATATTGTCGTTGCCTTTGATGATTTTGAACACTTGAATTAAGTCGCCTCTTAATCTGCGCTGGGTTAAAGGAAATAGATTTAATTCTCTAAGACGCTCTTCGTATGGTTTGTTCTTTAGGCTAGGTATCATTTTGGTAACTCTATGTTGAACTCGTTCTAGCTTGTTTATATCTTTTTGGTAATAAGGGCACCAGGATTGAACGCAGTATTCCAGAAGAGGGCGGACTAAGGAATTGTAAAGGGTCAGGATAACTTCTTTGGATTTATGCTCAAATGACCTGCATATAAAGCCAATTATTTTGTTTGCCTTCTTAACAACTTCTGAACATTGTTGACTCGGTTTTAGGTTACTCGATATTGTTACTCCCAGATCGGTTTCTCTGTTTACATTCTTAAGCTGAGTGCCATTCATCGAATAGTTTGCTTTCTCATTTAGGTATCCGATATGTAGTACTTTACATTTATCCGCATTGAAACTCATTTGCCAAATTTGGGCCCAACATGACAATTTATCTAGATTGTGTTGCATATCGTCAACTTGTTCTTTTGAGAGTACGCTATTTGCAATTTTTGTATCGTCAGCAAATTTTGAGATTGTACAGGTGAGACCCTCATCTATGTCGTTGATGTAAATTAGAAAGAGAATTGGTCCTAGTACCGATCCCTGGGGTACCCCGCTACTTACATTGGTCCATTTGGATGCCTTACCGTTTATGACTACTCTTTGCTTTCTGTCGCTGAGCCAATTTTCTATCCATTTCAACACACCGTCTTGTATTCCATGCGCTTTTAGTTTTAGCAGTAAACGTTTGTGGGGAACTTTGTCAAAGGCCTTTTGAAGATCAAGGTATATAATATCTACAGCTTTACTCTCATCGTAGAGGTTGAGGATATCGTGGAAGAAGTCTAAGAGGTTTGTTAAACAGGAACGTTTTTTACGAAAGCCGTGTTGAGTATCTTTAAGTATGTTATTTTCCTCTAAGTGATTTACGAGTCTGTCTCGTATGACCGTTTCTAGCATTTTACATACAACTGAGGTTAAGCTAATTGGACGATAGTTATGGATAGGGATTTGCTGCCTTTTTTGAATATCGGTGTTACGTTGGCTAGCTTCCACTGATCGGGCATAGTTCCAGACTGCAAGGATTTATTGAATAGTAATGTCAGTGGTTTAGAGAGCTCATCCTTAGCTTCCTTTAGAACTCTAGGCGAGATTGTATCAGGTCCAGGCGTTTTATTTACCTTGAGTTTATCTAAACAATTCAATACTTCTCTCTCTGTAACCCTGATATTGCTTAAAACATCTGAATTATCAATCTGAATCGGCGATGGTGTAGGGATATCACTGAGGTCTTCTGTTGTAAAAACTGATGCAAAGAAGGTATTGAGGGCATTACTCATTTGTTCTTCGTCTTTGGTGTATTCTCCATTTTCATTCGACTAACGGTTCCAACAGTTGAAGTAACTACTTTTTCTTTCTGATATAACTATAGAATTCTTTCGGGTTTGTTTTACTTTGATTCGCAATATGTAACTCTAAGGTCTTTTTACTTGCTTAATTAACTTTTTGGCTTTGCGTCGTAGCTCTACAAATTGCAGCCGTTCTTCGTCATTTTGTGAGGATTTTAATCTATCATTAGCAAATTTTTTTAGCAAGCAGGCAGTTTGAAATATCTTTATTCCACCATTTGGGCTTATTATGGCCTGGACGCCGAGTTTTCGATGGTATGCAGTCTTGCACTGCTTTTAGGTAAGTGGCTTCGAATAACTTCCAAGATGTATTTATGTCGTTATTGTGAATTAAAAAGCTCCAGTCAGTTTCTTTAAACATAGCTCTAAGTTTATGGAAGTTTGCTTTCTTGAAATTAGGGACTTTTTCGATGCTACTATTTGGTTCGTTACTAGTAAACTTTAAAGTGAAAGTTATCGTATGATGGTCGCTGTTACTGAATTCATCACCAACATTCAAATTCTCTATTAATTCTTCTTTTGTTGCAAGTACAATGTCAAGAACGGGAGAGAGGGAGAGAGGGAGAGAGGGATTGTGGTGATTGTGTATGTGGTAGTGGTGGTGGTAGGAGTAGAGATTGTGGTTACTGGAGCTGTAGGGGTCGTGGTGGTGGTAGATGACAATGTTGGTTGATGGTGATACTGGTTGGTGGTGGTATTTATTGTAGACTGGTTGGTGGTGGTAGATGACAATGTTGGTTGATGGTGATACTGGTTGGTGGTGGTAGATGACAATGTTGGTTGATGGTGATACTGGTTGGTGGTGGTAGATGACAATGTTGGTTGATGGTGATACTGGTTGGTGGTGGTAGATGACAATGTTGGTTGATGGTGATACTGGTTGGTGGTGGTATTTATTGTAGACTGGGTGGTGATGGTAGATGAAAATGTTGGTTGATGGTGATACTGGTTGGTGATGGTATTTATTGTAGACTGGTTGGTGGTGGTAGATGAAAATGTTGGTTGATGGTGATACTGGTTGGTGGTGGTATTTATTGTAGACTGGTTGGTGGTGGTAGATGACCATGTTGGTTGATGGTGATACTGGTTGGTGGTGGTATTTATTGTAGACTGGTTGGTGGTGGTAGATGACCATGTTGGTTGATGGTGATACTGGTTGGTGGTGGTATTTATTGTAGACTGGTTGGTGGTGGTAAGATGACAATGTTGGTTGATGGTGATACTGGTTGGTGGTGGTATTTATTGTAGACTGGTTGGTGGTGGTAGATGACAATGTTGGTTGGTGGTGGTATTTATTGTAGACTGGTTGGTGGTGGTAGATGACAATGTTGGTTGATGGTGATACTGGTTGGTGGTGGTATTTATTGTAGACTGGTTGGTGGTGGTAGATGACAATGTTGGTTGATGGTGATACTGGTTGGTGGTGGTATTTATTGTAGACTGGTTGGTGGTGGTAGATGACAATGTTGGTTGGTGGTGGTATTTATTGTAGACTGGTTGGTGGTGGTAGATGACCATGTTGGTTGATGGTGATACTGGTTGGTGGTGGTATTTATTGTAGACTGGTTGGTGGTGGTAGATGACAATGTTGGTTGATGGTGATACTGGTTGGTGGTGGTATTTATTGTAGACTGGTTGGTGGTGGTAGATGACCATGTTGGTTGATGGTGATACTGGTTGGTGGTGGTATTTATTGTAGACTGGTTGGTGGTGGTAGATGACAATGTTGGTTGATGGTGATACTGGTTGGTGGTGGTATTTATTGTAGACTGGTTGGTGGTGGTAGATGACCATGTTGGTTGATGGTGATACTGGTGGGTGGTGGTATTTATTGTAGACTGGTTGGTGGTGGTAGATGACAATGTTGGTTGATGGTGATACTGGTTGGTGGTGGTATTTATTGTAGACTGGTTGGTGGTGGTAGATGACAATGTTGGTTGATGGTGATACTGGTTGGTGGTGGTAGATGACAATGTTGGTTGATGGTGATACTGGTTGGTGGTGGTGGTATTGTAGACTTGCTTGATCAAGGGGAGGCTTTTAGTTGATTCCCTAGACTTCCATCAAGCTTAAAATTACTCCCCCTTGACCCCCTTTCAAGATAAATTTGTACATTTTTCGGTAGAAAAATGTCCCGGCCGAAGGGACAAGGGACAGCCTCAAATTACAGGCTCGCTATCGCTCGCCAGGAAAACATCGACACCTAAATGGCACGAATGGTCTTAAAATTGACAGAAATGGTGCGAGGGTTCTTAAAATCGTCAAACTAATTGGGCAAGCGTCTTTAAATCTCACAAGCAATGGGGCTAAACATGAAGGAGAAAGAGGTTCAGCAAAAAATCCTCCAGGTGGAAATCTCCCCTTAACCACTTGTGTTCTTGTTGACTTTCTGGCTTGTTTGCTCGGCTGGCCAGTGTAACGCAAGCACCCAAGCAGAGATGATAAGCTGGAGTTCTTATAGGGAGAGTTTATCATGGTGGCGGGGGTGGGGGAGGGAAGGGGGGAGGTTGGAGGATGGAGGGAGGGACGAGGGATGGTGAGGAGGGACGAGGGATGGTGAGGAGGGAGGGGGAGGAAGGAGGGGGAAGGGAAGAAGGAAAGGAGGGGAGGGAGGGGGGAGGAAGGAAGGAAAGAAGGGATGATGGAGGGGGGGGGGGGAGAATGAGGAGAAGGAAGATAGGAGGGAAAAGAAAGGAGGAAGAAAGTCAGACTTACACAGAGTTACACAGATACTCAGACCACACAGACCTTGCGGTCCCTACTAGGTGGTCAGACGTTAATTACAACTAGACAGGGACAGATTATAGTAGAAGTAAAGGACAGCACAGTAGAAGGCTCTCTCCCCACCCTCCGGCTAAAAAGCCGTACCGGAAAATAGGCAGAAGTGTAACCTTATGGGTTAAGAAATGCGGAAAGTGTTTATAGAGTATAGACAGAAATGCGGAGTGTTTATAGAGTATAGACAGAAATGCGGAAAGTGTTTATAGAGTATAGACAGAAATGCGGAGTGTTTATAGAGTATAGACAGAAATGCGGAAAGTGTTTATAGAGTATAGACAGAAATGCGGAGTGTTTATAGAGTATAGACAGAAATGCGGAAAGTGTTTATAGAGTATAGACAGAAATGCGGAGTGTTTATAGAGTATAGACAGAAATGCAGAAAAGTGTTTTATAGAGTATAGACAGAAATGCGGAGTGTTTATAGAGTATAGACAGAAATGCGGAGTGTTTATAGAGTATAGACAGAAATGCGGAAAGTGTTTATAGAGTATAGACAGAAATGCGGAGTGTTTATAGAGTATAGACAGAAATGCGGAGTGTTTATAGAGTATAGACAGAAAATGCGGAGTGTTTATAGAGTATAGACAGAAATGCGGAAAGTGTTTATAGAGTATAGACAGAAATGCGGAGTGTTTATAGAGTATAGACAGAAATGCGGAAAGTGTTTATAGAGTATAGACAGAAATGCGGAGTGTTTATAGAGTATAGACAGAAATGCGGAAAGTGTTTATAGAGTATAGACAGAAATGCGGAGTGTTTATAGAGTATAGACAGAAATGCGGAGTGTTTATAGAGTATAGACAGAAATGCGGAGTGTTTATAGAGTATAGACAGAAATGCGGAAAGTGTTTATAGAGTATAGACAGAAATGCGGAAAGTGTTTATAGAGTATAGACAGAAATGCGGAGTGTTTATAGAGTATAGACAGAAATGCGGAAAGTGTTTATAGAGTATAGACAGAAATGCGGGAAAGTGCTGTATAGAGTATAGACAGAAATGTGGAAAGTGTTTATAGAGTATAGACAGAAATGCGGGAAAGTGTTATAGAGTTTAGACAGAAATGCGGAAAGTGTTTATAGAGTATAGACAGTAATGCGGAGTGTTTATAGAGTATAGACAGAAATGCAGAGTGTTTATAGAGTATAGACAGAAATGCGGAGTGTTTATAGAGTATAGACAGAAATGCGGAGTGTTATAGAGTATAGGACAGAAATGCGGAGTGTTTTATAGAGTATAGACAGAAATGCGGAGTGTTATAGAGTATAGACAGAAATGCGGAAAGTGTTTATAGAGTATAGACAGAAATGCGGAGTGTTATAGAGTATAGACAGAAATGCGGAGTGTTTATAGAGTATAGACAGAAATGCGGAGTGTTTATAGAGTATAGACAGAAATGCGGAAAGTGTTTATAAAGTATAGACAGAAATGCGGAAAGTGTTTATAGAGTATAGACAGAAATGCGGAAAGTGTTTATAGAGTATAGACAGAAATGCGGAAAGTGTTTATAGAGTATAGACAGAAATGCGGAGTGTTTATAGAGTATAGACAGAAATGCGGAAAGTTTATAGAGTATAGACAGAAATGCGGAGTGTTTATAGAGTATAGACAGAAATGCGGAGTGTTTATAGAGTATAGACAGAAATGCGGAGTGTTTATAGAGTATAGACAGAAATGCGGAAAGTGTTTATAGAGTATAGACAGAAATGCGGAAAGTGTTTATAGAGTATAGACAGAAATGCGGAGTGTTTATAGAGTATAGACAGAAATGCGGAAAGTGTTTATAGAGTATAGACAGAAATGCGGAAAGTGCTTATAGAGTATAGACAGAAATGTGGAAAGTGTTTATAGAGTATAGACAGAAATGCGGAAAGTGTTTATAGAGTATAGACAGAAATGCGGAAAGTGTTTATAGAGTATAGACAGTAATGCGGAGTGTTTATAGAGTATAGACAGAAATGCAGAGTGTTTATAGAGTATAGACAGAAATGCGGAGTGTTTATAGAGTATAGACAAATGCGGAGTGTTATAGAGTATAGACAGAAATGCGGAGTGTTTATAGAGTATAGACAGAAATGCGGAGTGTTATAGAGTATAGACAGAAATGCGGAAAGTGTTTATAGAGTATAGACAGAAATGCGGAGTGTTATAGAGTATAGACAGAAATGCGGAGTGTTTATAGAGTATAGACAGAAATGCGGAGTGTTTATAGAGTATAGACAGAAATGCGGAAAGTGTTTATAAAGTATAGACAGAAATGCGGAAAGTGTTTATAGAGTATAGACAGAAATGCGGAAAGTGTTTATAGAGTATAGACAGAAATGCGGAAAGTGTTCATAGAGTATAGACAGAAATTAGTGTTCATAGAGTATAGACAGAAATTAGTGTTCATAGAGTATAGACAGAAATTAGTTTGAAAGGAAAAATACACATACCTACTGACTAATTCATATCCAATTTTCATCAGATGATCGTCATGTCTTCTCTAAAGCGTATCAATTGAATTACGGTCGGGGTGGGGGGTGGGGGTGGGGGGGGGGGACATTTTTAGATACCGGTTTGCAAGGATCAATTAAAAGCGTGGTAACCTACAGTAAGTGTGTTAAACTTATGTTAGAGTATATTATCCACATGCACTGTCATTTCCGTAACTGCAAACTGTTTGTGTAGATGATTGTTTGATAAGAATCCAGCCCAGTTATATAAACAGTAAAATGAAGACGCTGAAAACCTTAAATGCAGCACTTATGTTTTTTTTTTTTTTTTTTTTTTTTTAAGAGACAATGAACGGAGGAAGGAAAAACACAGATAAAACAAAAAGGTCCATGTGCCTAAAGGCATCCTCCATTCATAAAATGTTTGTAACAACTGGATTTAAACATTTGTAGATTGTAAGTTTGTGGAAAGCAATTCGAGGGAAGTGAATTCCAAAGAGTAGTAGCTCTGGGGATAAATGAATTCTGATAAGCAGAAGTTCTGCATTGTGGAGGAAGACGTGTAAATTCATGGGCGCTCTCAGCTGCCCTAGTTCTACGGGGAAAGATGTGGAGAGGCGGCACAATTGAAGCAAGTTCCTCGGAATAATTGCTATTGAAAATATCTGTAGAATAATGCAAGGGATGCAACGTTTCTTCGTATGGATAATGTAGGAAGGTCCTGTGTGATTGCAGGGTTATTGATTAATCTAATAGCTTTATTTTGAATTTTGTCCAACTGCCTCAATGCAACCACTCCACTTCCACCCCACAGAGGTGAACAGTAATCCATCTGAGAACGCACATGACTTTTATATATCACGGCCAACTGCTCGTCAGTGAAGAATTCTCGAACTCTGTACAGGAGTCCCAGTTTTTTAGAGGCATTCTTAGCAATGCTTCTAACATAATGTGTCCAGCTCAAGTTAGTAGTTAATGTTACACCGAGAATGTCGATACTAGGGGAAGTGGGAATATTTACATCATTACCAAAATTATGGGAGTCAGTGAGATTCTGTCGGTTAGAAAATTGAATGTACTTGGTTTTCTGTGCATTAAAGGAAACTAGATTCTTTTGTCCCCATCCATTAATTCTAGAAAGGTCCTGGTTCAGAGAAATTGCAGTGTTTATTTTTGAATTTATAAGATCGGGTTGGGTGAAAGAATTGGTAAATGTGAAGGAACTGTGGAGTGTTGAGTCATCTGCGTAGGAATGTATTGGATTATGAGTGGTAGATATGAGATCATTGATATGAATGAGGAACAGAATTGGGGCCAAAACTGATCCCTGGGGAACACCAGCATTTATTGAGTGAAATTGAGAATAAAGGCCATCTACCATTACACGTATTTTTCTGTTATGAAGATAAGAAGAAATTAGTGGAACTAATGATGCAAGGCCGTAGTGTGACATCTTCGACAATAAGGATTGATGCCAGACTCTATCAAATGCCTTTGATATATCCAGTGCTATTGTATGTGTTTCACCATGTTGGTCTGTAGCTTGGTTGATTTGATGCGTAAGAAGGCATAGCATGTCTGCAGTTGATCGACATCGTCTAAAACCATATTGCCTATCACTGATTAATTTATTATTCTCAAGATGCTTAATTATGTGATTATTTAATATAATTTCAAAGACTTTACCAAGAGTGGAAGTTATAGCTATTGGTCTGTAGTTTGATGGATCTGAAGAGGCACCTTTTTTAGGAACTGGATGGATGTTTGCTTCTTTCCAGGGTACTGGGAAGCATGAGGTATGAGTACACAGACGGAAAAAATTTTGCCAATACAGGAGCGAGCACCAAGGAGCAATTCTTAAGTACTATTGGAGGAATTTCATCTGGACCAGGAGCCTTATCTACCGAGAGATTCTGCAAAATAGTTTTGACATGTCTGGTGTGGATCTTAAGTGAGGGAATTTCAGGCGAATTAAAATTAAGTACAGGGACATCTTGATTTATTTCATCTAAGGTTGAGTTGGTGGAGAAAATATCCGCAAGAAGGTTAGCTTTTCCTCGTGGGTCACTTACAAGATTGCCAGTCGGAGATTTTAATGGTGGAATGGATGAAGCAGTAGTGAAGTTGGATTTAAATGAGTTAAGAGTAGACCAAAATATTTTGTTATCATTTGGATTATTTAGAAGTTTATTTATGTATAATTAAAATAGTTGTTTCAGCAGTTAGACGAGAATCACCCAAACAGTTATTCCAGCAATCAAGATTATAAAGAAAACGGCATTTGAAGGGGGGGTGACCTGTTTTTGTTCTGTCCTTTTCTATCTTTCTCTGGCTTGTATCCATTTGGCCCCATTCAGCCTACTGTTTTTAAGACGTTTATCCCCATCCAGGTGTATTTTTTTTCTGGTGAGCGGTAGCGAGCCAGCATATATTTTAGTTTTGTTTGACAGCAGGCTAGATTTTTACATGTTTCGATAAAAAAAATTCTCCGGCGAAGCCGGATTTCTTCATATAATGCTGGCTCGCTATCGCTCGCCAGGAAGAAATCGACACCTAGATGGGGATAAACGTTTTAAAATAGTTGGCTGAATGGGGCCGAATGGATACAAGCCAGAGAAAGAGAGAAAAGGACAGCAATAACAAAAAGCAGGTCACCCCCCTTAACAGTCCAGATTTCTCTCTTTCCCTGCCATTATGCCTTCCTCTGTATACCTCCCTTCTGTGTTTCCTTCCCTCATTATCTTCATTATCTATTTATCTATCTGTACCGATATATATATATATTTTTTTTTTTTTTTTTTTTTTTTTTTTTTTCAGGCAGGTGAGATTAAAATAATAGGCACAGTTTGCATTATTGAGTTTTTTATTGATACTCAGTTTTTCGTACAGTTTTTCTAGTATTTTCAGGAAGTTGGTAAAGGAGGTTTTTCTAGTATATATACAGTATATATACTGTATATACCAAAAAATAACCACTACCCCTTTAATGTTGGTAGATGGTAACGTTGATATCTAGTTATGTTGGTAGCTAGTAAAGTTGGCAGGTATGTGAACCATCTGTTGAACTAATGAGTAGATCACAGGTGGTGGTGGTGGTGGTGTCAAGGTGTAGTAGATCACAGGTGGTGGTGGTGATGGTGGTGGTGTCAAGGTGTAGATCACAGGTGGTGGTGGTGGTGGTGGTGTCAAGGTGTAGGAGGGGGGAGGGGGGAGGGGGGGGGTATTTAATATCAACCTGTATACAGTATCTTAATCACTGGTAGCACCGAGCTCGTTAATGAACTCGGACACCTATTTCATTCGCTGCTTCATTTTAAGATTTATTTGTTCAACTGGCATTAAAGGGATTTTTTTTTTTTTTAATTATTATTATTATTTTATTTATTTATTTATTTTTTTTATTTATTTATTTTTTTTGCACCCCCTACTCCCTCATTAGTTTTCAGATTTTAAGACGTTCGCCCCATATTAGTTTGACGATTTTAAGACATGCCATTTAGGTGTCGTTTTTTTTCTTCCTGACGAGCAATAGCGACCCTGGGCATTTTTCTACCGAAAAATGCACAAATTTGTCTCGAAAGGGGGTATGGAGGTATTTATCTGTGCTTCAAGGAGGTCTGGAAAGGAAACTCAATGAATATATACATAGCAAATCTCCCTTTAACCCTTTGAGTACCAGCGACGTGTGTTATATTGTATTCTAGCTATATTTAGACGATATTATGCAGCTTAGGAAGGATCTGTGGGAGTTAAAAGGGTTGATTGAGATACTTTGAAGCCTTATTATTGCTAGAGGTCCTTCCTAAGCTGAAGGAAATCGTCTAATAGTTGCCAGAATATGATACAAAGGACGTCACCGGTACTGTACGGGTTAAGGGGAGGTTTTTAGTTTGTTCCCTATATTTCCATCAAACTTACGATTACACCCCCTAGACCCCCTTTCAAGATAAATTTGTACATTTTTCGGTAGAAAAATTTCCCGGCCAAAGACCGGTTCTTCTTACATTACAGGCTCGCTATCGCTCGCCAGGAAAAAATCGACACCTAATTGGCACGAAATGTCTTAAAATTGACAGAAATGGGGCGAAAGTTCTTAAGATCGTCAAACTAATGGGGCGAAAGTCTTAAAATCTCAAAAGCAATGGGGCTAAACATGAGGGAGAAAGGGATCAAGAAAAAAATCCCTCAAGTGAAAATCTCCCCTTAAGTACAGAGATTTCAACAGCAAGATGAATAGTGATCCAGATATGTTGATGGTGTTGGATAATACAGTATTGTTTGTGTCACACACATACACACACACACAGTCACACACACATACATACACATACATGCATACATACACACACACACACACACACACACATACATACATACATACACATACATACACATGCACATATATCTATACACACGCACACATATATACATACACACATACACACATAAACATAAATACACACACACACATACATAAATACATACATACATACATACATACATACATACATACATACATACACACACACACACATACACATGCACATATATCTATACACACGCACACATATATACATGCACACATATACACACACACAATACACACATACCTATCTATCTATCTATATCTATCTGTATCTAACTATCTCTATCTATCTATCTATCTATCTATCTATCTATCTATCTATACCCGCATTATATTTACACACACACACTCACATACACAAACACACATACACACATACATGTAATTATACGCACACGAATACAAAACATACAATAACCGTACACACATACAAACAACTACCCCTCAGCAGTTCCCGGTCGTAGGAAGAAGGAAAGATGGACTCGCAGGATAACATCAAATTAATTACCACAAATTACACATCGCCCCTCTGTCCTTTCTCTAACAGGGATATTTTTTATTTTTTATTTTTTTCAACCACGATCTAATTTTATACCTGCATTTTTTCTTGTGGATTATTTTTTGTATATATATTTGTTTTTGTTTACAGTATTTTTTTGCGGATCTCTTCTCTCTCTCTCTCTCTCTCTCTCTCTCTCTCTCTCTCTCTCTCTCTCTCTCTCTCTCTCTCTCTCTCTCTCTCTCTCTCTCTCTCTAAAGATATAAACAAGCTAGAACGAGTTCAACGTAGAGTTACCAAAATGATACCTAGCCTAAAGAACAAACCATACGAAGAGCGTCTTAGAGAATTAAATATATTTCCTTTAACCCAGCGCAGATTAAGAGGTGACTTAATTCAAGTGTTCAAAATCATCAAAGGCATCGACAATATGAACTGTAGTAAGTACTTCACTATCGACCAATCTAATTACACGCGGGGGAAACGGTTGCAAAATTATTGGTAAATCTTTTAACTCACACGAATCTAAGAATTTCTTCTTCAATCGAGTTGTCAACTTGTGGAATGGGCTTCCCCGAAAACGTTATAGACTGCATCACCGTTGATTCATTTAAACTCCGCCTAGACAAATATCTCTCGTCAAACCCCGCAACTGACTGCGTTTGTAAATGAATAACTTTATTTTATCCCCCCCTCAGTTACTAACCCATCTGTCCTCTACTAACTTCCTAATCCTGCCACGGACATTAGTTCCAGGGCTGTAATTCCCTTTCCAATGTTCCCTTACCCACTCTAAACCACTGTTTGGACACTTGATCCTCAGTGTTTTGGAGGACAAGCAACCTAGAAGGGTCACTAGATCTGTTGTTGCTTGATTTCCTTTGTACACCTTTGTACTACTCTCTCTCTCTCTCTCTTTATATATATATATATATATATATATATATATATATATATATATATATATATATATCTCTCTATCTATCATTGTTATTATTTATTTGTTTACATTTGTGGTCATTCATTCTGATACATACATTTTCGAAGCTGTTTTGGGATACACTGAAACTCTATTAATGTGTGTTTGTGTGTGTGTGGTGTGTGTATAATATGTATGTGTGTATGTGTGTGTATGTATGTGTATATATATGTATGTGTGTGTGTGTAAACCTCTTCACCTGCCCTAGTCAAGCACAAGAAGAGACACAAACAAATATATTCACCACCATTAATATATCTGGATCACTATTTATCTCACCGTTGAAATTACTGTACTGTACTTAAGGGGATATTTCCACTTGACCCCTTTCTCCCTCATGTCTAGTCCCATTGTTTTTGAGATTTTAAGACGTTTGCCCCATTAGTTTGGTCATTTTAAGAATGTCCGCCCCATTCTGTCAATTTTAAGACCTTTCGTGCCATTTAGGTGTCGATTTTATCCTGGCGAGCGATAGCGAGCCTGTAATTTAAGAGTAACCGGCCTTCAGCCGGGACATTTTTCTACCGAAAAATTTACAAATTTATCTTGAAAGGGGGTCAAGGGGGTAAAATTTTAAGATTGCTGGAGGAGTAGGAAACAAACTAAAAACCTCCCCTTAAGTGGGCTCACCTCGTTTTGATCTCTCTCTCTCTCTCTCTCTCTCTCTCTCTCTCTCTCTCTCTCTCTCTCTCTCTCTCTCTCTCTCTCTCTCTCTCTCTCTCTCTCTCTCTCTCTCTCTCATTTTAACCAGTGCCAAATCAACCAAGACCAACCGAACCAGTGCCAAAATATAGTACTAACCTAACCTAACCGTATTGGTTGATTTGATACTGGTTGAAATGTTCTACTGGTTGAGTTGTCCGGTCACCGTCAAGGGATTAGCAAATACGAAAAAAGTCTAGGGTTTGAGCCCATACATTTATAATGAAGTCTAAGGGTTAAGCACATACATCTCCAGTGGACTTGAAAACTATGGTGATGCATGGTATAAATATCCCTAGTCATCATTATATAGTCATCACCACCGCTACTGTCATCATTATCATCACCATTGCTATTAAGGGGACATGGGCCGGTGTTCTGGACCACTTTCTCCCTCATGTTTAGCCCCATTAGTTTTCAGATGTTGAGATGTTTTCCCCATTAGTTAGTCGATTTTAAGACCTTTCGCCCCATTTCTTCGTCAATATTTAGACCTTTCGTGCTATTTAGGTGTCGATTTTTTCCCTGGCGAACGATAGTGAGCCTGTAATGTTGGAAGAACCGGCCTTTGGCCGGGAAATTTTTCTACCGAAAAATTTACAAATTAATCTAGTAGGGGGATGTAATGGATGTTGTTTTTTTAAATTTGATGGAGGTCTAGGGAGGAAACTAGAAAAATAATGAATACATGCAAAAAATGCCCCAAACGTGAACCATCCCCCCTTGAACACACACATTTCCGAGCGGCCTCCAGTGAACTTGAAAACTATGGTGATTCATGGTGCAAATCTGCCTAGTCATCACTATGTAGTCATCACCACCGCTAGTGTCATCATTATCATCACCATTGCTATTGCCTTCATCGTATATTTTACAGCTATATCTTACTAGTGATTGTTTTATCGATTTTGTTTATTATACTTTCGATTAAATGTAAGCTACCGTAAACAATGTTAATATTCATCATTCATACCAATCAATATTATTGCGAAGTACCAGAATTGAGTTAAGCAATTATTTAAAAATTACAAATTCTGTATTATGAAAAGCTGAACTATTAGATGTACGGTCGCGCTAATAAGTCATGTCCCAGCTGCCATTACGTTTGGCTTGCTCTTTGCTGTATTAATGTCTGTCAGATGTTGAATAGGGCGGGTATGTGTAGGAACATGTTTCTATATTTCACTCGATATGAAGAAATGAAGCTTAGATATTGCTGATACCAATTATTGATCAAAACATACCTGGTGCCGAGACATCACTTATTAGCGCGACTGTACCATATCATACTTTTTAAAACTTATCTATAAGTTTATGTTTATTACGAAATAAATGTATTGAACTGATTCGAACATTAATTATGATTATATCACAATTTTTTATCCGATGGGCATGAAGGAGACAAAAGACAAAGGTACCTGTAACAAGTGTCTCCCCCAAGGTTGAAAGAGCGACAGAAAGCCAAAATCATTACCTTCATCACCATTGTTATAATATCGTCTAATAGTAGCCAGAATAAAGTTAAGGGGAGGTTTTTAGTTAGTTCACTAGACCTCCATCAAGCTTAACATTACAGCCCCTAGACCCCCTTTCAAGATAAATTTTGTACATTTTTCGGTAGAAAAATTTCCCGGCCAAAGGCCGGTTCCTCCTAAATTACAGGCTCGCTATCGCTCGCCAGGAAAAAATCGACAACTAAATGGTACGAAAAGTCTTAAAATTGACAAATGGGGCAAAAGTTCTTAAAATCGCCAAACTAAGGGGGCGAACGTCTTAAAATATCAAGAGCAATGGGGGTAACCATGAGGCAGAAAGGGGTCAAGAAAAATATCCCTCAAGTGGAAATCTCTCCCCTTAAAGGGGGGGTCGGCGTATTTATTTGCTTAATTAATGTTTTTTTTTTTTTTTTTTTTTTTTTTTTTTTTTTTTTTTTTTTAGTTTCCTCGATGGAGCTCAAAGCTTAAACAAAACACCCCACAAGATTTATATTCAATTTATATTTGTACATTTTTCGATAGCAAAATGTACCGGTCGAAGGCTGGTTCCTCTTGAATTACAGGCTCGCTATCGGTCGCCAGGAAAAAATCGATACCTAAATGGCACGAAATGTCTTAATATTGACAAAGAAATGGGGCGAAAGGTCTTAAAATCGCCAAACTAACGGGCCGAGCGTCTTAAAATCTGAAAACTGATGGGGCTAAGCATCAGGGAGAAGGGTGAAAAGTACGTCGCCGGTACTGAAGGGGTTAATATTAATGATCGCCGTTATAGCCACATCATTATCGCTACTATTATACTACTCATCATATCTCTCTCTCTCTCTCTCTCTCTCTCTCTCTCTCTCTCTCTCTCTCATTTATTTTACTGTAACTAATGTAGAAAATATATTGCACTATCTCACCCCCTCTCTCTCTCTCTCTTTCTCACTCACTCACTCACTAACTCTAACTCTCTCTCTCTCTCTCTCTCTCTCTCTCTCTCTCTCTCTCTCTCTCTCTCTCTCTCTCTCTCTCTAGATAATATATTGCACTCACCCCCTCTCTCTCTCTATTTCTTTCTCACACACACACACACTCTCTCTCTCTCTCTCTCTCTCTCTCTCTCTCTCTCTCTCTCTCTCTCTCTCTCTCTTTGACGATATATGGGCCTGTTTGTTTGGTCTGGTGAAAATATCGTATCCATGGATATCCACTGTGAAATTAACTCAATGGGAGACTATGTGTGTGTGTTTGTGTGTGTGTGTGTGAGAGAGAGAGAGAGAGAGAGAAAGATAGAGAGAGAGAGAGAGAGAGAGAGAGAGAGAGAGAGAGAGAGAGAGAGAGAGAATGAGAGAGAATGACAAGATAACGTTCTACTTATACCGACACTAAATCGTGGTAGTTGTCATAGCAGCAAGATCGATGGTGGTAGTTGTGGTTGATGTGGGACAGTTTGGTGGTAGTTGTGGTTGATGTGGGACAGTTTGGTGGTAGTTGTGGTTGATGTGGGACAGTTTGGAAGCATTGGGTGTGTCGCTGTAATGTTGGTAGTTGTGGAAGATGGTGGTTGTATTGCTAGGTATCTATAATGTTGGTAGTTAGTTAGGAAAATTATAATAGTTTGGTAGCATTGGTTGTATTTCTGAAATTTTGGTAGTTGTGGTAGGGGGTGGTTAGTGTGGAAGATGGTGGTTGTATTGCTAGGTATCTATAATGTTGGTAGTTTTGGTTGGTGGAGGTAAATATAGAACATTTTGGTTATTTAGAAGTATTGGGTGTATATCTGAAATGTTGGTAGTTGTGGTGGTTAGTATGGACAATTGTGGTAGTTGTGGCAGGATCGGTGGCGTTACTATAATGTTGGTAGTTGTGGTAGATAGTGCTTAGTTTGGAAAATTGTAGTTGTTTGGTAGCATTAGGTGTATTACTAAAATGTTGGTAGTTGTGGTAGATCGGGGTTAGTTTGAAAAATTATGGTTGTTTAGAAATATCGAACGTGTGGTTATTTTCGATAGTTGTAGTTTTGGTAGGACGTGTCCCTAATGGTGGTAGTTGTGGTAGGTTAGGTACATTTGGTTTTGAAGATTTTGGTTGCCTAGCATTGTTGGAGGATGGGTTAATTGTAGATATTGTTGTGGTGGTGATGATGGTTGATGGTGGTAGTTGTGGTGGTGATGATGGTTGATGGTGGTAGTTGTGGTGGTGATGATGGTTGATGGTGGTAGTTGTGGTGCTTTGATGGTGGTAGTTGTGGTAGTGATAGTGGCTTGATGGTGGTAGTTGTGGTAGTGATAGTGGCTTGATGGTGGTAGTTGTGGTGCTTTGATGGTGGTAGTTGTGGTGGCTTGATGGTGGTAGTTGTGGTGGTGATGATGGTTGATGGTGGTAGTTGTGGTGGTGATGATGGTTGATGGTGGTAGTTGTGGTGGTGATGGTGATAGTGGTTGATGGTGGTAGTTGTGGTAGTGATGATGGTTGATGGTGGTAGTTGTGGTAGTGGTGATGCTTTATTTTGGTATGTGTGGTAGTGGTGATGATGGTGGTGGTGGTAGTGGTGGTGGTTGATGGTGGTAGTTGTGGTAGTGGTGATGCTTTATTTTGGTATTTGTGGTAGTGGTGATGATGGTGGTGGTGGTGGTGGTGGTGGAGTTATAGGTGTTGCATTGTTGGTAGTTGTGGTAGTGGTGGGGTGATAGTTGGGTGGTAGTGGTGATAGTAATGGTGACAATGGAGGACGTAGTGGTTGGTGTTGAGTAATATGTCACCGATAAATCACCAAACGTATTTATAATAACGACAGTGGTGATTGTGATGATGGTGGTGATAGACGTAGTAATGGTAATAGTAGTGGTGATAATGGTGACAATTGTAGAGGAGGTAGTGGTTGGTGCTGAGTACGGTAATATATCACCAAGCAGTCACCAAGCGTTATATATATGGCTGGAGTGTTATGTGTGTGTGTGTGTGTTTTTTTTTTTTTTTCATGTTTTCTTTCATTCTGTGCTTCCTTCCCTCGTTCCCTCCTTCCTTCATTTACTTCCTTCCTTGCTTTCCTTTCCTGCCTTCCTTCCCTCGTTCCATTCTAATTTCCTTCATTCTTTCTTTCTATCCTTTGCTTGCTTGCTTCCTTCCTGACTTCCCTCCCTCCTTCCTTCCTTCTTTCCTTTCTTCCTTCCTCCCTTCCCTCATTCTTTCCTTCCTCCCTCCTTCCTTCCTTCTTTCCTTTCTTCCTTCCTCCCTTCCTTCATTCTTTCCTTCCTCCCTCCTCCCTTCCTTCTTTCCTTCCTCCCTCCTTCTTTCCTTCTTTCCTTTCTTCCTTCCTCCCTTCCTTCATTCATTAATTCTTTCCTTCCTTCCTACTTCCTTCCTTCCTTCTTTCCTTCCTCCATTCATTCATTCTTTCCTTCCTTCCTTCCTTCCTTCCTTCCTTTATTTACTTCTTTACTGTTTTCCTTCCTTCCTTCTATTCCTTCCTTCCCTCTTCCTCTCTTGACTGTCAACTTTTTGCTTCTATTAATTTTCTTGTCATATATTCTTGTTTATCTCTCGTGTTATCTTGCTGATCAGTTCTTTCGGCTCATGATTCACTTTCCATTTATCGAGTTTAATTTGGATTTTGCTTCTTTTATGTTGGTGTTGGTACAGTCTGCCACATAAGTTCTGTTCCTCTCCGTAATCTTATACGTGGAAATATAATGCCCATGCTTGACTTACGAGGGTAGTTTCTTATGCAGTGGTTAACTCATCTCATTAGACGACTGATAATTAAAACAAACAAAATCGCAATTCATTCATACTCATTTTACTTTCCTACGAGGTAACTTAAGGGGAGATATCGACTTGAGGGATTTTTTCTGGACCCCTTTCTCCCTCATGTTTAGCCCCATTGCTTTTGAGATTTTAAGACGGTCGCCCCATTAGTTTGACGATTTTAAGAACTTTCGACCCATTTCTGTCAATTTTAAGACCTTTCATGCCATTTAGGTGTCGATTTTATCCTGGCGAGCGATAGCGAGCCTGTAATATAAGAGGAACCGGCTTTCAGCCGGGACATTTTTCTACCGAAAAATGTACAAATTTATCTTGAAAGGAGCTCAAGGGGGTGCAATCTTAAGCTTGATGGATATCTAGAGACCAAACTAAAAAACTCCCTTAATAATTGATGCAGAGTTTAGTCAAATTTACCAGAACGTCCCCGACTTCCCAAATTGACTAATTCCTTGAACGTGACGACAGTGCGTTGTTATGTGTGCGATTAGTTTGCTTGGGAACCAGATTAACTTGCTCATGTAGTAATGTACACCCTATGTGGTGGATTGTGTTCTTTTAGTTATATAATTATTATTTTTCTTAAGGGGAGGTTTTTAGTTGATTCCCTAGACTTCCATCAAGCTTAAAATTACTCCCCCTTGACCCCTTTTCAAGATAAATTTGTAAATTTTTCGGTAGAAAAATTTCCCGGCCGAAGGCCGGTTCCCCTTAAATTACAGGCTCGCTATCGCTCGCCAGGAAAAAAACGACACCTAAATGGCACGAATGGTCTTAAAATTGACAGAAATGGGGCGAGGGTTCTTAAAATCGCCAAAGTAATGGGGCGAGCGTCTTTAAATCTCACAAGTAATGGGGCTAAACATGAGGGAGAAAGAGGTTCAGAAAAAAAATCTTCCAGGTGGAAATCTCCCCTTAAACGTTGTTTCCACATAGCGATTTCGATTAGTTGTCTTGTCTTTTTACTGTGTTCGTATAAGTTTTGTTTTGTTTATTTTGCCTTTTTGCTGTGTTCGTATACGTTTTGTTTTGTTTATTTTGCCTTTTTGCTGTGTTCGTATACGTTTTGGTTTGTTTATTTTGCAAGTTTTACATTATAACACATAAGATCACACCGAGGAACAGAACTTATGTGGCCGACTGTACCTTAACTATTTTATTATGTATTTATTTATATATTGACTAACACCACATCTGCCACACCTGCCACCACATCTGCCACCACATCTGCCACACCTGCCACCACATCTGCCACACCTGCCACCACATCTGCCACCACATCTGCCACCACATCTGCCACCACATCTGCCACACCTGCCACCACATCTGCCACACCTGCCACCACATCTGCCACACCTGCCACCACATCTGCCACCACATCTGCCACACCTGCCACCACATCTGCCACCACAACTACCACACTCCTCGTCTCAACTCTTAAGGGGGGTCACTGTTTTTGTTTTATCTTTCTTTCCTTTTCTCTCTTTCCCTGGCTTGTATCCATTCAGCCCCATTCAGCCAACTGTTTTAAGACGTTTATCCCCATCCAGGTGTCGATGTCTTCCTGGCGAGCTATAGCGAGCCAGCATTGTATGGAGAAATCCGGCTTTGCCGGAGACATTTTTCTATCGAAAAATTTACAAATTTAGCTTGCTGTCAAAAAAAATATATATATATGCTGGCTCGCTACCACTCGCCAGGAGAATATTGACACCTGGATGGGGGTAAACGTCTTAAAACAGTAGGCTGAATGGGGCCGAATGGATAAAAGCCAAAGAGAGAGAGGGAGAGAGAGAGAAAACAAAGCGAAGTGGGCCGCCTTAAAGAATCTACATATCCATCATGTGACCATCAGTACCAGTCATAACTAACATTAGTATCCACTTGGGGGGGGGGGGGGGTGATAGTGGTTGTGGTGGTAGTGGTGGTGGTGGTGGTAGTGGTGGGTGGTGCTTGGTAGTGGTGGTGGGGGGTAGTGGTGGTAGTGGTGGTGGTTGGTAGTGGTGGTAGTGGTGGTGGTTGAGGTTGATGGTGGTGAGGGGTGGTGACGGTCGTGGGTGGTGATGGTTGGTAGGGGTAGTGATGGTCGTAAGTGGTAGTGGTGGTGGTGGTGGTGGTAGTGGTGGGTGGTGGTTGGTAGTGGGGGTAGTGATGGTAGTGGTGGTGGTGGTGGTGGTTGAGGTTGATGGTGGTGAGGGGTGGTGATGGTCGTGGGTGGTGGTGGTGGTGAGGGATGATGGTGGGGGCGAAAAGTTTTGAAATCGCCAAACTAATGGGGCGAACGTCATATAATCTCAAAACTAATGGGGCTAAACATGAGGGAGAAGGGGTCTAGCAAAACACGACAGACCTCCCCTTCATACGGTAAACTATGCATCTCAATAACCGTGTATTTTCTTGTTTGCAGGTGCAAGGCGAAGTAACAGCACTGATATAGGTAAGTACCTCCTTGTCAGTTTAACAGGTTAACCCTTTCTGTACCGGCGACGTCCTTTTAATTATATTCTAGCTATATTTAGAAGAGTTTGTGGAGTTTTGAAGGATCTGTGGTAGTACAAAGGGTTAAGGGGAGGTTTTTAGTTTGGTCCCTAGATATCCTTCAAGCTTAAGATTACACCCCCTTGAGCCCCTTTCAAGATGAATTTGTACATTTTTAGGTAGAAAAATTTCCCGGCTGAAAGCCGGTTCCACTTAAATTACAGGCTCGCTATCGTTCGCCAGGATAAAATCAACACCTAAATGGCACGAAAGGTCTTAAAATTGACAGAAATGGGTTGAAAGTTCTTAAAATCGTCAAAATAATGGGGCAAACGTCTTAAAATTAGAAAACACAATGGGGCTAAACATGAGGAAGAAAGGAGTCCAGAAAAAAATCCCTCAAGTGGATATCCCCCCTTAAGTGAGATAGTTCGAAGCCAGTTAATTGCTGGATAATGTCGTCTGACAGTATCCATAATAGAGTTAAAAGGACGGCACTGGTACTGAAGGGGTTGAGGGCAGATCTCCACTTGAGGGATTTTTTTCTTGACCCCTTTCTCCCTCATGTTTAGCCCCATTGCTTTTGATATTATAAAACGTTTGCCCCATTAGTTTAGCGATTTTAAGAACTTTCACCCCATATTAAGACCTTTCGTGCAATTCAGGTGTCGATCTTATCCTGGCGAGTGATAGCGAGCCTGTAATTAAAGAGGAACCGGCCTTTGGCCGGGACATTTTTCTAGCTTACGATTTCACCCCCTAGATCCCCTTTCAAGATAAATTTATACATTTTTCGGTAGAAAAAATTTCCCGGCCAAAGGCCGGTTCCTCTTAAATTACAGGCTCGCTATCGCTCGCCAGGAAAAATCGACACCTATATGGCACGAAAGGTCTTAAAATTGACAGAAATGGGGCGAAGTTCTTAAAATCGCCAAGCTAATGGGGCGAACGTCTTAAAATATCAAAAGCAATGGTGCTAAACATGAGAGATAAAGGGGTCAAGAAAAAAATCCCTCAAGTGGAAACCTCCCCTTAAAGGGAAATGGCTATGTATTTGCCTATTTTTGTATTCATGTATTTATTGTGTTATATTTTGTTGAGGGTTGGTTGGGTTGTTGTGGTAGTTGTGGTTGCTGGAGAATTGGTTGTTGTGGTGGTTGATGAAGCGATGGTGGCAGTTGTGGTAGTAATTGTGGTTCCTAGGTGTATTGGGGGATGCAATTTCTTTCTCTCGCTCTCTCTCTCTCTCTCTCTCTCTCTCTCTCTCTCTCTCTCTCTCTCTCTCTCTCTCTCTCTCTCTCTCTCATCCCTCCTCTCTCTCTCTCTCTCTCTCTCTCTCTCTCTCTCTCTCTCTCTCTCTCTCTCTCTCTCTCTCTCTCTCTCTCTCTCTCTTACACGAGATAAGTATTAGCTAAATATCTTATAGAATTGATACTGAATTTTGTTATGCATTTTTCGATTGATACGAAAAGAGGAAGAACAAACAGACAGACAGAGGAAGAACAGACATACAGACTGACATATCAAAATAGACAGGTAGAACAGACAGACAAAAAATAGAGGAATACAAACAGATACACAGACAGACAGACAAAAAGACAGATACAGGTAGACAAACAACATAAGATAGAGGAAGACACATAGATAGATAGATAGATAAACAAATAGACAGACAGAGAGAGAGAGAGAGAGAGAGAGAGAGAGAGAGAGAGAGAGAGAGAGAGAGAGAGAGAGAGAACAGATAGACAGATAACATAATAGACAAGAAGAACAGACATACAGACATACAGAAGGGGTAGCGATGATGAAGGTGTTTTCAGGTAACATTATTATTAACTATAGCCTCAGGTTACCTGTATGTGGGTGAAGGGCCGTACATACACACCTACATACATACATATACGTACAGGCTTTACACACGCATACATACTCACCCGTACATACACCTCTTACACATACACACACATGCATACACACACCTTAACACATACACACATTTTAAATACTTAAAATTACATACAAAAATTGATGAACACACACACACACACACACACACACACACACACACACACACACACACACACACACACACCTAACACTAAAGTCACCCTCTGATTGGCTAAGCGGTCAGTCACGTGACCATAACAAATACCTTTAACTCTCTTGCTACGAAAGGGCTTTTCTGACCTTAAGGGGGGGGTAACCTGCTTTGTTCTCGCCTTTTCTCTCTTTTTCTGGCTTGTATCCATTCGGCCCCTTTCAGCCTACTGTTTTAAGATGTTTATTCCCATCCAGGTGTCTATTTCTTCCTGGGGAGTGATAACGAGCCAGCATTGTTTAGAGAAATCCGGCTTTGCAGGAGACATATTTCTATTAAAAAATTTACACATTTAGCCTGCTGTCAAAAACATTAAAACAAATATGCTGTCGAGCGGTATCGGCACCTGGATGGGGATAAACGTCTTAAAACAGTAGGCTGAATGGGGCCAAATGGATACAATCCAGAGAGAGAAGAACAACGAGGTGGGCCCCCTTAATAAAAATCATTTAACTTTAGCCAGAAAACGGAAATACAGCAAGTAATCATTTTCTGAAACGGTGTTAACCCCTTCAAAACTATGCTGCGTTTTGGATGTTGCGTTTGGCTATCATTAGAAGATTTTATGCAGCTTAGGAAGGATCTGTGGGAATGAAAAGGGTAAAGGCTATCCCAATTGACCCTCTGACTTCCATATACCCTTCTTAAGGGGAGGTTTTTAGTTTGTTTCCTACTCCTCCAGCAATCTTAAAATTTCACTCCCATGACCCCCTTTCAAGATAAATTTGTACATTTTTTGGTAGAAAAATGTCCCGGCCGAAGGCCGGTTACTCTTAAATTACAGGCTCGCTATCGCTCGCCAGGATAAAATCGACACCTAAATGGCACGAAAGGTCTTAAAATTGACAGAATGGGGCGGAAATTCTTAAAATCACCAAACTAATGGGTCAAACGTCCTAACATCTCAAAAGCAATGGGGCTAGACATGAGGGAGAAAGGGGTCAAGAAAAAAGTCCCCCAAGTGGAAATCTCCCCTTAATCTGAATAAAATCGTCATCTTATATTGAAAGGGTTAATAATATTAGACACACAGCTTCGGAAGGACTTCTAGCAATATGAAGGGGTAAAACTTGCCGTGATTATCCCCCCTGATTCGCTCCATTAGTTAAGAATTTGAAGACGTTTCGCCTCATTAGTTTGGCGATATTAGACACTTCACCTCCCTTACGGATAGTGGGGGGCACCCGCCTTTCAACACACTCTCACCCCTATACTGTCCAACTCTCTAACCCAAGATTGAGCCGATTTTCCCATTCTTTCTTCTACTCAACAAGCAAGCTTTGGAACTTTCTCCCTCTATCAGTTTTCCCCACATCCTATGACTTAAACTGCTTCGAGTTCCGTGTATCCAGACATTTTGACTCTAACCTACCTTGAAGTTGGCTCTATCACTCTTTCAACTTTGGGGGAAACACTTGTTACAGACAGCTTTGCTTTTAGTCTCTTTCATTCACCTAGAAACAAAAGTTCAGTTATCTTTTTATTTCTGGGCGAGCGATAGCAAGCCTGTAACTTGAAATGAAATATTCCATCGGCCAGGCGAGCGATTGCGAACCTGTAATTTAGGAGTGTGAACGTTTGGGTTGTGGTCGTTTAGGAATTTGGCTTGTTTCCGTTTCCTATGCTCTGTAGACTAAAGGGACCCCTGAGAGAAAATTGAGTCTCCCGTTTTTTTGTTGGTCCTCGTTTTCTGATCGGTGTTTGCGTTTTAGGGTAGTCTTTGGTGTTTTGTTATTGGGCGCACTCACTCACTCACTCACTCACTCACTCACTCACTCACTCACTCACTCACTCACTCACACACACACACACACACACACACACACACACACACACACACACACACACACACACACACACAGCCCGTAGCCTAGTGGTAGAGCTCTCGTCTCACACACGAGGGGCCGGAGGTTCAATCCCCGGCCGGGCGGAGACAAATTGGGCTTGTCTCCTTTCATGTGTTAGCCTCAGTTCACCTAGCTGTAAATAGGTACCTGGAATAAGTGGACGACGTTGTGACGTCCCATCTGGGGTTGGCAAAAATGGTACAAGGCGAGATGGGTATCATATGGTTCACCTAAGCTGATGGCTACCTAAGCCTTCGGGCGAGACGGTACCGTCTATAGTGAGAATGGTACCATACAGATCCGCCCTAAGTCTTCGTTTCCGATGTCGCCAATTGGCTAAATACAGACTACACACACATCCACAGCCATTCCAACGATACATATAATACCTACACATATAGGAGGCGGGAAATAACGAGCATGCTCACTCCCGCAATACAACTAGAGTAAGTACAACTAGAGTAAGTACACACACACACACACACACACACACACACACACACACACACACACACACACACATTATTAGAGACCTTATTGTAAACATTACTAATGATACTGTTGCTGTATATAAACCCGTATTTGTAAGTATTTGAAAGATAATTTTGAGAGAGAGAGAAAGAGAGAGAGAGCGGGAGTGAGAGTGTGTGGAATTGTGAGAGAGAAAGAGAGAGAGAGTGTGTGCGCGTGTGTGAGTTGAAGATTGAGAGAGAGTAAGTGTGTGTGAGTGAGAGAGAGGAGGTGGGGGGCGGAAGGGAGGGCAAGATAAGTGAGAGAGAGAGAGAGAGAGAGAGAGAGAGAGAGAGAGAGAGAGAGAGAGAGAGAGAGAGAGAGAGAGAGAGGTATACAGTATAATAAGGGAGAAATTGTCTTTTTGGGGAGAATCGTAGGAAGGTAGCGAAAGTTGACGGTACTGTCGTTAATACTGGCCTGATTGTGTGTGTGTGTGTGTGTGTGTGTATGTAGTACTGTAGGTGTGTATGTTGGTATGTCGTTGGTGTGTGTTTTGGTAGGTTGTGTAAGTGTATGTTTATGTATGTACAGTGGTTGTGTGTGTGTTAGTGTATGTTGGAGGGTATGTAAGTGACGGTGTGTGTTATGATAAGTTGTGTGTGTGTGTGTGTTTGTGAGAGTATGTACGGTGGTTGTGTATGTATGTGTATGCTTGGAGGGTTATATGTGTGTACGTGAGTTTTGGAAATGGTTTGTGTTTGTGTGTTTGTGTGTGTTTGCTATAAGTTAGTTTGTGTGTATGTGTGTCTACAGTATATAATATTACGTTTGTATGTACAGTATATGTATTGTGTGTACCATTCGTGTGTGTGTTTGTGTGCATCGCGCTCATGTATGTGCACGTGTAAGTACCGCGCGCGTAATATATGTGAGTGTCACGGTACGTACAGTCGGTGTATGTGTGTGCGTGAGTGCATCAGTAGTACACACACCCACCCACACACACACATACTGCGGCCGTTTCCCGCTCATAAAGTGGCCGCAGTTAGTGGAGAAGACGCGGTGGTGCGGCATCGTATATTGGCCGCTTGCGGGAAGGTGGCGCCAAACTAGACAGCTTTACTGGCGCCAAACTGGACATTTTTGGCACCAACAAAACAAAATTGGCGCCAGCAGAACATTTTTGGCACCAACAGAACATTTTTTGGCACCAACAGAACATTTTTGGCACCAACAGAATTTGTTTTGGCACCAACAGAACATTTTTGGCACCAACAGAACATTTTTTGGCACCAACAGAACATTTTTGGCACCAACAGAACATTTTTTGGCACCAACAGAACATTTTTGGCACCAACAGAACATTTTTTGGCGCCAACAGATTCTTTTTTTAGCGCTCAAGCCTTCATATTGACATTATTCTCACCTTGTGTGAGAATATATTGTGTGGAATATATTTGTGCTAAAAACTGTGACTATATGTGTTAAACCTTATGGATCTATGTTAAATCTATGAGCCCAATCCGTTACTTGAAGACTGCCATTGCCATACCTTGTATTGTGCTACTGAAATTTCCTGGACCTTATATTTTTTAGCACTCCGTTAATTCTCCTGCCAATATGTAGTATCCTGTCAGCACTTATTAAACCAGTGGGTGCTGACGTGATCGTAAAACTGGTGCTTACGTTTGTTTGCTTGTGGTGCTGAGCTTCCATAGACAGAGCTGTGTTGATACTGTATCGAAGTTGTTGACATTAGCGTCTTGTGGATGTTGACACTGTGAAACTTCCGAATATTGGCACTATGGCTTGACCCTCGCCACGTAAGTCTACTTGGCACCAGCATCAC
The DNA here is from genome assembly GCA_032716605.1 of Paralithodes platypus. Taxonomy (NCBI): domain Eukaryota; kingdom Metazoa; phylum Arthropoda; class Malacostraca; order Decapoda; family Lithodidae; genus Paralithodes; species Paralithodes platypus. The sequence goes on along the minus strand of CM064505.1, from coordinate 2,234,448 downwards.
GTGGACCTAGAGAGTGACGTCACTTCGACCTTGTCCCTGACCTCGCCTGGAAGCTGACAACGTTCCCTGATTCTTCATAGTGACATCATCTGGATACATTCATAGACATCAGCCTCTCCTCTGACTTCACTTGGATGTTGGCACAGTGCCCTGATTCTCCATAGTGACATCATCTGGATGCACATATAGACATCACCCTTTTCTCTGACTTCACTGGGATGTTGGCACCGTTGCGTGATTCTGCCGTGACATCATCTGTGTACATAGACATCACCCTTTCCTCTGACTTCACCTGATTGTGCTCTGATGTCTCGTCGTGGCATCATCCGTATAATCGCCCTGACAGCACCACCTTAACCTTTGCCCTGACCTCATATGGCTGTTGGCACCGTGCTCTGATTTTCCATAGTGACATCACCTGGCTATTATCCCATATACCACTTTCATCTGTACCCTGACGTCACCAGTATTATTGTGTCTGTAACCTGAACAATGGCACTGACTTCACCTGGACTCGTCTTAGCACTGAAGTCACAAGCAGTTTCATGATGTCACTAATGTCAGGCTCATCATGGCACTTACCTGGACTTCACATCTTCACCTGGCCACTGACGTCACCTTCATTTTCACTTGCATGCTAACATCCTCTGAAAACTGACTTGATATCGTGGTAGCATTGACGTCACTTGTGGCCATCTAACGTCCAATGAATTTCCAGTGACGTCACCTAAGCTGAATGGAAAATTAGCCAAGATATTATAAGATAAATACGTCATTGTACTGAAGGGATTTATGTACTTGTGGTCGCTTCTATCTCCTCTACTAACGCCGATGAGCGAGCCGCCCCAAGGGTTGCTATTGTAGTCGACACCTTACATTGCCTGTGTTAACCCTTTTTATTACCCGTTTTTACTACGACAGATTCTTCTTAAGCTGCATTAAATCGTCTAGACATAGCTGAAAGAACACAAAAAAAATATCCTCGGTAGTGAAGGGGTTAAGGGGGCAATGACCCCTGGTGTTTGATGACCGGTGTTAGCCACTGGTGAAGGTGGTAGTGATGTCAGCACAGGTGGTGGCAGAGTGGTGGCAGGGGGGTAGTGGTGGTAGTGTCTCCCCTCAGTACCACCCCCTCACCACAACGACAAACTTCCTCTACAGCAGTGAACCCGTGGCCTCCCCTGGGGTACCCGTAGTGGAGGGCGGGGGCAGCGATGGGTACCACAGTGCCACCCCAGATGACCTGACCTCACCCGGGGTCGAGGGCCACGGTGAACCCCTCCTGACCTACCCGAACCTGGAGTACTACCAAGCCACCTGTCCTCCTGCCCCAATACTCACCCCCCTGGTCCCCCTCTACCCGCACCCTGGGGGCGGCTGGGGGGAGGGCCACACGGGCATGGAAGGCACACAACGCATGGGAACTGGAAATTCAACTCCCGAAGGCGCATTTACCCCTGAAGACGTTGTTACCCGCGAAGACATACTAAATCGCAAAGACCCATTTACTCCTGAAGACGTTGTTACTCGCGAAGACATATTAAATCGGAAAGACGCTTTTGCTCCTGAGTGTGCATTTGATCGAAAAGATATTTACACTCTCGAAGGTGTATATAATCGCAAAGAGATATATATTCCTCAAGGTGTGGTTCATCGCAAAGACGTGTGTACTTCTGAAAGCATATTCAATCATAACAATGTATATACCGGTAGTACTGAAGGTGTGCTTAATCACAGAGACGTTTCTATTCCTGATGACATACTCAATATCAAAGAAGTACCTACCCCTAAAGGAGGCCATCAGATACCCAACAACTACAAGCCGCTAAGACCCTCTCGTAGAAGAACCGGGAGAGCAGTCGGAGGCGAAGTCATGAAGCACAGGAGGTTAGCGGCCAATACCAGGGAACGGCGTCGTATGAATGGCCTGAACGACGCCTTTGAACGCCTGCGGGAAGCGGTGCCGGCCCTCGGGAGTGATAATAAGCTGTCCAAGTTCGAGACGCTGAGAATGGCACAGACGTACATTTCGGCACTGGCGGAGCTGATTAGAAGGGCGGACTCGGATTCTACTGGTCCCTTTTCATCCGCATCAGCCACCTCGTCTTCTTCTTTCTCTTCTTCTTCTTCTTCCGTGGGAGTTGTATGACGGCCCTTCTCTTTAAGGGGACATGGCCCGCTTTTTTTGGACCACTTTCTCCCTCATGTTTAGCCCCATTAGTTTTCAGATGTTAAGATGTTTGCCCCATTAGTTAGTCGATTTTAAGACCTTTCGCCCCATTTCTTCGTCAATATTTAGACCTTTCATGCTATTTAGGTGTCGATTTTTTCCCTGGCGAACGATAGTGAGCCTGTAATGTTGGAAGAACCGGCCTTCGGCCGGGAAATTTTTCTGCCGAAAAATGTACAAATTAATCGAGAAGGGGGATCTAATGGATGTTTTTTTAAATTTGATGGAGGTCTAGGGAGGAAAGTAGAAAAATAATGAATACATGCAAACATCGCCCAAAAAGTGAACCATCTCCCCTTTTACCTTTGATTCCGGCTATGACTAATTCCTTGAACGTGACGACAGTGCGTTGTTATGTGTGCGATTAGTTTGCTTGGGCAACAGATTAACTTGCTCATGTAGTGGTGTACACCCTATGTGCTGGAAAATCGACACCTGGATGAGGATAAACGTCTTAAAACAGGCTGAATGGGGCCAAATGAATACAACCCAGAGAGAGAGAGAGAAAATAGAAAACGAGGTGGGTCCCTTTAAATATAACTTACTATCATTCTTGTGTGAAGGTAGTATCACACGAGAGCATTTTCCGGCGATTTTCAATGAGCAAGTTTTTTCTCGTAAGATTTTGAGGCTTTTTCGCATTGGCATCGGAAACTATAGTCTATTCGCTGTAAGTAGGCGAGAAATCATGACCTCTAACCTCTGTAACTCAAAAACGACTAGAGTAATCGAGCTAATATTTCTACCATTTGGGAAGAGCCAATAAAGGAATAGATGCGGGAATTTACAGCCAATTTGCTTTTTGCTTTTTTTACAGCCTTTTTTGAGTTACAGAGGATATAGAGGTCATGATTTCTCGCCTACTCACAGCGAATAGACTATAGACTGGAGCTAGATTGTGTTAGGTAATTAGAGTTCTCTCACTCTTATAATTACCTCTCCAAAATTAGTTTTCTGCCCACAGCTAACTCAAAGACAACTGCAGAGGTTGAAGTAACTAAACTAAAGGTTTCTAAATACCCCTGATGGTAACAAAGGCTTTAAAGTATCCCTAATAGCCTCAAAATCGCGTCATATGTCGGAGAGGGTTAATTCTTATGGAACTTATATTTTGAAGCTGCCAGACTACAATTGACCACTTGCGAGTTTCAGGCTATGAGGAAGTTGGAGCTGTAAACATCGGTATATTATAGGCATGCAATAATAATGTAGGTTTCTGATGGATACAAAGTATGAGTAATTTGGTTTATGTATTTATAAATCTACTACGACCGTGTTTTAGCTGGTAATTCGGCTAAATATCGATGTCTACGGCTCCAACTTCCTTATAGCCTGAAACTCGCAAGTGGTTAATTGCCCGTAATAATTGACGGAATTCGTATATTATTAAAAGACTGAAAACATATATAACTTTAATTCTGAAGATGCCAGACCACAATTGCCTGAAATAATTGCTGGAAAAAGCGTTCGTGTGACGATGGGTAGAAGCTAGCAATTTTTATCCCCTCCAGATCTCAGTTGGATTTCGGATTTTAGTACAATTATGCTGTAAAAATTGTGTTCATATATAATTATATACTGTATATTAAAACACACATACGCACACTCTCTCTCTCTAACACACACACACACACACACACTCTCTCTCTGTCACTCTCTATCTCTCACACACACACACTCACTCTCTCTCACACACAAACACACACACACACACTCTCTCTCTCTCACACACACACACACACTCTCTCTCTGTCACACACACACACACACACACACACTCTCTCTCTATCTCTCACACACACACACTCACTCTCTCTCACACACACAAACACACACACTCTCTCTCTCTCACACTCACTCCCACTCTATCTCTCACACACACACACACACACACACACACACACACACACACACACATAGTCGGTGGTTTAATCCTTTACGTGATCAATGTGGAACCTGAGTCTACTGTACCAATTAATATGTACTATTCATGTTAAACAAGTGTATTTATTTTAGTTTAGAGATATTATTTGTTACATCTATCTATCTATCTATCTATCTATCTATCTATCTATATGCTCAGGCCCAATCCCCACTTTTCCTAGTTTGTATTTTTATTTTCCTCTATTTTATTATTTTTTGAATTTATTTTATTTTATTTTTTTCTTGGGGGTGGTCGACTCAAGACAGAGCAAGAACAGGAAAAACACAAAACACAAGACAGAACAACGAACAAACACAGACAAAACACAACATTCACACACATTTAGCTATGCTGTTGAATATTTTGTAAGAACAATGGTTATCAATACATTTTCTTTTTAAACAATTTTATTTATTTTAGTTTAGAGATATTATTAATGTTATTGATGTTGAATATTTGTTTAGAAATGTTATCAATACATTTTCTTTTTAAACAATTGTATTTATTTTATTTTAGAGATATTATTAATGTTAGTGTTGTTGAATATTTTTAGAATTGTTGTTATCAATACTGTTTCATTTGTTAATAGTTGTTGTTGTTGTTGTTGTTCCCCAAGCTGCCTGGCCGAACAGCCCCAAGGCCCCGAGCAAAGCCAAGGCCATAACCGAGCGCCCCCACAGAACCCTCCCTGCCGACCACAATAAAGCCTGGGTGACCGAAGCCACTCCATGGCGGGGAGCTGAGGAGGGTTCGGAAACGCCCGGGAAACCAAAGCCCCACCCAGGGCCCTGTGCCCCTCAGCAATTATGAAGAGAAAGTTGAGGGGCAAAGGAAAAATGTGACGCTTTGGCTTCCAATCTTGGTAGATTGGGAGGTCAATCCACGGAAGAGACGCCGTCACTTGAGATCTAGAAAATATATAAGTAAAAGGAACAGTCAGAGTAAGCTATGGGTATGGCAGAGATCGCTCAGTTCTCACTCTGATAGACCAGCCCATCACCACATGACTAGAACCCAATCCTCTCAGCATCAGCTAGGAAAGGCCCTAGAAAGCTGCCTTTGGCGGGGGGATAGTTCCCCTATTTCAACCCCTTTCGGGGTTGGGCACCCGCCAGGGTTAATAGTTGTTGTTGTTGTTGTTGTTATTAATATTATTTGGTGTAGATTTTTTAAACTGATGATTTTAGTATTAACAAAATGTATACGTTGATTAGTAAACAAAAAATGTACTTGTTAGGTTTTATTATCCCCGGCTCACCCATTTAGCTTAGAAGGTATTCTATTCGATGTCAGTAGGCGAGAAATAATGACCTCTAACCTCTGTAACTCAAAAACAACTAGAGTAATCAAGCTAATATTCCTACCATTTGAGAAGAGTCAGTCAAGGAATAGATGTGGACATTTACAGCCAATTTGCTCTAGCCCTTTATGAGTTACAGAGGATAGAGCTCATGATTTCTCGCCTACCTACAGCGAATAGACTATATAGTAATCTGTTTCCTCCCAAGGCACTTTACTTCAGCTTAGGAAATATCTGCAGGAAACAAGGTATATTCCTATTATCACCAACCCACCAATTAACTTACAAATAAACCTAATTAATGAAATCAATGAAACTAATGAATCCATGTGGTACTGCAAGGATTTGAACCTAGGATACTTTTTGGTGGAATGGGTTAACTGGATTTCTGTGTATATTTATTATTGTATTTATTTTATTTTTATTTATTTATTTTTATTATTATTATTATTATTTTTTTTTTTTTTTTTTTTTTTTTTTTTTTTTTGCGCACATACTGGTCTAATTTGCACTCCAGGTTGCGGAAGCTCAACATAATTTGCACATTTCGCTAACTACTGGGAGAAATGCTAAAACGTGGTTACCAGAGAGAGAGGGGGGTGGGGGGGGGGGGGGAGGGGAGGAGAGGAGGAGGTAATTTATTTGGTAATTTTGCCTGGCTGACCCTTCCCAAATGATAGAAGTATTAGCTCGATTACTCTAGTCGTTTGTGAGTTATAGAGGTTAACCCTCTCACGTTCTTGACGCAATTTTGAGCCTATTAGGGATACTTTAAAGCCTTTGTGACCATCAGGGGTATTTAGAAACCTCTAGTTTAATACTTCAACCTCTGCAGTTATCTTTGAGTTAGCTGTGGGCAGAAAACTAATTTTGGAAAGGTAATTATAAGAGTGAGAGAACTATTTATTATTGCTAATCTGGCAACCTCTGCTTCATAAAAACGTAAAAGGGTTAATGTTCAAGAGTCTTTACCTACTTACTTGAAACAGGGTATAGTCATAATGAAAACAAAAGTCCCATGGTATGGTGAGAGGGTTAACTCAAGACTTAAGTTGCTTAGTGTTCCTCTCCCTTGATATTAGAATGTTTCTCATCAAAGCAAGGAATTGGAGCTCTCGAAAAAGGGGCTCCAGTCCTGACGCTATTCTTGACTTAAATTAAGCCGGTATCACACGAGAGCTTTTATAGTCAACATTCGATGATCAACACTACTGGAATATTTTGCCCTGGTATCGGAAACTAGACTTATGATGGATGAATTTAGGTGTCGTAAATATTATAAGTGTTGACCTCATCAGCTGCCAGACCAGTGTTGAGGATAAATATTGAGTGAAAAACCGCTCGTGTGATACCGGCTTTACATGTGTGCTGGCTTAACCCCTTCTGTACCGGCGACGTTTTTATTACTTGATTTCAGCTACATTTAGACGATTTTATGAAGCTTTGGAAGGGTATATGGTAGCTAAAAGGATTAACCCTCTCCGACATATGACGCGATTTTGAGCCTATTAGGGATACTTTAAAGCCTTTGTTACCATCAGGGATATTTATAAACCTTTAGTTTAGTTACTTCAACCTCTGCAGTTGTCTTTGAGTTAGCTGTGTTGAACCTATTGGGGATACTTTAAAGCCTTTGTTACCATCAGGGGTATTTAGAAACCTTTAGTTTAGTTACTTCAACCTCTGCAGTTGTCTTTGAGTTAGCTGTGGGCAGAAAACTAATTTTGGAGAGGTAATTATAAGAGTGAGAGAACTCTATTTCTTATTGCTAATCTGGCAACCTCTGCGTCATATGTGGGTGAAAGGGTTAATGTCTGTACTATCGTCTAATAGTAGCCAGAATATAAGAACGTAACTGGTACTGTAATGGGTTAATGCTCTAGAAGGGTTGATAGCCTCTGAAGTCGTATTAACCCTTTCACGCTTCTATGACGCAGAGGTTGCCAGATTAGCAATAAGAAATAGAGTTCTCTCACTCTTATAATTACCTCTCCAAAATTAGTTTTCTGCCCACAGCTAACTCAAAGACAACTGCAGAGGTTGAAGTATGTAAACGAAAGGTTTCTAAATACCCCTGATGGTAACAAAGGCTTTAAAGTATCCCCAATAGGCTCAAAATCGCGTCATATGCGTGAAAGGGTTAACTAACTCATCAAAAATATTAAAGAATAAATAAATCATGTTCACTTACTTTCCTAATGACAAATCCTGAACGTTTTGATTATGCAAGTATTTTTGTATACTGAAATATGAAGTTAATCATTAATACATAAATGATTCATCGTGTTTCTTATTTAATTATCAATCAATTAGTTCCGATGTATGTATTTTCTCAGTGAAAAGCACAAAAGGTCCATAATTTTCACAAGTGACTATACATCATTTAGGTAAACACGGTCAGCTAAGAGAGAGCCACAAAACTATTTAGCGCGCGAAGAAAACTGGAGCCCGCGCAAATCCAGCCAATCCGCACAAAGGTAAACACACCACTAGACCAATGAGCGGCGGGCTTCAGGGGGAGGGGGGCGGGGCTTAATTATCGTGCAGTAAAGAGGTGCCATTAAGGGTGCATAATGTAGTCACGCTAACGGGATTTTCTCCTTAGTGGTGGGCTGGGAAAGTTGTTGGGGGAAACAGTCTGTGGTGGTTGTGTGGTCGAGACTTATGGGTTCCTCGTAATTTGTTCCCACTCTCTGTGAGTGGTAGTAATAATGCAAATGGGTAGTAGTAGTAAGTAGAAGAAGATAGTAGATATGATAGTAGTAGAAGATAGTAGATATACACTATATAATATTGATAGTAGATGAAGGCTACTAGGTATATTGAACTGTAGTAGATTTAATATATTATTATTATTATTATTATAATAGTGCTAATAATTACATAAATGGTACGGTAGTAGATAGATCAATAGATACTGTATATTATAGTAATGGTAATTGATATAAATAATATTAGACCATAGACCATTAACCCATTCTTGGATTATGTAAACACTTTCCTGACTAAGTAAAGTTGACTACCGTTAGCAATTACCTAATGTACAGTACAGTCTTGATATAACACTGTCTTGTTGTAGCAGTGGTGTGGTTTGCAGATACTGTAGGGGGACTTCGTTGCATATTACTGTGAGGCACGGTTAGCACTATACCAACATCAGCCACAGTGGTGACGAGATGGGGCAGTGTTGTGGCTGGATTTTGTTGCATTAAACTCCAACTACAGAAAGGCAACCCCTCCTGTCCCATAACACACACCACCCCCTCCTCCCCTCAAGCACACCCCACCTATCCCTCAACACACCACCCCACCTACAGTATATCTCAACACACACCACCCCTCCCCTCCTCCCACCCAACACACCACCTTCTCCATCCTGTGTATCTGTCTCTATACCTCCATGATCAGTGTCCACTTATTAAGAATGACACCTCCCATACCCTCTCTGTCTCTACATCTAAAGCTCTCTTCTCTCCCTCTATCGTCAATAAACTCCACACCTAATTAGAGGACTATACGTAGTTATTGTCTTGAGCTTGTCTAGAGAGAGAGAGAGAGAGAGTTACAAGGAATAATTAGTATCTCGACGACCTTGCGGTCCATTCCGGGGAGATACTCGAAGTGGAAGGAGAGAGACTGTTTAGTGTCATACACTAATTACAGTGTGTGCAAAATACTATCTATTCTCTTCTTGACCTGCTCTACTGAAGAACTGTTTGAAACTTCGGAGGGAAGTGTGTTCCAGGTAGAACAGATCTTCTATGTGAAAAAGTGTTCACATATACTAGTTCTGAACCTTTTCAATTCTAACTTCCAGCCATGGTTTGTATTCCTCCTCTTCCTCTTCTTCTTCTCCTCCTCCTCCTCCTCCTCCTCCTCCTCCTCCTCCTCCTCCTCCTCCTCCTCTTCCTTCTGTCCTCCTCCCCCTTCTCTCTTCTTCTTCCTCCTCCCCCTCCTCCAATCTTAAGCCCCCTTCTCTCCCTCTATCTGGTCTTAAGCCTTTACACCTAATTTGAGGACCATACAGAGGTGCTTTATTCTGATCCCTCCCCCCTCCCTCTCTCTCTCTCTCTCTCTCTCTCTCTCTCTCTCTCTCGTTTCTTAATTCCTTCTCTCTCTATCTATCTGTCTCCTTCCTTCCTTCCTCCCCTCCTTCACTCTCTCCATCTCTCCTTCTTTCCTTCCTTAACTCTCTCCCTATCTTCCTTCAGTCCTTCTTTCTTCCTTTCCTACTTCCTCCCTCCCTTCCTTCTTTGCCCCCTTCCTTCTTTCCTTCCTCCCTTCTTCCACTCTCTCTCTTCTTCTTTCCTTCCCTCTTCTTCCTTCCCTCCTTCACTCTCCCCTTCTCTCCTTCCTTCCTTACCTCCTCCTTCGATCCTTCCTTCCTTCCTTCCCTCTCTCCTATTCCTTCCTTCCTTCCTTCCTTTCTCCTCCCTTCCTTCTTTCCTTCCTTCCTCTCTTCCTTCCTTCCTTCCTTCCTCCCTTCCTTCCTTCCTTCCTTCCTTCCTCCCTTCCTTCCTTCCTGCACTCTCTCATTCCTTCCTTCCCTCCATCACTCTTCCTCTCTCTCCTTCCTTCCTTCCTTCCCTCCATCACTCTCCTTCCTTCCTTCCTTCCCTCCTCCTTCCTCTCATCCATTCCTTTGAGTATGAATGACATTGACATCATGGCGAATAACAGGCTTAAGTTAGGAGGGAGAGGGAGAGAGAGAGAGAGAGAGAGAGAGAGAGAGAGAGAGAGGAAGAGGAAGGGAAAAAGAGAGAAAGAAAGAGATAGATAGATTGATAGATAGATACAGAGTACAAAGGAGTACAAAGGAAATCAAGCAACAACAGATCTAGTGACCCTTCTAGGTTGCTTGTCCTCCAAAACACTGAGGATCAAGTGTCCAAACAGTGGTTTAGAGTGGGTAAGGGAACATTGGAAAGGGAACTACTGCCCTGCCACTAACGTGGCAGGACTAGGAAGTTAGTAGGGGACATATGGGTTAGTAACTGAGGGGAGGATAAAGTTATTCATTTACAAACGCAGTCAGTCGCGGGTTTGATGCGAGATATTTGTCTAGGCGGAATTTAAATGAATCAACGGTGCTGCAGTCTATAACGTCTCGGGAAGCCCATTCCACAAGTTGACAACTCGATTGAAGAAGAAATTCTTAGATTCGTGCGAGTTAAAAGATTTACCAATAATTTTGCAACCGTTTCCCCGCGTGTAATTAGATTGGTCGATAGTGAAGTACTTACTACAGTTCATATTGTCGCTGCCTTTGATGATTTTGAACACTTGAATTAAGTCGCCTCTTAATCTGCGCTGGGTTAAAGGAAATAGATTTAATTCTCTAAGACGCTCTTCGTATTGTTTGTTCTTTAGGCTAGGTATCATTTTGGTAACTCTACGTTGAACTCGTTCTAGCTTGTTTATATCTTTTTGGTAATAAGGGCACCAGGATTGAACGCAGTATTCCAGAAGAGGGCGGACTAAGGAATTGTAAAGGGTTAGGATAACTTCTTTGGATTTATGCTCAAATGACCTGCCTATAAAGCCAATTATTTTGTTTGCCTTCTTAACAACTTCTGAACATTGTTGACTCGGTTTTAGGTTACTCGATATTGTTACTCCCAGATCAGTTTCTCTGTTTACATTCTTAAGCTGAGTGCCATTCATCGAATAGTTTGCTTTCCCTCATTTAGGTATCCGACATTTAGTACTTTACATTTATCCGCATTGAAACTCATTTGCCAAATTTGGGCCCAACATGACAATTTATCTAGATTGTGTTTGCATATCTTCTACTTGTACTTTTGAGTGTTCGCATTTTGCAATTTTTGTTTCGCCAGCAAATTTTGAGATTGTGCAGGTGAGACCCTCATCTATGTCGTTGATGTAAATTAGAAAGAGAATTGGTCCTAGTACCGATCCCTGGGGTACCCCGCTACTTACATTGGTCCATTTAGATGCCTTACCGTTTATGACTACCCTTTGCTTTCTGTTGCTGAGCCAATTTTCTATCCATTTCAACACACCGTCTTGTATTCCATGCGCTTTTAGTTTTAGCAGTAAACGTTTGTGGGGAACTTTGTCAAAGGCCTTTTGAAAATCAAGGTATATAATATCTACAGCTTTACTCTCATCGTAGAGGTTGAGGATATCGTGGAAGAAGTCTAAGAGGTTTGTTAAACAGGAACGTTTTTACGAAAGCCGTGTTGAGTATCTTTAAGTATGTTATTTTCCTCCAAGTGATTTACGAGTCTGTCTCGTATGACCGTTTCTAGCATTTTACATACAACTGAGGTTAAGCTAATTGGACGATAGTTACTGGGTAGGGATTTGCTGCCTTTTTTTAATATCGGTGTTACGTTGGCTAGCTTCCACTGATCAGGCATAGTTCCAGACTGCAAGGATTTATTGAATAGTAATGTCAGTGGTTTGGAGAGCTCATTCTTAGCTTCCTTTAGAACTCTAGGCGAGATTGTATCAGGTCCTGGCGTTTTATTTACCTTGAGTTTATCTAAACAATTCAATACTTCTCTCTCTGTAACGGTGATATTGCTTAGAACATCTGAATTATCAATCTGAATCGGCGATGGTGTAGGGATATCACTGAGGTCTTCTGTTGTAAAAACTGATGCAAAGAAGGTATTGAGGGCATTACTCATTTGTACTTCGTCCTTGGTGTATTCTCCTTTTTCATCGACTAACGGTCCAACAGTTGAAGTAACTACTTTTTTCTTTCTGATATAACTATAGAATTCTTTCGGGTTTGTTTTACTTTGATTCGCAATATGTAACTCTAAGGTCTTTTTACTTTGCTTAATTAACTTTTTGGCTTTGCGTCGTAGCTCTACAAATTTCACCCGTTCTTCGTCATTTTGTGAGGATTTTAATCTATCATTAGCACATTTTTTAGCAAGCAGGCAGTTTGAAATATCTTTATTCCACCATTTGGGCTTATTATTATGGCCTGGACGCCGTATTTTCGATGGTATGCAGTCTTGCACTGCTTTTAGGTAAGTGGTTTCGAATAACTTCCAAGATGTATTTATGTCGTTATTGTTAATTAAAAAGCTCCAGTCAGTTTCTTTAAACATAGCTCTAAGTTTATGGAAGTTTGCTTTCTTGAAATTAGGGACTTTTTCGATGCTACTATTTGGTTCGTTACTAGTAAACTTTAAAGTGAAAGTTATCGTACGATGGTCGCTGTTACTGAATTCATCACCAACATTCAAATTCTCTATCAATTCTTCTTTTGTTGCAAGTACAATGTCAAGAACGTTATTATCACGGGTCGGCATTCGAACAAATTGATAAAGCGAACTCTCTTGCAAGAGAGAGAGAGAGAGGGGGGGAGAGAGATAGAGAGAGGGATAGGAAGAGGAAGGGAGGAAGATAAAAATAAAGATATAGATAGAAAGAGAAAGAGAGAGAGAGAAAGAGAATAAAACACACTGACCACACAAACCTTTCGAACACTGCAGGATGATCATAACTTTATACCAATAGAAATAAACATAGCCCCAAATAAATGAGAGTGGAAGAAAAGAATAGCAAAACAAAAAGGCCCTCTCCCCACCCTCCGTTCCCTCCGGCCAACCTCCGTGCAAGGAAGATAAATGAATCCCCTTGCATGATAAAAAAAAGTCTTCCTAATGATGTACTATGAGAAAGTTAGAAATGGAAAGGAAAACTGCATGTGGATGTATCTTCACCTTTTTTTCCTCTCAAGGGGACAGTGGCTGTTTGTTTGGTCTATTAATTCATTTATTCATATATTTTTTTTAGTTTCCTCCCTAGACCTCCATCAAGCTTAGAAGAAAAAAAAATCTAGACCCCCCTTCAAGATAAATTTGTACATTTTTCAGTAGAAAAATTTACCGGCCGAAGGCCGGTTCCTCTTAAAATTGCAGGCTCGCTTTCGCTCGCCAAGAAATAATCGACGCCTAAATGGCACGAAAGGTCTTAAAATTTACAACGAAATGGGGCGAAAGGTGTTAAAATCGCCAAACTATAGATGGGCCGAACGTCTTATAATCTCAAAACTAGTGGGGCTAAACATTAGGGAGAAGGGGGTCCAGAAAAACGGTCTGCCTCCCCTTAATATGGATCAGTGTACATTGCCTCTCCTCACACCCCATGGAGGTATTGGGGCATATTCTGTCCCCCCCCCCCCCCCCCCCCATCACTCCCACCTCTCCCCCTCTCCCTCATCTTCCTCTCTCTCCCACATCCTCCACTCTACCCCATCTTCCCCTCTAACCCCTCCCTCTCCCCCTGCCTCATCCCATCTTGTCTCCCCTCCCCCCTTTACCTCATCCCCATCCTCCATTCTACCCTCTGCCTCTCCCCCCATCTTCCTCTCTCCCCTCTCCACCTCCCTCCATCCTCTACTCTTTCCCCTCTTCCCATCTTTCTCTCCCCTCCCTACCTCTCCCCCGTCCTGGCCCCCCCCCCCTCCCCCCATCCTCCACTCCCCCTTCCCTCCCCCCATCTCCCCCTCCCTCCTCCTGTACTTCCCTCTCCCCCCCCTCTCCCCCACTACTACATAGAAAACGCGATATCATGCGGACGAAAGAAAACAAGGTGAATGACCTGTTCTCTCTCTCTCTCTCTCTCTCTCTCTCAGTATATATAATTTTGTTCCACTCACTCTTTCTCTCTCAGTATATTTAATTTAGTCCTCTCACTCACTCACTCCCTCTCTCTCTCTCTCTCACACACACACACACACACACACACACACACACACACACACACACACACACACACACACACATTATTTTAGAGTGTAAGTTGTAACCATCCCCAAATGGCCTAAAAACTTGACGATGAGGGTTCGAGCCCCACTGCCGGCACTTACCCAAAGCCTCTGTGGTGATGTAGGCTCACAAACGACTTTACTGATGGAGAAGAGTAGCATCGCGGTCCCTGCCGATTACTGTGAAGTTACTAATATCTTTAAAGCCGGTATCACACGAGCGTTTTTTCCCTCAACATTTATCCTCAACACTGGTCTGGCAGCTTATGAGGTCAATATTTACACCTAAGTTCATCTGCCAACAGTCTAGTTTCCGATACCAGTGCAAAATATTTCAGAAATGTTGCCAGAAAAATGTTGATCATCGAATGTTGACTATAAAAGCTCTCGTGTGATACCGGCTTAAGGGGGGTGACCTGTTTTTGTTCTGTCCTTTTCTATCTTTCTCTGGCTTGTATCCATTTGGCCCCATTCAGCCTACTGTTTTAAGACGTTTATCCCCATCCAGGTGTTAATTTCCTACTGGTGAGCGGTAGCGAGCCAGCATATTTTTAATTTTTGTTAGACAGCAGGCTAAATTTGTAAATTTTTCGATAGAAAAATGTCTCCGGCGAAGCCGGATTTCTTCATATAATGCTGGCTCGCTATCGCTCGCCAGGAAGAAATCGACCCCTAGATGGGGATAAACGTCTTAAAATAGTTGGCTGAATGGGGCCGAATGGATACAAGCCAGAGAAAGAGAGAAAAGGATAGAAATAACAAAAATCAGGTCACCCCCTGAGTACCAGCGACGTGTGTTACATTTCTTGCTACGTTACATTCAGACGATATTATGCAGCTTAGGAAGGATCTGGGGTAGTTAAAAGGGGATAGTTAAGGTATATTGAATCCGGATGATCGCTAGAGGTCCTTCCTAAGCTGAATAAAATCGTCTAATAGTTGCCAGACTATGATACAAAGGACGTCCCTGGTACTGAACGGGTTAAGGGGAGATTTCCACTTGAGGGATTTTTTTCTTGACTCCTTTCTCCCTCATGTTTGGCCCCATTGTTTTTTCTAATTTTAAGACGTTTGCCCCATTATTTTGACGATTTTAAGAACTTTCAACCCATTTCTGTCAATTTTAAGACCTTTCGTGCCATTTAGGTGTCGATTTTATCCTGGCGAGCGATAGCGAGCCTGTAATTTAAGAGGAACCGGCTTTCAGCCGGAACATTTTTCTACCGAAAAATGTACAAATTTATCTTGAAAGGGGATCAAGGGGGTGTAATCTTAAGCTTGATGGATATCTAGGGACCAAACTACAAACCTCCCCTTAATGGGTTTCTTATTTCAGGAAGTCTATGGAGAGAGCATGCGCAGTTTCATCTCTTGGGTGAGTACTAGTTACACAGAGTTACACAGATACTCAGACCACACAGATCTTGCGGTCCCAACTAGGTGGTCCGGCTTTAATACTACTTAACAGGGACAGGTTATAGTGGAAGCATAGGACAGTAAAGTAGGACAGGAGAGAGAGAGAGAGAGAGAGAGAGAGAGAGAGAACAAAAAGAAGAAGAAGACAGAGGAGGCGGAGGGGGAGGAGGAAAATATATAGGCTAACATAGGTAGATGAAGAACTAGAAAAAATATTAATCTATGGGATAATAGAAGAAGAAGAAGAAGAAGAGGAAGAAGAAGAAGAAGAAGAAGAGGAAGAAGAAGAGGAAGAATAAGAGGAGGAGAAGAAGAAGAAGAAGAAGAAGAAGAAGAAGAAGAAGAGGAAGAAGAAGAAGAGGAGGAAGAAAAGAAGAAGAAGAAGAAGAATAAGAATAGAGGAAGAATAGAAGAGGAGAAGAAGAAGAATAAAGAAGAAGAAGAAGAAGAAGAAGAAGAGAGGAAGAAAAGAGAAGAAGAGAAGAAGAAGAAGAGGAGAAAGAGAAGAAGAAGAGGAAGAAGAAGAGAAGAGGAGGAGGAGGAGGAGGAGGAGGAGGAGGAGGAGGAGGAGGAGGAAACTGTGAAGGCTAAAATAGGTAGAAGAATAACTAGAAAAAAGGGATAAATCTATGGGTTGAAACAGGAAGAAGAAGAAGAAGAAGAAGAGAAATGACCCCCACCTCCCCACCCGGTAATTTGCAATGTTCGTAATAGTTGGTCTAAATGCTGATGAGTGATTAGCTTGTCAAAGAGGCTATTAGCAGACGGTGCCGGGGATTGTCTTACGGAGGGAGGGGTGGGTGGGGAGAGAGGGAGTGTCTGAGAGGGGGAGAGAGAAGAGGAAACAGAGGGAGGGGAGGGGAGTAAGGGGAGAAGTGGAGCAAATGTGGAGAGAGAGAGAGGGGGGGGGGTAGAGAGAAGTGGAAGAAAAGCGGAGAGAAGAAACAAATAAGGAGAGAGAGAGAGAGAGAGAGAGACTAAGCTGAAGTCATTAACATATTAGCATTAACCTCCGCCATCTTCCTCCGTTATAGGGTGGTGGTGGAGATTGGTGGGATTAATTGATGGATGAATTTATTGATAGAGGGATTTATTGATAGAGGGATTTATTGATAGAGGGATTTATTGATATAGGGATTTATTGGTAGAGGGATTAATTGATAGAGGGATTGATTGATAGAGGGATTAATTGATAGAGGGATTGATTGATTGAGGGATTAATTGCTTGAGGGATTAATTGATGGAGGGATTAATTGATAGAGGGGTTGATTGATAGAGGGATTGATTGATAGAGGGATTAATTGATAGAGGGATTGATTGATAGAGGGATTGATTGATTGAGGGATTAATTGATAGAGGGATTAATTGATTGAGGGATTAATTGATAGGGATTAATTGATAGAGGGTTGATTGATAGAGGGATTAATTGATAGAGGGATTAATCGATAGAGGGATTAATCGATAGAGGGATTAATTGATAGAGGGATTAATTGATAGAGGGATTAATTGATTGAGGGATTACTCTTACATACTTAGTCTACTGGAGTCAAACACTGCTACGACGATTTTGACATGTTTAGCCCCATTAGTTTTGACATTTTAAGACCTTTCACTACACTTCTTTGTGATTTTAGGCATCAATTATCTCCTGGCGGCCGATAGCGAGCCTGCATTTAGGAGTAATCGGCCAATATCTTACCGAAAAATGTACATACTTGTCTGGAAGGGTTATTTTAGGGGGTGTATGTTATTTATATATTTATTAATATATTTTAATATTTGTTTTTTTATTTAGTTTTTTTAAGGGGAGGTTTTTAGTTTGTTTCCTACTCCTCCAGGAATCTTAAAATTTCACCCCCTTGACCCCCTTTCAAGATAAATTTGTACATTTTTCGGTAGAAAAATGTCCCGGCCAAAGGCCGGTTACTCTTAAATTACAGGCTCGCTATCGCTCGCAAGGATAAAATCGACACCTACATGGCATGAAAGGTCTTAAAATTGACAGAATGGGGCGGAAATTCTTAAAATCACCAAACTAATGGGGAAAACGTCTTAAAATCTCAAAAGCAATGGGGCTAGACATGAGGGAGAAAGGGGTCAAGAAAAAAGTTCCTCAAGTGGAAATCTCCCCTTAAGCTTGATAAGAGGTCTAGGGAGCAAACTACCCCCCCCCCCCACCCCCACCCCCACCCCCACCCCCCTTAACCTCCACCATCTGCCTCCCCTATCCTCCGTTATAGGGAGGTGGTGGGGGGGGGGGGAGGGAGGGAGGGATTTATTAAGGGGAGGTTTCTAGTGTGTTGCTTAGACCTCCATCAAGCTTAAAATGACACCCCCATGAGCCCCTTTCAAGATAAATATGTACATTTTTCGGTAGAAAAATTTCCCGGCCGAAGGCCGATTCCTCTTAATTTACAGGCTCGCTATCGCTCGCCAGGAAAAAATCGACACCTAAATGGCACGAAAGGTCTTAAAATTGACAAAAATGGGTCGAAAGTTATTAAAATCGCCAAACTAATGGGGGCAAACGTCTTAAAATCTCAAAAGCAATGGGGCTAAACATGAGGGAGAAGGAAGTTCGAAAAAAAAAAATCCCTCGAGTGGAAACCTCCCCTTTTTAATAGAGATGGTCTGTTGAATGCCTCTGACTTAGTTGCGCTACCCCCCCCCCCCCCCCCGGGGGTCAACGAATACATCGCTACCATTTTAACCTAAAGTAGCGAATATCATCATTTCAGGGGGAGATTTCCACTTGAGGTATTTTTTTTCGGGACCCCTTTCTCCCTCATGTTTAGCCCCATTGCTTTTGAGATTTTAAGACGTTCGCCCCATTAGTTTGGCGATTTTAAGAACCCTCACCCCATTTCTGTCAATTTTAAGACCATTCGTGCCATTTAGGTGTCGTTTTTTTCCTGGCGAGCGATAGCGAGCCTGTAATTTAAGGGGAATCGGCCTTCGGCCGGGACATTTTTCTACCGAAAAATGTACAAATTTATCTTAACAGGGGGTCAAGGGGGTGTAATTTCAAGCTTGATGGAAGTCTAGGAAACACACTAAAAACCTCCCCTCAAGAATGATGGTGCCGGTGCCATAGGGAAGCTCTATTACTGTGGTTTGACGGATATATAATAACTGTATTACGTTCTGGCTATTGTCTATTACGTTCTGACTATTGTCTATTACGTTCTGGCTATTGTCTATTACGTTCTGGCTATTGTCTATTACGTTCTGGCTATTGTCTATTACGTTCTGACTATTGTCTATTACGTTCTGGCTATTGTCTATTACGTTCTGACTATTGTCTATTACGTTCTGGCTATTGTCTATTACGTTCTATTACGTTCTGGCTATTGTCTATTACGTTCTGACTATTGTCTATTACGTTCTGACTATTGTCTATTACGTTCTGGCTATTGTCTATTACGTTCTGACTATTGTCTATTACGTTCTGACTATTGTCTATTACGTTCTGACTATTGTCTATTACGTTCTGGCTATTGTCTATTACGTTCTGACTATTGTCTATTACGTTCTGGCTATTGTCTATTACGTTCTGGCTATTGTCTATTACGTTCTGGCTATTGTTTAAGCAGGCAAGGGTGCAGGGAATCAAGGTCAATTTAGGCCATAGTGCCCTCAATGAAAGAGTTAAGGGGAGATCTCCACTTGAGGGATGTTTTTCTTCACCCCCCTTCTCCCTCATGTTTAGCCCCATTGCTTTTGATATTATAAGACGTTCGCCCTATTAGTTTAGCGATTTTAAGAACTTTCACCCCATATTAAGACCTTTCGTGCCATTCAGGTGTCGATTTTATCATGGCGAGCGATAGCGAGCCTGTAATTTAAGAGGAACCGGCCTTCGGCCGGGAAATTTTTCTACCGAAAAATGTACACATTTATCTTGAAAGGGACTCAAGGGGGTGTAATTTTAGCTTGATGGAGGTCTAGGGAACAAAGTAAATACCTCCCCTTAATCGTAGATATATATATAAAGGTCTTATTTTCTTGCTATGAGAAAGCTCACTCAATTACCAGATGTACTGTAACAAATATAATAGCTCTCCCCACAGAAGGCCCCCCCCCGTTTGCTTGCTCCGCTAACAATACAAGCATTTCTTTTTTAACACATAGACTTTTTCCGGCTACCTTGTGTGGGCGTCGGGAGGAATCTGATCCCATTACATTACCGCTCACGTCGGCTTGTGTGGCGGGTAAGCTGGGGGGGGGGGGGGGGTTTCTAATAGGGACATTGATATTGGCTCTTGTGTGCAGCTGTTGGGCTCGGTTATTATTTATATACACACACACACACACACACACACACAGAGAGAGAGAGAGAGAGAGAGAGAGAGAGAGAGAACAGCAATAAAGTGGGGGTACGACAGGGCGATACAATTTCGCCAACCCTGTTCACACCCTGTTTGGAAGAAATATCTGTTAATCATGACTGGGATAGTAAGGGAATAAATGTTAAGGGGAGGTTTCCACTTGAGGGATTTTTTTTCGAACTTCCTTCTCCCTCATGTTTAGCCCCATTGCTTTTGAGATTTTAAGACGTTCGCCCCATTAGTTTGGCGAATTTTTCAAGATCTTTCACACCCATTATGTCCACTTATAGGGAAGACCCTTTCGTCCCACGTTAAGGTGTCGATTTTTTCCTTGGCGAGGCGATAAGCGAGCCTGTAAATTTAAGAGGAACCGGCATCGGCTCGGGACAATTTGTTTTACCCGAAAAAATGAAACCCAATTTATCTTCGAAAAAGGGGGTCAAGGGTGGTGTAATTTTTCAAGCTTGATGAAGAAGTCTAGGGAAACCACTCTACAAACCTCCCCTTAACGGAGGAGAAATACCTAAGCAAACTTTCAGATTTCCTGGTGGGTGGACATAGTTCTTTTTCAGCGGACTCAGATTGCCTGTTGACAATCGTTCTTTTTCAGCGGACTCAGTTTCCTGTTGGCATCGTTCTTTTTCAGCGGACTCAGATTTCCTGTGGGGAAATTAGTTCATGTTCAAGCGACTCAGATTTCCTGTTGACATAGTTATTTTCAGCGACTCAGATTTCCTGTTGACATCGTTCTTTTTCAAGGCGACTCAGGACTTCCCTGTGGGACATCGTTCTTTTCAGCGACTCAGATTTCCTGTTGACATCGTTCTTTTCAGCGACTCAGATTTCCTGTTGACATCGTTCTTTTCAGCGACTCAGATTTCCTGTTGACATCGTTCTTTTCCAAGCGGACTCAGATTTTCCTGTTTGGGAACATCGGGTCTGTTCAGCGGACTCAGATTTTCCTGGTTGGAATCGTGCTTTTTCAGCGACTCAGATTTCCTGTTGACAGCGTTCTTTTCAGCGACTCAGATTTCCTGTTGACATCGTTCTTTGCAGCGACTCAGATTTCCTGGTGAAATTAGTTAATTTTCAAGCGGGGAATTCAGATTTCCTGTTGGGGACATCGTATTTTCCCGGCCTTCAGATTTCGGTTGGACATTCTTTTTTTCAGCGACTCAGATTTCCTGTTGACATCGTTCTTTTCAGCGACTCAGATTTCCTGTTGACATCGTTCTTTTCAGCGACTCAGATTTCCTGTTGACATAGTTATTTTCAGCGACTCAGATTTCCTGTTGACATAGTTATGTTCAGCGACTCAGATTTCCTGTTGACATAGTTCTTTTCAGCGACTCAGATTTCCTGTTGACATAGTTCTTTTCAGCAACTCAGATTTCCTGTTGACATAGTTCTTTTCAGCGACTCAGGGGAAGAGTTACAACCAATGACGGAAGGTTTAAACTGAGAAACCCTGACCATTGATGGAAGGAAAACCATGATCTTGTGCAACCATAATACATTAAGGGGAGGTTTTTAATTTGGTCTCTAGATATCCACCAAGCTTAAGATTACACCTCCTTGAGCCCCTTTCAAGATAAATTTGTACATTTTTCGGTAGAAAAATGTCCGGGTTGGAAGCCGGTTCCTCCTAAATTACAGGCTCTCTATCCCTCGCCAGGTAAAAAATTCGACACTCTACAGTAATGGCACGAAAGGTCTTTAAATCATTGGACAGAAATGTGGTTCGATAAAAGTTCTTAAAATTGTCAAAATAATGGGGCGAACGTCTTAAAATTAGAAAAGCAATGGGGCTAAACTTGAGGGAGAAAGGAGTCGAGAAAAAAAAATCCCGGAAGTGGAATTCTCCCCTTAAAGGTAGAAGATGGAAAGAGTTGGAAACAGTTGAAGAATACATGTACAGTCGCGCGCTAATAATTATCAAATCAATTGAAAAAAAAAAAAAAAAAAAAAAAAATAACTAAAAAAAACAAAAGTGATGTCTCGGCACCAAGTATGTTTTGATCAATAATTGGTATCAGCAATTTATAAGCTTCATTTCTTCATGTTGGGTAAAATATACAAACATGTCCCTACACTTACCCACCCTATTCAACATCTGACAGACATAAATACAGCGCAGAGCGAGCCAAACGTAATGACAGCTGGGACATGACTTAATAGCGCGACCGTACCTAGGCAAACTCAGATCACTCTAGAGAAATCAAGCGAAGGACAGGCATGGGATGGAGTGCATTTGGTAAACAGAGCTCCATTATGAAAAGCAAGCTAACCCTTTCATTAACCCTTTGAAGCTCTGACGCGTTTTAGCAGTTTATTTTGGCTATCATTAGGGGGGGGACGATTGTATTGCAAGGCTTAGGGAAAGTATCTGGCGGGTATTAAAAACAAAAAAAAAAAAAAAAAAAAAATAAAAAACAAAAATTCTCGGTGTTTTTCCTTCCTCCGTTCATGGTCTCTTTAAAAAAAAACAACTCTATCTCCAGTAAACCCTTGACTTTCCATACAATTACCGGTTACTAATTTTAATAAAATCGTCTACTTAGTAGGCCAGAAACAGAAACAGAAACACGCGTATTGGAGCTTGAGAGGGTTTAAAAAAGGAAAGCCATACAACCCAATTGTTCCTCCCTGCTACTAATTTATCAGATCAGCATAACACTTGGGAGTATAACAAAGTGTCTAGAATGTAAACTTAGGAGTGCCCAAGAGAGGATGGAGAGGATCTGTAAAGGGCATAACCGTGGGAGAGACTAAGGAGGAGAGAAGCCTTCTGGGAATAAGGGAACAAACTAAAGTAGGAAAAGTATTCTCAGTTACTATACAAAAAAAAGAGGGGAATTGGTCCTGGGGCAGGTAATATATTTAGGGGGGGGGGGGGAAGAGATGATAACCAGAGGGACAAAACTGAGAGCAAAGCCGACAGAATGGGAACCTAGGGATGGAGCTAGGAGGAAAGAAGTAGGACAGAGAACCAGATAGAGGGATGGAGATCCAAAAGTTTGCTGGGACCCTACGGAGTTATATATCTTATATATTATCTAGTATTAGATATATATAATTAGACCGGTATATATAATAGATATATATATATATAGATATAATATATATAGTATATATATATATATCGGTTATATATAATTATATATACCGTATATATTTTTTTTTTCTTTTTTACTGTATATATATCCATCCATCTATCTATCTATCTATCTATCTATCTATCTATCTATCTACTCTATCCTACCCCCCCCCTTACCTCTATCTATCACTATAATACTCCTATCTATATTAGTGTAGCCAGGTAATACTTTTTAAATAATGCAAGGTATGCGGCTACAACATACCGGCTTCTTTTAAAACAATAATAAATAGTTGCCCCGAGCGGGAATCGAACCGTGGCTGTTCAAACACTCGTGCCATTGATACTAAACACAGGGTGTCCCCCACCCCCCCCCGGGTGGTGGAGGTGTGTGTGCCTGGGTTGTGTGTGTGGGTGTGTGTGGTGGTGTGTTGTGTGTGTGGGTGTGTGTGTGGTGTGTGGAGGACGAGAGAGATGAGAGAGAGAGGAGAGAGTGAAGGCAGCAGAGGAGAGAGAGAGAGAGAGAGAGAGAAAAAACAGTACCGTATGACTTAGAAATGACCAACAAAATAGATCATGCAAGAGTAAGGGGCCTCCACACCCACACCAACAAACCCCACAAACACCACAACAACACAACACACACTAGCATACAATTATAATTATAATATGTTTTCTATCATAACACACCCTAAGTCTCCCCACCACACATCTCTCTCTCTTCTGCTCTCTCTCTCTTCTCATTATGCTCTCTATCTCTTTCCCTCCCTTCTCGCTCTTCTCCTCCTCTCTCTCTCTCTCTCTCCTCTTCCTCTCTCTCTCATCTGTTGTGTGTGTGTTTTTGTTTTCTGTCGTTGTGTGTGTGTGGTGTTGGTGTGTGTGCGACAAGAGAGATGGTGTGGTTGTGTGTTTCGTGTTGAAGTATGTGTGTGTAATGTATCTACGTACAGTTACGGTGTGTATTGTAAACTATGGATGTATGTATTATGTATGTGTGTGTTAGTAACTATGGGTATGTATTCAGTGTGTGTGGTGTGTGTGTGTGTGTGTGTGTGTGTGTGTGTGTGTGTGTGTGTGTGTGTGTGTGTGTGTGGTCCATGCCTCTGTACGTCCATGTGTGTAAGTCGTTACCCCGTTGACAAAATTAGGGTCATTTCGCCCCATCACCGTTTCATGCTTCAGGAGAACCATTGTGCCACTAGTTGTGGTGGGGGGGGGGGGGAGAGAGAGAGAGAGAGAGAGAGAGAGAATAAATTGAGGAGATTGTAGGTACCTGTTTTATTTGTCTGGCTTCCCTCACTGTTTCTGGTTGGCTCTCACCTAGCTAGCTCTCGCAAAGAAAGAGAGAGAGAGAGAGAAAGAGAGAGAGAGAGAGAGAGAGAGAGAGAGAGAGACTGAAGGATAGGCTGAACTAATGAAAGAGAGCGAGGGGGGGGGGGGGGACAGAGAGACACATTCTGGTAAACCCCCCAGGGCAGCTTCTAACTACCCCCCCTCGTAGGTGGCCATTATGACAGTGGGTGGTGACGAGGTGGGCGGCGCGGACCACACATTACGCCCACCCACACATACATATACATACATACGCCCATGGTACTGTACACCCACACATACACACCCACATACATACGCCCATGGTACTATACACCCACACATACACACCCACATACATACGCCCATGGTACTATACACCCACACATACACCCACACATAAAATACGCCCACTGGTACTATTAAACCAACAACATGACACACCCCAAATACAACATGACAGACCATGGTAACTATGCACCACAAAACACCCACACATACACCACCATCACAACGCCCAGGGGCGAGACCCCACAAGACACCCAAACAGACACTACCCACATGTAAGGACGCCCAGGGTACTATACACACAACCTACCCACCCAACCCACATACATACGCCAATGGTACTATTTAACACCCAACACATACCCAACAATACACACCCACAATACATACGCCACATAGGTACTAGAAACCCAACACAGGTCAACCACACATCCAACACACTACAGCGCCATGGTTACCGATACACACACAACTTACACACCCACATAACATACGCCCATGGTAATATTACACCCCAAACGACCCCAAAAATACACCCCCCACATCCTACGCCAGGTACTATACACCAAACATAAACCCACACATGACAACACCCACATACATTTACGCCCATGTCCTATAACCCCACACATACACCACACATTACCCACACCCACTTACATAACCCATTGGGTAACTATTTACCCCCACACCTAACACACCCACATACATACGCCCATGGTACTATACACCCACACATACACACCCACATACATACGCCCATGGTACTATACACCCACACATACACACCCACATACATACGCCCATGGTACTGTAACACACCACAACATAACACCACACATACCACATCCCACATTACATTACCGGAACCCATGGTACATTATACCACCCACAACATACACCCACACATACATACGCCCATGGTACTGTACACCCACACATACACCAAACACATTTACCAACCACCCACATACATGGCCCATTGGTACTATACCACCCCAACCACATACCACACCCACATACATACGGCCCATGGTAACTATTACACCCAAACACATTACAACACCCAACATTACATACGCTCAAGAGTACTATAACCCCCCCAAACCTACAAACCCACATTAACATACGCCATGGTACGTTAGCAACCCACACATACATACCGCCAATGGTACGAATACAACCCAACACATACACCCACACCATTTACATACCGCCATGGTAACTATACACCCCACACATCCACCCCACACCCACATACATACGCCCATGGTACTATACACCCACACATACACATACACACACTTATAGTACTGTACACACACCCCCCCCCCACCAAACATATATCATCATCACCATCACACACCATCATAAACCACGCATCACCACCTCACCACCACACCAATCCACCACACACCACCATAGTTTTACACACTATAATGTATATAAATTGACCAGAGGGGATATATCTTCACCCCTGTGGCACTAATCTGGCTTACAAGGAGAGAGAGAGAGAGTATTGAGAGAGTTGTGTGTGTGTGTGTATTATGTGTGTGAGAGGCTGAGTGAGAGAGAGAGAGAGAGAGAGAGAGAGAAGGGAGGTTGCACAAAACAGCATAGGGTGTTTTCCTTATTTGTGGGGGTACTTTAAGGGGAGGTTTTTAGTGTGTTTCCTAGACTTCCATCAAGCTTGAAATTACACCCCCATGACCCCCTTTCAAGATAAAATTTTTGTACATTTTGTCGGTTAGAACAAAATGACCCGGCCGAAGGCCCCAGGTTCCTCTTAAATTACAGTCCTCGCTATCCGCTCCGCAGGAGATGACAATACAGAAGCGACACAATAAATATGGGACCGAAAGGTCGTAAAAGTGACATAAAGGGGGGTGACAAGTTTTTACAAATTCGCCAAAACTAAATGGGGCGAAACGTCTTTAAAATCTCAAAAGGTAATGGGGATAAAATCATGAGGGAGAGAAGAAAGGGGTTGTAAAGCAAAAAAAATAATCCCTCAAGTGGGACAAATTCCCCTTAAAAGAGTGTCTTGGTTTTTAATGTTAGTTTTTTTGCAGCAGCTTCTTTGGGGATTTCTTGTTTATTAATGTATATATTTATTTTTATTTATTTATTGTATTTGTTTATATATTTTATTTATTATATATATATATTATACAATTTATCTCAATATTATCATTCTTGCCTATCTCTTCCTTCACTTTAGGTTTTTCTCTTGATTCCACCGTTTTCTCTTCCAATTCCAGGTGGAACTTTGTTAAAACTAATTACCTTTATAAACAATAGTCTATAATGGTTTCCTTAATTGTCCGAATCATATTAAACCATTCTATAAGTTCCATCATATATTCAGGCTACCATTAGATAATTTTCTTTAGCTTGTAATCTACCTATACGACTCAAACGGGTAAATACGATCCCTCTAAACCCTCTAGTTAACATAGCTCCTTCTCAAGCTGCATAAAATCGTCTAAATTCATCCGCAATCATAATGAAAAAGGCTGAATGATGCTGAAGGGGTTAGGCATCACTGTTTTGTTCTGTATTAATGTTACGAGTTTGTATTTGTTTCCTCTGTCCTTCCTTCTTTCTTCCTTCCTTTCCTCCCTCCCACTCCCTATCCCCCTCTCTCTCCAACCCTCCTATTCCTGCCACCCTCCCTATCCTGTACTCCCTCCCTCTCTATCAATCCTCCTCTCCCTCCAACCCTCCCATACCTCCTACCCCTCCCTCCCATTCTTCCCTCCCTCCCTCCCTCCCCTCCCTTCCTCCCTCTCTATCCTCCTCTCCCTCCCTATCTACCTATCCTCCTCTCCCTGCCCACCCCCTTCCTTCACTACGTATCCTCATATCCCACCAACCCTCCCATCCCTCCTATTCCTCCACCCCTCCATCCCCCCAGGGATGTGATCAGTAAGGTAGTATAAATCATGCGGGGGGGGGGGACCTTTCCATAATGAGTTCATTATTACCACACTATAACAGCTATAGGGCCATCCGTGCTAGCTACCTAATTAACTTGGTTGCAACCCCGTTCCCCTTTCCTCCCTCTCTATATTTTGACTGCTATCAATCCATCTATCTATCTATCTATCTCATTATTACCACACTATAACAGCTATAGGGCCATCCGTGCTAGCTACCTTAATACTTGGTGCACCCCGTCCCCTTCCTCTCTCTCTATTATCTATAGAAATCCATTCTGATCTATCTATCTATCTATCTATTTATCTATCTATCTATCTATTTATTAATCGAAACCGTATCAAAGTGCAAAACTGGATGTAGTCTTGGCAATAGGATGAGTAACATTATTGCCTATGCTGACGACATAGTAGTTTTAGCGCCAACAGCGACAGGGTTACAAAAGTTACTAAAAAACATTGTGGAAACATG
Source organism: Paralithodes platypus (assembly GCA_032716605.1). Lineage (NCBI taxonomy): Eukaryota > Metazoa > Arthropoda > Malacostraca > Decapoda > Lithodidae > Paralithodes > Paralithodes platypus. Next base: position 2,206,391 of record CM064505.1, on the reverse strand, counting down.
AAACGTAAAGCTTTAAGATATTCCAAGGGAAAGGAAAAATAAATCAGTGTGTATGTTTTTTAGGGATACTAATAATATCAATGGTCTGCGGAGAATGGAGGCTTAATGATGAAGTAAAGGATCAATGGTACATGAAACATAAGTAACCTAGGATTTATTATTGATGATAAACTAAATAATGATAAGGCATGTAATAAGGACAAGAAATAAGGTTTATACAATGAATTCAAATTGTATTTTACGGTAAAAATTCCATAATGTTAAGATTAATGTTTTATTTCAAACTATTTAATAGTTATTGCTTAAGTTTTTATGGTACCCAAGAAATTATGGTTTTCCAATAAGCGGTTGGTGGGTTCCTCTGAAAAACCAATTTGCGGTTGGGATACCACAAAGCCATTAAGAAGATTTTAAAAACTTACAATTACTGGAGGAGGAACCACAAAAAGCAGGTGATTGTAGCTAGGGTTAATGACATTCCACTCATCTAATTTAATTGGCCAAAAAATTACGGTTTGCTCACAGATGTATTGATGAAGCCTTGTATTTCTTTTTAAGAAAATGTTTATTAAACAATGATTGATCGCTTATATTTGATGAAGGAAGTAAAAGAATAATTTTATTGGAATATTTATAATATCGAATGTTTAATGGAAAAATGACATTGACGCAGTAAAATCTAGAATTACTTTTATTCAAAGCCGTTGAACCAACAGTGAGATAAAATGTGCTTCAAAATTCTCTTACTTATGTACAAAAGTTTTATGTAGATTTTACGAAATAAAATATTGAGTCTGAGTCTGAGTCTATCTATCTATCTATATAAATCTATCTATCTATCTATCTATCTACCTATCTATCTATCTATCTATCTCATTATTACCACACTATAACAGCTATAGGGCCATCCGTGCTAGCTACCTTAATACTTGGTGCACCCCGTCCCCCTCCTCTCTCTCTATTTATAATTCAATCCATCTAATCTATATATATCATTTAATATCTATCAGCTATCTTCATCTATATATCTATCTATCTATCTCTCTCATTATTACCACACTATAACAGCTATAGGGCCATCCGTGCTAGCTACCTTAATACTTGGTGCACCCCGTCCCCCTCCTCTCTCTCTCTATTTATCTATCAATCCATCTATCTATCTATCTATCTATCTATCTATCTATCTATCTATCTATCTATCTCTCTCATTATTACCACACTATAACAGCTATAGGGCCATCCGTGCTAGCTACCTTAATACTTGGTGCACCCCGTCCCCTTCCTCTCTCTCTATTTATCTATCAATCCATCTATCTATCTATCTATCTATTTATCTATCTATCTATCTATCTTATCAATCTATTTATCTATCTATCCTCTCTTCTCTCATTATAACAAACAACGTTAATAACAGAGATAGGGCCCATCCGTGCTAGCTACCTTAATACTTGGTGCACCCCGTCCCCCTCCTCTCTCTCTCTATTTATCTATCAATCCATCTATCTATCTATCTATCTATCTATCTATCTATATATCTATCTCTTTTATACCCCACTATAAAAACAGCTATTTAGGGCCATCGTTGCTAGGCTACCTTAAGACTTGGTGCAACCCCGGTCACCATCCTCTCTCTCTCTAATCTATTCTATTCAATCCATCTATCTATCTATCTATCTAATCTATCTAAGCTAATCTATCCCAGTATTACCACACTATAACAGCTATAGGGCCATCCGTGCTAGCTACCTTAATACTTGGTGCACCCCGTCCCCCTCCTCTCTCTCTCTCTTTATCTATCAATCCATCTATCTATCTATCTATCTATCTATATACCTATCTAACTATCTATCTATCTATATACCTATCTAACTATCTATCTCATTATTACCACACTATAACAGCTATAGGGCCATCCGTGCTGGCCACCTTAATACTTGGTGCACCCCGTCCCCCTCCTCTCTCTCTCTATTTATCTACCAATCCATCTATCTATCTATCTATCTATCTATCTATCTATATACCTATCTAACTATCTATCTCATTATTACCACACTATAACAGCTATAGGGCCATCCGTGCTACCTACCTTAATACTTGGTGCACCCCTACCCCCACTCTCTCTCTCTCTCGCTCTCTCTCTCTCTCGCTCTCTCGCTCTTGCTCTCTCCATCGCTCTCTCTCTCTCTCTCTCTCTCTCTCTCTCTCTCTCTCTCTCTCTATCTTCCGTTGCCCTTCCCTTTGCACTTGCTTGTTATATTCATCTAGCCATCCAGCTATCTATCTACCAATCCATCCACCCAACCACCCATCCATCCACCCATCCATCCATCCACCCATCCATCCATCCATCAAACCAAGTCCAATCATGCCATGCCATCCACCCATCAAGGTATCTATGCTACCCAAATCCCGCCATCCACCCTTCATTCCAGGTCCACCCAGCCATGCATCCAGCCACCATCCATCCATCACAAACCCGGTAGCGAGCTATCAAACCATCCATCCATCCACCCTTCCATCCATCCACCCACCCATCCATCCAGCCACCCATCCATCCATCCACCCATCCAGCTATCTATCTACCAATCCATCCATCCACCCTTCCATCCATCCACCCATCCATCCATCCACCCATCCACCCATCCATCCACACACCCCATCCAGGTAATTTATCTACCCAATTCGAATTCCATCCACCCTTCCATCCATCCAACACCATCCATCCATCCACCCATCCATCCCATCCACCCATCCAGGATCTCTATCTACCCAAAAATGCCATCCCATTTCACCCTTCCCTCCAACCAATCCGGCTATCCTATATACCTAAATCCATCCATCAAACCCATCCATCCATTCAACCATCCACCTATCTATCTTACCAATACATCAACTCCACCCTTTCCAATCCATCCATCCACCCATCCATCCATCCACCCATCCAGCTATCTATCTACCAATCCATCCATCCACCCTTCCATCCATCCACCCATCCAGCTATCTATCTACCAATCCATCCATCCACCCATCCATCCACTTCCTCAACATTCCTATCCTTTCCCTTCTCCTTCTTTATTCCCTCCCATCCCATCTTCCTTTCCTTCTTCTTACTATTTTTCCTCCCCCCCTCCCTCTCTCTCCCCCCCCCCCCCTTGCCCCCCCCCCCCCCCCGCCCCCCCCCCCTCCTCCCCTCTCACCTGCATCACGAGTCAACAGTGATACGTGATGGATTGGCTACTGTTGTTGCGCGCTCTCTCTCTCTCTCTCTCTCTCTCTCTCTCTCTCTCTCTCTCTCTCTCTCTCTCTCTCTCTCTCTCTCTCACACAAGGCATACACAAAGAAGTAAGATAATTTTTAAGAACCAAATATATATATATACCGGTATGTATATATATATATATATATATATATATATATATATATATATATCGGTCTATATATATATATATATATATATATATATATATATATATATATATATACCGGTATATACAGTATATATATATATGTTGGAGATGAGACGAGTATAGAAATTGACAATGTGAAGGTAAAACAATGGTAAACTATGAATAATTAATTAGGTTTATCAGGCAATTGGAGGACAAGTTAAAACAAAGGTCCCAGCAAGTAAGAAACGTTAACAAGACAATTAAGTAAGCAAGAAAAAGTAAGAAAGTAAGCAAAGTGAGAAAATAAGAACACAAGCATGTAAGCCAACCGTCGACCATCCTGCAGTTTTCCAGTTTCAGCTAAAAACGTAAAGATAATGACCACAATTATTATGCCTGACTTTAAACATACAGTATATATACCTATCTCTCTTTCTCTCTCGCTCTCGCTCTCTCTCTCTCTCTCTCTCTCTCTCGCTCTCGCTCTCTCTCTCTCTCTCTCTCTCTCTCTCTCTCTCTCTCTCAACTAG
>CM064505.1:2173659-2202372 GCA_032716605.1 Paralithodes platypus | reverse complement strand
GGAAAGGTGCGTAATGTTAAATGAAAATTGTGAAATTAGTGTGTGTGTGTGTGGGTGGTGGGTGGGTATAGAAAGGAGTACAAAGTACAAAGGAGTACAAAGGAAATCAAGCAACTAGTGACCCTTCTAGGTTGCTTGTCCTCCAAAACACTGAGGATCAAGTGTCCAAACAGTGGTTTAGAGTGGGTAAGGTAACATTGGAAAGGGAATTACTGCCCTGGAACTAATGTCTGTGGCAGGATTAGGAAGTTAGTAGAGGACAGATGAGTTAGTAACTGAGGGGGGGATAAAATAAAGTTATTCATTTACAAACGCAGTCAGTCGCGGGTTTGATGCGAGATATTTGTCTAGGCGGAGTTTAAATGAATCAACAGTGATGCAGTCTATAACGTTTCAGGGAAGCCCATTCCACAAGTTGACAACTCCATTGAAGAAGAAATTCTTAGATTCGTGCGAGTTAAAAGATTTACCAATAATTTTGCAACCGTTTCCCCGCGTGTAATTAGATTGGTCGATAGTGAAGTACTTACTACAGTTCATATTGTCGATGCCTTTGATGATTTTGAACACTTGAATTAAGTCACCTCTTAATCTGCGCTGGGTTAAAGGAAATAGATTTAATTCTCTAAGACGCTCTTCGTATGGTTTGTTCTTTAGGCTAGGTATCATTTTGGTAACTCTACGTTGAACTCGTTCTAGGTTGTTTATATCTTTTTGGTAATAAGGGCACCAGGATTGAACGCAGTATTCCAGAAGAGGGCGGACTAAGGAATTGTAAAGGGTTAGGATAACTTCTTTGGATTTATGCTCAAATGACCTGCCTATAAAGCCAATTATTTTGTTTGCCTTCTTAAACAACTTCTGAACATTGTTGACTCGGTTTTAGGTTACTCGATATTGTTACTCCCAGATCGGTTTCTCTGTTTACATTCTTAAGCTGAGTGCCAATCATCGAATAGTTTGCTTTCTCATTTAGGTATCCGATATGTAGTACTTTACATTTATCCGCATTGAAACACATTGCCAAATTTGGGCCCAACATGACAATTTATTAGATTGTGTTGCATAACGTCAACTTGTTCTTTTGAGAGTACGCTATTTGCAATTTTTGTATCGTCAGCAAATTTTGTGATTGTACTGGTGAGTCCCTCATCTATGTCGTTGATGTAAATTAGAAAGAGAATTGGTCCTAGTACTGATCCATGGGGTACCCCGCTACTTACATTAGTCCATTTAGATGCCTTACTGTTTATGACTACTCTTTGCTTTCTGTTTGAGCCAATTTTCTATCCATTTCAACACACCGTCTTGTATTCCATGCGCTTTTAGTTTTAGCAGTAAACGTTTGTGGGGAACTTTGTCAAAGACCTTTTGAAAATCAAGGTATATAATATCTACAGAATTACTGTCAACGTAGAGGTGATGATATCGGGGAAGAAGTCTACGAGGTTGTTAAACAGGAACGATTTTTAGGAAAGGCGAGGTGAGTATCTTTAAGTATGTTATTTTCCTCTAAGTGATTTACGAGTCTGTCTCGTATGACCGTTTCTAGCATTTTACATACAACTGAGGTTAAGCTATTGGACGATAGTTACTGGGTAGGGATTTGCTGCCTTTTTGAATATCGGTGTTACGTTGGCTAGCTTCCACTGATCAGGCATAGTTCCAGACTGCAAGGATTTATTGAATAGTAATGTCAGTGGTTTGGAGAGCTCATCCTTAGCTTCCTTTAGAACTCTAGGCGAGATTGTATCAGGTCCAGGCGTTGTATTTACCTTGAGTTTATCTAAACAATTCAATACTTCTCTCTCTGTAACGGTGATATTGCTTAGAACATCTGAAGTATCAATCTGAATCGGCGATGGTGTAGGGATATCACTGAGGTCTTCTGTTGTAAAAACTGATGCAAAGAAGGTATTGAGGGCATTACTCATTTGTAATTCGTCTTTGGTGTATTCTCCATTTTAATCGACTAACGGTCCAACAGTTGAAGTAACTACTTTTTTCTTCTGATATAACTATAGAATTCTTTCGGGTTTGTTTTACTTTGATTCGCAATATGTAACTCTAAGGTCTTTTTACTTTGCTTAATTAACTTTTTGGCTTTGCGTCGTAGCTCTACAAATTTCACCCGTTCTTCGTCATTTTGTGAGGATTTTAATCTATCATTAGCAAATTTTTTAGCAAGCAGGCAGTTTGAAATATCTTTATTCCACCATTTGGGCTTATTATTATGGCCTGAACGCCGTATTTTCGATGGTATGCAGTCTTGCACTGATTTTAGGTAAGTGGTTTCGAATAACTTCCAAGATGTATTTATGTCGTTATTGTTAATTAAAAAGCTCCAGTCAGTTTCTTTAAACATGGCTCTAAGTTTATGGAAGTTTGCTTTCTTGAAATTAGGGACTTTTTCAATGCTACTATTTGGTTCGTTACTAGTAAACTTTAAAGTGAAAGGTATCGTACGATGGTTGCTGTTACTAAATTCATCACCAACATTCAAATTCTCTATCAATTCTTCTTTTGTTGCAAGTACAATGTCAAGAACGTTATTACCACGGGTCGGCGTTCGAACAAATTGATAAAGCGAACTCTCTTGCAAGTTCGTATACAAGTCATGTCCAGAGTGTGAAGTAAGAGTATCGCCCCACTTGGTCACAGGTAAATTAAAGTCGCCCAAAATTACAGTATCTTGTGAGTTACTTACATCTGCAATTTGTTCGTAAATTTCTCGGTCAGTTTGCACTGATTGAGCTGGAGGTCTGTATATTAACGCAAGTATTATTTTTGTACCTTTTTTATTCTTTATTAGCATAAAAGATGTGTCGACATTCACAATTTGAGGTTTTGACAAGAGGGTAGGGTTAAGACTTTCTTTGATATAAAGTAAAACGCCACCTCCATTTCGATTTATTCGGCTTTTCTCAAACATTACATAACCGGGAAGTGAATACTCTGCTAAAAAGTCTCTATCTTCTGTATTGAGCCAAGATTCTGTTATGCCAATCACATCATAATTTTCAGTAAACACTAGCTCCTCTAAATCTGAAAATTTATTGCGTATGCTACGAGCCTTTGCATAGAAAACCTTTAAATTTGTTATTTTAGAACTCACGGAACGCTCTTTAATAATATTTAAGTTCTTGTCGGATCTACATTTATGTTCATGGCTGTCCTCGGTCCTCGCTGTCTTCGGTCCTTATTGATGGTGGTCCTCGGTTGCCTCTGTTTTTGCTTGGCGTTGGATGATTTATGTCACTGCTGCTTCTTCTCGGATGGCGTTTTTTGATCCATGGCTGCGGACTGCTTCGTGTAGGAGACGACCCATGCGTGCTGAACCCACAGGGTTTAGATGAGTGCCATCCTTGCGGAACAGAGTAGGCTGGTTGTAGAAGTTGTCCCAGAGGTTGATGAATCAACTTCTTCCCTCAGACACAAATATTTTAGTCGGCTATTTGTGCTGAAGGCCTTGTCGTAGAATTTGTCAGGTGCATCGATCTTGGGGAGAATGCCTGAGATGATGATATTCCTTGACTTGTTTTTGTAGTGCTGGATCATCTTGCGATATTTCTCCATCAACTCTTCGGATCTGGTGCGCATGACGTCATTTTGAACCAGCATGGATGACAAAAAGGGTATTTTCATTTGCATCCTTTGTGGTATCTTCGAAGGCTTCCACAATGTCGTCCAGTCCAGCTCCTGGGATGCAAAATCTTTTTCGTCGATTTGGGACTCTGTCGCAGAACTCTTCGACCTGTCCTCGTAGGATGGAATCCCCAACAAGTCTGGTCTCTTCTGGTTCGTCTTCCATCTCTACCAATATCTCAAATCTGTTTGACATTGTGACTGGGAGATGAGACCTTTTCTGCGTTGGCCGTGCACCATTCCTCACTGGTGTAAATCCGGAAACCTGTGGTGGCGGGACTCTGCGTACAGGTCGGGGAGAGGAGTGGTTAGAACGGGGGCGAGGGGTTGGTACTGTTCGTGCTAGCAGGCTTCTTGCACGAGGAGTGGGGGAGAGACTAAGGTGAACAGGGCGGCTGTCCTGGTTTGATGTCGGCTCAGGTTAGTCAGAAGCATCTGCTGCAGTGGCTACTGCAGGTGTTGGATTGTTGGCAGATGACATTGGGGCGGTGGTGGATGTTGGAGTTGAAACAATTGGAGTTAGTGATACTCCAACGTTGAGTGTTACAAACTCTTGGAGTGATTCCAGCTTCCTGGTGAGGGCGTTGATCTTGTTGTGGGCTTCATCCAATTTTGCTGTCAAATCCTCTCGTTGCTGGCAGAGTCGGCAGACTTGTGGATGGCAGGAGCAAACATGGAAGGACCAAACCTACCGGCGCAGTTCGTACAGGCACGAGGCATGGTGACGATCACTTTCTTCAGATCACTTCACTCACTTAAAAACACTTAACTCACTTTAAAAACACTAAACTCACTTTAAAAACACTTATCTCACTTTAAAAACACTTCACTCCCTTCAGGTCGCTTCACTTACTTAAATAGGCCTAACCGAAAACAAAAATGTTGAAATACGCACAAATAGGTTATCAGCGGTGATAGCCTAACCAAAAATTAAAACAAAACAAAATTAAATTTGAATACGCAGTGATAGCCGAACCGAAAACAATTTTATTTTTATTTAAACAGAAATAGGCCACCAGGGGTTATAGCCTATCCTAACCGAAAACAAAAATTATGAAATACCTGTACGCAGAAATAGGCCACCAGCTGTGATAGCCTAACTGAAAATGAGAGAGTGTGAGAGAGGTAGAGAGAGTGTATGTGTGTTTGTGTGTGTGTATGTGTGTGTGGGTGGTGGATGGGTGTGAGAGAGATAGAGAGAGCTTGTGGGTGTATGTATGTGTGTGTGTGTGGGTGGTGGGTGGGTGTGAGAGAGAGAGAGAGCATGTGTGTATGTGTGTCAGTGAACAAGAGGCTATTCAAGGTTTGTGTACACAGTGTTGTGTGTCTATTATCCTGTACCTGTTAATTATCTCTCTCTCTCTCTCTCTGTCTCTCTCTCTCTCTCGTGTATAGCTATTTAAGCTTAACCTTTTCAGTACGAGTGTCGTATTTCTAATTTGTGTTGGCTACTAATAAACAAACCATCCTTCAAGTACATATCCCTCCTAAGGTTAAGGGGAGATCTCCACTTGAGGGATTTTTTTCTTGACCCCTTTCTCCCTCATGATTAGCCCCATTGCTTTTGATATTATAAAACGTTTGCCCCATTAGTTTAGCGATTTTAAGAACTTTCACCCCATATTAAGGCCTTTCGTGCCATTCAGGTGTCGATTTTATCCTGGCGAGTGATAGCGAGCCTGTAATTTAAAAGAAACCGGCTTTCAGCCGGGAAATTTTTCTACCGAAAAATGTACAAATTTATCTTGAAAGGGGCTCAAGGGGGTGTAATCTTAAGCTTGTTGGATATCTAGGGACCAAACTAAAAACCTCCCCTTAAGAAAATCGCCTATTAGTCGCCAAAATATAATGTACAACGTCTTCCACCGTACTGATAACGTTAATTTGACGTACCAGTATACTGTATATAATTGTCTATGGTTAATGTTATTTATTCACCAGCTTGTATATATAATTGTATGACTGTTATCTATCATATCCTAATTAAGTTATCCATGAATATTATAAAACAATTCATATTCTTCCGCTGTCATATTCGTATTTCGCAATTCAAATTAAAAAAATGCCGTTCTCAGAAAATAAAATGTTGTCATGTTAAATCCGCAAAGTAATCCGAACATCACAATGAATTACATCCCGTTATTGTGACGTAATTAACAAAGTTTTATATAATATTAAGGTTTGTTCTTCTCACCATTGTACATTCACACAAACGATGACACCTACACATACATAATATATATACACACACACACACACACACACACACACACAAGTAAGAAGGTTTGCGTGTCTCTTAAATGCTTCTAGACAGACAACTGAAGAACATGTTGAGAGAGAGAGAGAGAGAGAGAGAGAGAGAGAGAACAAATGAAAATGGAAATTACCCAAGATTGTGGAGATTCTAAGCAGATGAAGTGGCTCAGAGAGAGAGAGAGAGTACAAAGGAGTACAAAGTAAATCAAAGGAAATCAATCAACAACAGGTCTAGTGACCCTTCTAGGCTGCTTGTCCTCCAAAACACTGAGGATCAAGTGTCCAAACAGTGGTTTAGAGTGGGTAAGGGAACATTGGAAAGGGAACTCTGTGAACTAATGTCCGTGGCAGGATTAGGAAGTTAGTAGGGGACAGATGGTTAGTAACTGAGGGGAGGATAAATAAGTTATTCATTTACAAATGCAGTCAGTCGCGGGTTTGATGCGAGATATTTGGCTAGGCGAAGTTTAAATGAATCAACGGTGCTGCAGTCTATGACATCTCGGGGAAGCCCATTCCATAAGTGACAACTCGATTGAAGAAGAAATTCTAGCTTCGTGTGAGTTAAAAAAATTACCAATGATTTTGCAACCGTTTCCCGGCGTGTAATTGGATTGGTCGATAGTGAAGTTACTACAGTTCATATTGTCGATGCCTTTAATGATTTTGAACACTTGAATTAAGTCGCTTAATCTGCGCTGGGTTAAAGGAAATAGATTTAATTCTCTAGACGATTCGTATGGTTTCTTTAAGCTAGGTATCAATTTGTAACTCTACGTTGAACTCGTTCTAGCTTGTCTATATCTTTTTGGTAATAAGGGCAACAGGATTGAACGCAGTATTCCAGAAGAGGGCGGACTAAGGAATTGTAAAGGGTTAGGATAACGTCTTTGGATTTATGCTCAAATGACCTGCCTATAAAGCCAATTATTTTGTTTGCCTTCTTAACAACTTCTGAACATTGTTGACTCGGTTTTAGGTTACTCGATATTGTTACTCCCAGATCGGTTTCTCTGTTTACATTCTTAAGGTGAGAGAGAGAGAGAGAGAGAGAGAGAGAGAGAGAGAGAGAGAGAGAGAGAGAGAGAGAGAGCACCCACAACTGATTTAATGTTGCGAAATAGACGAGCTTTATTAGGAAGTGTTTAAGGAAAGCTCTGCTGAAGAAATGTTAATATATAATAGCTAATTATATTGTTTAATCAATTATATACAAGAACAAATATTGTTTAATCAATTATGAACAAGAAATAAGAGGCAAGAAGATTTGATAAGATACAACACGGGCTCAAATACACAAACATGGAATCCATCAAGTTAATGGCAAACAAAAAAGAAAGAAAAGAAAAACATTGTCCAAGCGGTGAGAAAGAGAAATGTCTGCTGAGGAAAAATGGGGAGGAAAGAAATTGTCAGGAAAAGAATATAGGTCATTGTTCAGTGTAAAGGAGAGAGAGAGAGAGAGAGAGAGAGAGAGTGTGAGTGAGAGTGAGAGAGGAGGGAAAGAGATAGGAGGTTAGAGCAATGTTCTGTGCTTGTGTTTGCGTGCGCATGTGTGTGTGTGTGTGTGTGTGTGTGATAGAGAAAGGTACATTTAAATAGAACTTGCGTGTGTGTAAGAGAGAAAGAGAGGTTGCGTTTGTGTAATAGAGAGGGAGAGAGAGGGTGTGTGTGTTTATGTATTGTGTAAGTAGCTCAGGTGAAAAAGGAGAGTCTAGAGAAAAGAGCAAGTCTGAAATGGTTGATTGGTTGAGAGAGAGAGAGAGAGAGAGAGAGATATTGTGACCCCTCTCGCTCGTTTGTGTGTGTGTGTTTTATGGTTGTATGTTGTGTGTGTGTGTGTGTGTGTTTTATGGTTGTATGTTGTGTGTGTGTTTTATGGTTGTATGTTGTGTGTGTGTGTGTTTTATGGTTGTATGTTGTGTGTGTGTGTTTTATGGTTGTATGTTGTGTGTGTGTGTGTGTGTTTTATGGTTGTATGTTGTGTGTGTGTGTTTTATGGTTGTATGTTGTGTGTGTGTGTGTTTTATGGTTGTATGTTGTGTGTGTGTGTGTGTGTGTTTTATGGTTGTATGTTGTGTGTGTGTTTTATGGTTGTATGTTGTGTGTGTGTGTGTTTTATGGTTGTATGTTGTGTGTGTGTGTTTTATGGTTGTATGTTGTGTGTGTGTGTGTGTGTGTTTTATGGTTGTATGTTGTGTGTGTGTGTGTGTTATGGTTGTATGTTGTGTGTGTGTGTGTGTGTGTGTTTTATGGTTGTATGTTGTGTGTGTGTGTGTTTTATGGTTGTGTGTGTGTGTGTGTGTTTTATGGTTGTATGTTGTGTGTGTGTGTTTTATGGTTGTATGTTGTGTGTGTGTGTGTGTGTTTTATGGTTGTATGTTGTGTGTGTGTGTGTTTTATGGTTGTATGTTGTGTGTGTGTGTGTGTGTGTTATGGTTGTATGTTGTGTGTGTGTGTGTGTGTGTTATGGTTGTATGTTGTGTGTGTGTGTGTTATGGTTGTATGTTGTGTGTGTGTGTGTTATGGTTGTATGTTGTGTGTGTGTGTATGTGTGTGTGTTTTAAGGTTGTATGTTGTGTGTGTGTGTGTTATGGTTGTTGTTGTTGTTACAACAACAACAACGGGCCAACGGGCCTTCGGGCCTTGGGGCCGAACAGCCCCAAGGCCCCGAGCAAGGCCAAGGCCATAACCGAGCGCCCCCACAGAACCCTCCCTGCCGACCACAATAAAGCCTGGGTGACCGAAGCCACTCCATGGCGGGGAGCTGAGGAGGGTGCGGAAATGCCCGGGAAACCAAAGTCCCACCCAGGGCCCTGTGCCCCTCAGCAATTATGAAGAGAAAGTTGAGGGGCAAAGGAAAAATGTGACGATTTGGCTTCCAATCTTGGTAGATTGGAAGGTCAATCCACGGAAGAGACGCCGTCACTTGAGATCTAGAAAATATATAAGTAAAAGGAACAGTCAGAGTAAGCTATGGGTATGGCAGAGATCGCTCAGTTCTCACTCTGATAGACCAGCCCATCACCACATGACTAGAACCCAATCCTCTCAGCTTCAGCTAGGAAAGGCCCTAGAAAGCCGCCTTTGGCGGGGGGATAGCTCCCCTATTTCAACCCCTTTCGGGGTTGGGCACCCGCCCTGTGTGTTATGGTTGTATGTTGTGTGTGTGTGTGTTTTATGGTTGTATGTTGTGTGTGTGTGTGTGTGTGTGTGTTATGTTTGTATGTTGTGTGTGTGTGTTTTAAGGTTGTATGTTGTGTGTGTGTGTGTGTGTGTGTTATGTTTGTATGTTGTGTGTGTGTGTTTTAAGGTTGTGTGTGTGTGTGTGTGTGTGTGTGTTATGGTTGTATTTTGTGTGTGTGTGTGTGTGTGTGTATGTATTGTATGTTGTATGTTGTGTGTGTGTATTGTATGTTGTGTGTGTGTGTGTGTGTGTTATGGTTTTATGTTGTGTGTATGTGTGTGTGTGTTATGGTTGTATGTTGTGTGTGTGTGTGTGTTTTATGGTTGTATGTTGTGTGTGTGTGTGTGTGTTTTATGGTTGTATGTTGTGTGTGTGTGTGTGTGTGTGTGTTATGGTTGTATGTTGTGTGTGTGTGTGTGTTATGGTTGTATGTTGTGTGTGTGGTGTGTTATGGTTGTATGTTGTGTGTGTGTGTGTGTGTGTGTTATGGTTGTATGTTGTGTGTGTGTGTGTGTGTGTGTTATGGTTGTATGTTGTGTGTGTGTGTTTTATGGTTGTATGTTGTGTGTGAGTGTGTTATAGTTGTATGTTGTGTGTGTGTGTGTGTTGTTCTGCTTGTTGTTATGTTGTGTGTGTGTGTGTGTTTATGGTTGTATGTTGTGTGTGTGTGTGTGTTAGGTTGTTTGTTTGTGTGTGTGTGTGTTATGGTTGTATGTTGTGTGTGTGTTTTATGGTTGTATGTTGTGTGTGTGTGTGTGTGTTTTGGGTTTTTGTGTGTGTGTGTGTGTGTGTTATGGTTGTATGTTGTGTGTGTGTTTTATGGTTGTATGTTGTGTGTGTGTGTTTTATGGTTGTATGTTGTGTGTGTGTGTGTGTGTGTGTGTTTTATGGTTGTATGTTGTGTGTGTGTGTGTTATGGTTGTATGTTGTGTGTGTGTGTGTGTGTTTTATGGTTGTATGTTGTGTGTGTGTGTGTGTTATGGTTGTATGTTGTGTGTGTGTGTGTGTATTTTATGGTTGTATGTTGTGTGTGTTATGGTTGTATGTTGTGTGTGTGTGTGTGTGTTATGGTTGTATGGTGTGTGTGTGTGTGTGTGTGTGTGTGTGTGTTATGGTTGTATGTTGTGTGTGTGTTTTATGGTTGTATGTTGTGTGTGTGTGTGTTATGGTTGTATGTTGTGTGTATGTGTGTGTGTGTGTGTGTGTGCGTGTGTTATGGTTGTATGTTGTGTGTGTGTGTTTTATGGTTGTATGTTGTGTGTGTGTTATGGTTGTATGTTGTGTGTATGTGTGTGTGTGTGTGTGTTATGGTTGTATGTTGTGTGTGTGTGTGTTTTATGGTTGTATGTTGTGTGTGTGTGTGTGTGTGTGTGTTTTATGGTTGTATGTTGTGTGTGGCCATACTTTATGTAAATGGTGGTACTTTATCTTGTGGTGATATGTATTGTTTATGTATTCAGTGTGATGTATGAGTTTATTTTTGTTTGTTACATTCCATTGTTTGAGCTGAGTATATGTGTGTATATTATTGTGTGTGTGTGTGTGTGTGTGAGTGTCCGTGTGTCTGTACTTACTATTAGACCCAAAAAAATCAACAAAGTATTTACGCAAACACTTTTAATCTAAATATAATCCCTTTGCACCTTTATACAGTTAATTAATGGTGGATATTTAAACAAGGATTATCTGGCATTAAAAGTTTGCCCCTTGGTAATGCCTGTAGTGATCACCTGGATGATGGTAATTAATTGTACAGGTTGAGGGGGAAGGAGAGATTATAATGTTTATTGAGGTTATAAAATATTAACCTTTGTAGATTTGTTTTGATAATTTTTGTTTAGAACTGATAATATATTCAGTAGTAGATAATAATATTTATAGCCTAATTATAATAATATAAAGAATAATGATAATAATAATAGTAATAATAATAATAATAATAATAATAATGATAATAATGATAACCTAGCCTAATAATATTGGCTTAGTTTGTACTGGTTGAGAGTCACTGGTAATAATGGTCTACTGGTAGAGTCGACCGGTCACCAATAACAATATAACCTTAAAGACGTGACCGCAGTGAAAGGGTTAAGGACCAGTTTTAGCCAATAGTGGAAAGTACAGTTATTGTGTGTGTGTGTGTGTTTTTTTTCTTCTTTTTTGTAAGAGCTGGGCGAGGGTGAGAGACAGCAACTTTAAAACAATTCTACTCTGAAATTCTGTTAACGTGGTGTGGGTTGGGTAGTTTGGGAGCCACAACAACACGATGGTATTTTGTTTTCACTTGTTTTACAAAGGACCAAACAGAAGGCTCCTCCCCACCCACCACTCCCTCCAGCTTACCCTGGCGTGGAAACAGCTGTAGAAATATACCATGTAGTATGGAAAAAACTAACAGGGAATTTCGGATAGGATATGATGAAAGTAGATTAATTAGTAGTATATGCTAATTATACATAGAGAGAGAGAGAGAGAGAGAGAGAGAGAGAGAGAGAGAGAGAGAGAGAGAGAGAGAGAGAGAGAGAGAGTTAGTTACAAAGATACTCAGAACACACAAACTTTGCGGTCCCAAATAGGTGGTCCGACTTAATTAATTTAATGCTACTATAGAAAGGGAGAGAGAGAGAGAGAGAGAGAGTATCGGCGTTGGGTACAAAAGTATGCAGAAAATGTATTAATATTCTAATCAAAGGGGTGTTTCTTCGTAACGAGTTGGAGGTATTGTGAAAGAAAGAGAATTAATTGAAAGTTAATGGCCAACTGTTTATTTCGACGTTTCTTGAAAGTCTCAAATGTATAACAGTTCACAATGTTTGAACGTAGTTGGTGAAATTTGAGTATTTCTTAATTTTCCTCTGATTTTCTCTCTCTCTTTCTCTCATACACACACACACACACACACACACACTGTATACACACACACAAACACTTACTCTATCATACACACACACACCAATGTACAATGTACATACACACACAAACACTTACTTTATCACACACACACACACACAAACACACTGTATATACACACACAAACACTTACTTTATCACACACACACACACACACACACACACAAACACACTGTATATACACACACAAACACTTACTTTATCACACACACACACACACACACACACACACACACACACACACACACACACACACACACACACACACACAAACACTTACTCTATCATACACACACACACAAACACACTGTATATACACACACAAACACTTACTTTATCACACACACACACTTTACATACACACACACAAACACACTGTATATACACACACAAACACTTACTTTACACACACACACACAAAAACACTGCATATACACACACAAACACTTACTTTATCACACACACACACTTTACATACACACACACAAACACACTGTATATACACACACAAACACTTACTTTATCACACACACACACTGTATATACACACACAAACACTTACTTTATCACACACACACAAACACTTACTTTATCACACACACACAAACACTTACTTTACACACACACACACAAACACACGTATATACACACACAAACACTTACTTTACACACACACACACAAACACACTGTATATACACACACAAACACTTACTTTATCACACACACACAAACACTTACTTTATCACACACACACAAACACTTACTTTACACACACACACACAAACACACTGTATATACACACACAAACACTTACTTTACACACACACACACAAACACACTGTATATACACACACAAACACTTACTTTATCACACACACACACACTTTACATACACACACAAACACACTGTATATACACACACAAACACTTACTTTATCACACACACACACTTTACATACACACACACAAACACACTGTATATACACACACAAACACTTACTTTATCACACACACACAAACACACTGTATATACACACACAAACACTTACTTTATCACACACACACAAACACACTGTATATACACACACACAAACACACTGTATATACACACACACAAACACTTACTTTATCACACACACACACTTTACATACACACACACAAACACACTGTATATACACACACAAACACTTACTTTATCACACACACACAAACACACTGTATATACACACACAAACACACTGTATATACACACACACAAACACTTACTTTATCACACACACACAAACACTTACTTTACACACACACACAAACACTTACTTTATCACACACACACAAACACACTGTATATACACACACAAACACTTACTTTATCACACACACACAAACACTTACTTTACACACACACACACAAACACACTGTATATACACACACAAACACTTACTTTATCACACACACACAAACACTTACTTTATCACACACACAAACACTTACTTTATCACACACACACAAACACTTACTTTATCACACACACAGAAACACTTACTTTACACACACACACACTGTATATACACACACACACATTTACTTTATCACACACACACAATTTACATACACACACACACACACACAAACACACTGTATATACACACACACACACTTACTTTATCACACACACACACACACACACAAACACACTGTATATACACACACAAACACTTACTTTATCACACACATACACACACACACACACACACACACACACAAACACACAAACACAAACACACTGTATATACACACACACACACTTACTTTATCACACACACACACACACACACACACACACACACACACACACACACACACACACAAACACACTGTATACACACACACAAACACCAACATTCATGCATATTTTTTCCACCTGGTCCGTGTGATACGTGAGGCGACATGACCAACTGGATTAATTCACGGATTTTTTGTTTTTTTTATTTTTGTTATGGTAGAGCGACCTCCCTAAAATAGCCTAGTTTCCCGTAAAAACTGTCTGGCTGTGATATTTGTTAAATGTCTGGGTCTGGGGGTTTATTTTATATTTATTAAATGTCTGGGTCTGGGGGGGTTTATTTTATATTTATTAAATGTCTGGGTCTGGGGGGGTTTATTTTATAGTTATTAAATGTCTGGGTCTGGGGGGGTTTATTTTATAGTTATTAAATGTCTGGGTCTGGGGGTTTATTTTTGTATGTGTTGCCGTTGTAAGTAAAGCATATTGTGTTAACGGGGGTGACCTGTTTTTGTTCTGTCTTTTTCTATCTCTCTCTGGCTTGTATCCATTTGGCCCCATTCAGCTTACTTTTTTAAGACATTTATCCCCATCCAGGTGTCAATTTCTTACTGGTGAGCGGTAGCGAGCCAGCATATTTTGTATTTTTGTTAGACAGCAGGCTAAATTTGTACATTTTTCGATAGAAAAATGTCCCCGGCGAAGCCGGATTTCTTCATATAATGCTGGCTTGCTATCGCTCGCCAGGAAGAAATCGACACCTAGATGGGGATAAACGTCTTAAAATAGTTGGCTGAATGGGGCCGAATGGATACAAGCCAGAGATAGAGAGAAAAGGAGAGAAATAAACACAAAGCAGGTCACCCCCTTAAGGCGGTGTATCCTTTGTATTACCTTTATAAACACAAAGCAGGTCACCCCCTTAAGGCGGTGTATCCTTTGTATTACCTTTATAAACACAAAGCAGGTCACCCCCTTAAGGCGGTGTATCCTTTGTATTACCTTTATAAACACAAAGCAGGTCACCCCCTTAAGGCGGTGTATCCTTTGTATTACCTTTATAAACACAAAGCAGGTCACTCCCTTAAGGCGGTGTATCCTTTGTATTACCTTTATAAACACAAAGCAGGTCACTCCCTTAAGGCGGTGTATCCTTTGTATTACCTTTATAAACACAAAGCAGGTCACTCCCTTAAGGCGGTGTATCCTTTGTATTACCTTTATAAACACAAAGCAGGTCACCTCCCTTAAGGCGGTGTATCCTTTGTATTACCTTTATAAACACAAAGCAGGTCACTCCCTTAAGGCGGTGTATCCTTTGTATTACCTTTATAAACACAAAGCAGGTCACCCCCTTAAGGCGGTATATCCTTTGTATTACCTTTATAAACACAAAGCAGGTCACTCCCTTAAGGCGGTGTATCCTTTGTATTACCTTTATAAACACAAAGCAGGTCACCCCCTTAAGGCGGTATATCCTTTGTATTACCTTTATAAACACAAAGCAGGTCACCTCCTTAAGGCGGTATATCCTTTGTATTACCTTTATAAACACAAAGCAGGTCACCCCCTTAAGGCGGTATATCCTTTGTATTACCTTTATAAACACAAAGCAGGTCACTCCCTTAAGGCGGTGTATCCTTTGTATTACCTTTATAAACACAAAGCAGGTCACCCCCTTAAGGCGGTATATCCTTTGTATTACCTTTATAAACACAAAGCAGGTCACTCCCTTAAGGCGGTGTATCCTTTGTATTACCTTTATAAACACAAAGCAGGTCACTCCCTTAAGGCGGTGTATCCTTTGTATTACCTTTATAAACACAAAGCAGGTCACTCCCTTAAGGCGGTGTATCCTTTGTATTACCTTTATAAACACAAAGCAGGTCACTCCCTTAAGGCGGTGTATCCTTTGTATTACATTAATAAACACAAAGGCGGTGTATCCTTTGTATTACCTTTATAAACACAAAGCAGGTCACCACCTTAAGGCGGTGTATCCTTTGTATTACCTTTATAAACACAAAGCAGGTCACCACCTTAAGGCTGTATATCCTTTGTATTACATTAATAAACACAAAGGCGGTGTATCCTTTGTATTACCTTTATAAACACAAAGCAGGTCACCACCTTAAGGCGGTGTATCCTTTGTATTACCTTTATAAACACAAAGCAGGTCACCCCCTTAAGGCGGTATATCCTTTGTATTACCTTTATAAACACAAAGCAGGTCACTCCCTTAAGGCGGTGTATCCTTTGTATTACCTTTATAAACACAAAGCAGGTCACCCCCTTAAGGCGGTATATCCTTTGTATTACCTTTATAAACACAAAGCAGGTCACCACCTTAAGGCGGTGTATCCTTTGTATTACCTTTATAAACACAAAGCAGGTCACCCCCCTTAAGGCGGTATATCCTTTGTATTACCTTTATAAACACAAAGCAGGTCACCACCTTAAGGCGGTGTATCCTTTGTATTACCTTTATAAACACAAAGCAGGTCACCACCTTAAGGCGGTATATCCTTTGTATTACCTTTATAAACACAAAGCAGGTCACTCCCTTAAGGCGGTGTATCCTTTGTATTACCTTTATAAACACAAAGCAGGTCACTCCCTTAAGGCGGTGTATCCTTTGTATTACCTTTATAAACACAAAGCAGGTCACTCCCTTAAGGCGGTGTATCCTTTGTATTACCTTTATAAACACAAAGCAGGTCACTCCCTTAAGGCGGTGTATCCTTTGTATTACATTAATAAACACAAAGGCGGTGTATCCTTTGTATTACCTTTATAAACACAAAGCAGGTCACCACCTTAAGGCGGTGTATCTTTTGTATTACCTTTATAAACACAAAGCAGGTCACCCCCTTAAGGCTGTATATCCTTTGTATTACCTTTATAAACACAAAGCAGGTCACCACCTTAAGGCGGTGTATCCTTTGTATTACCTTTATAAACACAAAGCAGGTCACCCCCTTAAGGCGGTATATCCTTTGTATTACCTTTATAAACACAAAGCAGGTCACTCCCTTAAGGCGGTGTATCCTTTGTATACCTTTATAAACACAAAGCAGGTCACCCCCTTAAGGCGGTATATCCTTTGTATTACCTTTATAAACACAAAGCAGGTCACTCCCTTAAGGCGGTGTATCCTTTGTATTACCTTTATAAACACAAAGCAGGTCACTCCCTTAAGGCGGTGTATCCTTTGTATTACCTTTATAAACACAAAGCAGGTCACTCCCTTAAGGCGGTGTATCCTTTGTATTACCTTTATAAACACAAAGCAGGTCACTCCCTTAAGGCGGTGTATCCTTTGTATTACATTAATAAACACAAAGGCGGTGTATCCTTTGTATTACCTTTATAAACACAAAGCAGGTCACCACCTTAAGGCGGTGTATCCTTTGTATTACCTTTATAAACACAAAGCAGGTCACCCCCTTAAGGCTGTATATCCTTTGTATTACCTTTATAAACACAAAGCAGGTCACCCCCCTTAAGGCTGTATATCCTTTGTAGTACCTTTATTGTAATATTGATGTATAATTTCTGTGTGTGTTTCTGTGTTTCTGTGTTTGTGTGTGTGTGTGTTTGTGTGTGTGTGTGTGTGTGTGTGTGTGTGTGTGTGTCTGTGTGTGTGTTTCTGTGTGTTTGTGTGTGTGTGTGTGTGTGTGTGTGTGTGTGTGTGTGTGTGTGTTTCTGTGTGTTTGTGTGTGTGTGTGTGTGTGTGTGTGTGTGTGTGTGTGTTTCTGTGTGTGTGTGTGTGTGTGTGTGTGTTTGTGTGTGTGTGTTTCTGTGTTTGTGTGTGTGTGTGTTTCTGTGTGTGTGTGTGTGTGTGTGTGTGTTTCTGTGTGTGTGTGTGTGTGTGTGTGTGTGTGTGTGTGTGTTATATTGGAGGGGAGGAGGAAGGTTGGTTTTCAACATACACTGTTAGAAATGTCAACATGTGGTAATATTTAATCAAACTGTTGATATTGGTTGTGTAAGATATGTTAACCCTTTCAAGCTCCAATACGCGTTTCTGTTCTGTTTTATGGCTACTATTAGAGGATTTTATTCAGATTAGTAACGGTATATGGAAGTCAAAGGGTTGATTGAGATAGTATTTACCCTTTTAATACCCAAAACATCTTCCTAAGCTGCATAAAATCGTCTAATGATAGCCAAACATATGCTGTTAAAACGCGTCAGAGCTTGAAAGGGTTAACTTTATTTCTGTATAATATAACTTTTCCACATTAAGGGGAGATTTCCACTTCAGGGAGTTTTTCCTGGACCACTTTTTCCCTCATGTTTAGCCCCATTGCTTTCGAGACTTTAAGACGTTCGCCCCAATAGTTTGGCGATTTTAAGAATGTATGCCCCATTCTGTCAATGTTAAGACCTTTCGTGCCATTTAGTTGTCGATTTTATCCTGGCGAGCGATAGCGAGCCTGTAATTTAAGAGATACCGGCCTTTGGCTGGGAAATTTTTCTATCGAAAAATGTACAAATTTATCTTGAAAGGGGGTCAAGGGGTGAATTTTTTAGATTGCTGGAGGAGTAGGAAACAAACTAAAAACCTGCCCTTATTATAACCCTCTCTCTGTTTCCAGGTCAGTGTTGGTCACCGGGTCTGGAACTTTAAAGGTAAATTAGAATAACCGTTTTCAGTTGCATATCTTGTAGTTAATTTATACATGACTATTTTCTAATGTATATATTTTATATATTCACGTATGGGTCACTATTGTATTTGGGTGATGGTATGTAGGGAGATTAGTTAAGGGGAGGTTTTTAGTATGTTTCCTACTCCTCCAGCAATCTTAAAATGTCACCCCCTTCACCCCCTTTCAAGATAAATTTGTACATTTTTCGGTAGAAAAATGTCCCGGCCTGGTTCCTCTTAAATTACAGGCTCGCTATCGCTCGCCAGGAAAAAATCTACACCTAATTGGCACGAAAGGTCTTAAAATTGACAGAAATGGGGCGAAAGTTCTTGAAATCGGCAAACTAGTGGGGCGAAAGTCTTAATATCTCGTAAGCAATGGGGCTAGACATGAGGGATAAAGAGATCCAGAAAACAATCCCTCAAGTGGAAATCTACCCCTTAACAAAATCGGTAAGCGAAAATGCTCTCCTATCCTTCCCCTTTAATTTCCTAAAGACATTTGCCGCGTGGGAGCGGTTCTGGCTGGCTAATTAACCCTTTCAACCTCCAATACGCATTTCTTTTCTGTGTTCTGGTAATTGTTAGACGATTTTATTCAGATTAGGAAAGGTATATGGAAGTCCCTCTAGAGGGTTGATTGAGATAGTCTTTACCCTTTTAAGGGGAGGTTTCTAGTTTGTTTCCTACTCCTCCAGCAATCTTAAAATTTCACCCCCTTGACCCTCTTTCAAGATAAATTTGTAAATTTTTCGGTAGAAAAATATCCCGGCCAAAGGCCGGTTACCCTTATATTACAGGCTCGCTATCGCTCGCCAGGATAAAATCGACACCTAAATTGCACGAAAGGTCTTAAAATTGACAGCATGGGGCGGAAATTCTTAAAATCACCAAACTAATGGGGCAAACGTCTTAAAATTTCAAAAGCAATGGGGCTAACCATGAGGGAGAAAGGGGTCAAGAAAAAAATCCCACAAGTGGAAACCTCCCCTTAATACCCACAGGTCCTTCCTAAACTACATACAATTGTCTAATGATTGCCAAAAGAAATGGCTAAAACGCGTCAGAGCTTCAAGGGATTAAGACATTATGAGATCATCTCAAATAAGCGGTTGTAATTAACTTCCTAAACCTTAAAACGTATTTTTATTTTGTTTAACAAGGCAAAGGGTCTGTTAAGGGGGGTGACCTGCTTTTTGTTATTTCTGTCCTTTATTCTCTTTCTCTGGCTTGTATCCATTCGGCCCCATTCAGCCAACTATCTTAAGACGTTTATCCTCATCTAGGTGTCGATTTCTTCCTGGCGATCGACAGCGAACCAGCATTTTATGGAGAAATCCGGCTTCGCCGGAGACATTTTTCTATCGAAAAATATACAAATTTAGCCAGCTGTCTTACTCATTATCCAAATTATGGTGGCTCGTTATCGCTCGCCAGGTATTAATCGACACATGGATGGGGACAAACGTCTTAAAACAGTAGGCTGAATGGGGCCCAGAGAGAAAGAAAACAGCAGGTCACCCCCCCTTAAGCGACTGTTGGTTTATAGGGGGGATGTCAGCCGTGGGTAGAGAACTGTACCACAGGTGGGGGGGGGGGGTTATATATACTTGACCTACATGTTGACCTTTGACCTTCCTTCCTTCCTGTAACCCCTATGACGGTCAGGGCTGGTTCTTGCTCGTCATAAATCACCTGCAGACCATAAGACACACGGAAACAGGGGACAGGGGACAGGGAGAGACAAGTATTTACATCACTTGACCTCGTTTTTTACCTTTGACCTTCCTTTTCTCGATTCCAGTTCACAGTAATACAAAGGAATGCGAACAACAACTGACCAACTAATCCTAACGAGGGTGGTAGTTTTCCACATACTGTATATACAGTATTATTGTGTATGAAACAGGCAAAAGGCAAAGCTGCCTTTAACGAGTGCCCCCTCGGCCCCCCCCCCCCCCCCACACACACACACATACACACACACGAAGCCCAATTAAAGGCACGTTAAAGTCAAAATGTCTGAACACACGAAGCTTGAAGCAAGTTAAGTCGTAGGCTGAGGAAATATATACTGAACTATGACTTTGACCTCCATAACATGACCTATACCTCGTAATCTTTGACCTTTATGTATCTGTTTGTGTGGCACGTGGCAGAGGGGAGAGACGGACAGAGACGTGCTGTATAATTATATAGACAGAAGAGACTTATTTATAGACAGATAGGGATGTACCGTATATATAGATGAGGCAGAGACTTGGTAATAGACAGACTGGACGGTATGTGGGTATAAACAACTTATTTATAGATGGACAGAGACGTGCTGTATAATTATATAGACAGAAGATACTTATTTATAGACAGATAGGGATGTACCGTATATATAGATGAGGCAGAGACTTAGTAATAGACAGACTGGACGGTATGTGGGTATAAACAACTTATTTATAGACTGACAGAGACGTGCTGTATAATATTAAGTTACCTCCACCAACCGACTTTACTCCTAAGCTCAATTAATGAAATCAACAAATACATGTGGCAGTCCAGGGATTCGAACCTAGGATGCTCACACCGAAATTCAGTGCATTTATCCATTGCGCTACGAAGACAGTTACATAATGGTGGACAAGCCTACGATTTATTGACTGACACTTATTTATAGACATAATCACCAGTTCATGAGAAATGTGTTACAATTAGTTTTGAACTGTTAAGGATCGAACAACAGTACTACTCTGTTAAATGACTGCATCTTTAGCATCACAAGGTCCTGGTAGTGTAATGTACTGAATCGTATCAAAACAAAACGCTCTTTCCAAACTTCTCTCCTACCTTCAAAATTCTTCTTTTTAGGTTACGTATATTTATCCTCCATATATATTTTCTGACTATTTTACCAGATATGTTATTTATACAGCATTCACCAAAGTCTTGTTAGGTTAATTGCTGTGAAGGAAATCTAGTTCTATAAACCCCTCAGCCATACAGCCTAAGGGACCGGTTTGTTTACATTTTTTCCTCTCAGAATTAATCATCTTATTTATCCCTTCCTTTTCCCGGCGACCCTCCCTCCCCCTCCAGGGTTGAATGGCCTCGCCCGGTCTCAAGGTAGGACCAGTGCCGTTTATGGGGTGAATGCTGTTAATCTCCTTTTCAGTATTCGCCCGCTTATGTACAGTTGAGGACACTCACTTCTAATCGGCCTCGAAGACCAACAGAACTTAACCTATATCACTCCCCTGGTCGAGTCATCCCAATGTCAGATGGGTTCCTTATCCTAGACACCTTGGTGTGTGTGTGTATGTGTGTGTGAGAGAGAGAGAGAGAGAGAGAGAGAGAGAGAGAGAGAGAGAGAGAGAGAGAGAGAGAGAGAGAGAGAGAAAGAGATTAAACTTCGGAGCGAACTGGTAAATCTTTTAGAAAATATCAGGCAAAAAGGACACCAATATGGCGATATAAGGTAATCAATATGTCGTAAGGGTTGGGTTAGCTGGCTATGTTTACCTCTTGTGTAAGGCAAGGTAAACGAACACCTGGTTTATCTTACTACCAAGTACCATTCAGAGTGGAGGCCTCAGATATACGTAACAGAGAGAGAGAGAGAGAGAGAGAGAGAGAGAGAGAGAGAGGTGGACACAGTGGGGATGATGTTAAGCGAGGAATTAATGTGACAGGGAGATGATATGGTATTGTTGGGGTAATGGTGGTCTGAGAGAGAGAGAGAGAGAGAGAGAGAGATAGATTCAGAGCGAACTAGTCAATCTTATAGAAAATATCTGTAAACCAGAACACTAACTTGGGGTATGCAATATGGCGATATATGGTACCCAACATGGCGTAAAAAAAAAAAAAAAAAAAAAAAACCTGGCTGTGTTTACCTCTGGAGGAAGGCCAGACCAGGATTTTTTCTCATTTGTCGAGTACCGTTCAAAGTGGGAGCCTCAGACTTGTATAACAGAGAGAGAGAGAGAGAGAGAGAGTACAAAGGAGTACAAAGGAAATCAAGCAACAACAGATCTAGTGACCCTTCTAGGTTGCTTGTCCTCCAAAACACTGAGGATCAAGTGTCCAAACAGTGGTTTAGAGTGGGTAAGGGAACATTGGAAAGGGAATTACTGCCCTGGAACTAATGTCCGTGGCAGGATTAGGAAGTTAGTAGGGGACAGATGGGTTAGTAACTGAGGGGGGGATAAAATAAAGTTATTCATTTACAAACGCAGTCAGTCGCGGGTTTGATGCGAGATATTTGTCTAGGCGGAGTTTAAATGAATCAACGGTGATGCAGTCTATAACGTTTCGGGGAAGCCCATTCCACAAGTTGACAACTCGATTGAAGAAGAAATTCTTAGATTCGTGTGAGTTAAAAGATTTACCAATAATTTTGCAACCGTTTCCCCGCGTGTAATTAGATTGGTCGATAGTGAAATACTTACTACACTTCATATTGTCGATGCCTTTGATGATTTTGAACACTTGAATTAAGTCACCTCTTAATCTGCACTGGGTTAAAGGAAATAGATTTAATTCTCTAAGACGCTCTTCGTATGGTTTGTTCTTTAGGCTAGGTATCATTTTGGTAACTCTACGTTGAACTCGTTCTAGCTTGTTTATATCTTTTTGGTAATAAGGGCACCAGGATTGAACGCAGTATTCCAGAAGAGGGCGGACTAAGGAATTGTAAAGGGTTAGGATAACTTCTTTGGATTTATGCTCAAATAACCTGCCTATAAAGCCAATTATTTTGTTTGCCTTCTTAAGCAGTTGTGAACATTGTTGACTCGGTTTTAGGTTACTGGATATTGTTACTCCCAGATCGGTTTCTCTGTTTACATTCTTAAGCTGAGTGCCATTCATCGAATAGTTTGCTTTCTCATTTAGGTATCCGATATGTAGTACTTTACATTTATCCGCATTGAAACTCATTTGCCAAATTTGGGCCCAACATGACAATTTATCTAGATTGTGTTGCATATCGTCAACTTGTTCTTTTGAGAGTACGCTATTTGCAATTTTTGTATCGTCAGCAAATTTTGAGATTGTACAGGTGAGACCCTCATCTATGTCGTTGATGTAATTACATTAGAAAGAGAATTGGTCCTAGTACCGATCCCTGGGGTACCCCGCTACTTACATTGGTCCATTTAGATGCCTTACCGTTTATGACTACTCTTTGCTTTCTGTCGCTGAGCCAATTTTCTATCCATTTCAACACACCGTCTTGTATTCCATGCGCTTTTAGTTTTAGCAGTAACGTTTGTGGGGAACTTTGTCAAAGGCCTTTTGAAAATCAAGGTATATAATATCTACAGCTTTACTCTCATCGTAGAGGTTGAGGATATCGTGGAAGAAGTCTAAGAGGTTTGTTAAACAGGAACATTTTTTTACGAAAGCCGTGTTGAGTATCTTTAAGTATGTTATTTTCCTCTAAGTGATTTACGAGTCTGTCTCGTATGACCGTTTCTAGCATTTTACATACAACTGAGGTTAAGCTAATTGGACGATATTTACTGGGTAGGGATTTGCTACCTTTTTTGAATATCGGTGTTACGTTGGCTATCTTCCACTGATCAGGCATAGTTCCAGACTGCAAGGATTTATTGAATAGTAATGTCAGTGGTTTGGAGAGCTCATCCTTAGCTTCCTTTAGAACTCTAGGTGAGATTGTATCAGGTCCAGGCGTTTTATTTACCTTGAATTTATCTAAACAATTCAATACTTCTCTCTCTGTAACGGTGATATTGCTTAGAACATCTGAATTATCAATCTGAATCGGCGATGGTGTAGGGATATCACTGAGGTCTTCTGTTGTAAAAACTGATGCAAAGAAGGTATTGAGGGCATTACTCATTTGTACTTCGTCTTTGGTGTATTCTCCTTTTTCATCGACTAACGGTCCAACAGTTGAAGTAACTACTTTTTTCTTTCTGATATAACTATAGAATTCTTTCGGGTTTGTTTTACTTTGATTCGCAATATGTAACTCTAAGGTATTTTTACTTTGCTTAATTAACTTTTTGGCTTTGTGTCGTAGCTCTACAAATTTCACCCATTCTTCGTCATTTTGTGAGGATTTTAATCTATCATTAGCAATTTTTTAGCAAGCAGGCAGTTTGAAATATCTTTATTCCACCATTTGGGCTTATTATTATGGCCTGGACGCCGTATTTTCGATGGTATGCAGTCTTGCACTGCTTTTAGGTAAGTGGTTTCGAATAACTTCCAAGATGTATTTATGTCGTTATTGTTAATTAAAAAGCTCCAGTCAGTTTCTTTAAACATAGCTCTAAGTTTATGGAAGTTTGCTTTCTTGAAATTAGGGACTTTTTCGATGCTACTATTTGGTTCGTTACTAGTAAACTTTAAAGTGAAAGGTATCGTACGATGGTCGCTGTTACTGAATTCATTACCAACATTCAAATTCTCTATTAATTCTTCTTTCGTTGCAAGTACAATGTCAAGAACGTTATTACCACGGGTCGGCGTTCGAACAAATTGGTAAAGCGAACTCTCTTGCAAGTTCGTATACAAGTCATGTCCGGAGTGTGAAGTAAGAGTATCGCCCCACTTGGTCACAGGTAAATTAAAGTCGCCAAAAATTACGGTATCTTGTGAGTTACTTACATCTGCAATTTGTTCGTAAATTTCTCGGTCAGTTTGCACTGATTGAGCTGGAGGTCTGTATATTAATGCAAGTATTATTTTTGTACCTTTATTATTCTTTATTAGCAAAAAAGATGCGTCGACGTTCACAATTTGAGGTTTTGACAAGAGGGTAGGGTTAAGACTTTCTTTGATATAAAGTAAAACGCCACCTCCATTTCGATTTATTCGGCTTTTCTCAAACATTACATAACCGGGAAGTGAATACTCTGTTAAAAATTCTCTATCTTCTGTATTGAGCCAAGATTCTGTTATGCCAATCACATCATAATTTTCTGTAAACACTAGCTCCTCTAAATCTGAAAATTTATTGCGTATGCTACGAGCGTTTGCATAGAAAACCTTTAAATTTGTTATTTTAGAACTCACGGAGGAACGCTCTTTAATAATATTTTTGGTTCTTGTCGGATCTACATTTATGTTCATGGCTGTCCTCGGTCCTCGCTGTCTTCGGTCCTTATCGCTGGTGGTCCTTGGTTGCCTCTGTTTTTTTCTTGGCGTTCGATGATTTATGTCACTGCTGCTTCTTCTCGGATGGCGTTTTTTGATCCATGGCTGCGGACTGCTTCGTGTAGGAGACGACCCATGCGTGCTGAACCCACAGGGTTTAGATGAGTGCCATCCTTGCGGAACAGAGTAGGCTGGTTGTAGAAGTTGTCCCAGAGAGAGAACTACCCCCCTTAAGGGAGGTTTTTAGTTTGGTCCCTAGATATCCTTCAAGCTTAAGATTACACCCCCTTGAGTCCCTTTCAAGATAAATTTGTACATTTTTCGGTAGAAAAATGTCCTGGCCGAAGGCCGGTTCCTCTTTAATTACAGGCTCGCTATCGCTCGCCAGGATACAATCGACACCTGAATTGCACGAAAGGTCTTAAAATGGGGTGAAAGTTCTTAAAATCGCCAAACTAACGGGGCGAACGTTTTATAATATCAAAAGCAATGGGGCTAAACATGAGGGAGAAAGGGGTCAAGAAAAAAATCCCTCAAGTGAAGATCTCCCCTTAACCCCTTGTTATATAATGTAATAAATAGAAGAAAATTATAATGTTGTGATCTTTAGCTAGACAAATAAGGTACTTCCATAACGGCCCCAGTAAATGTTGACTGGTAAATATTGTAAGGTTATCTCTCTCTCTCTCTCTCTCTCTCTCTCTCTCTCTCCCTCTCTCTCTCTCTCTCTTTCTTTTTTCCAATCTTTCCTGTAAATTTCTTCTGGGGATTTCGAAGCCCAGCTAGGTTAATCACTTCCAACTTTTTCATGTACGGCAATTGCCGGAGGGAACGGAGGGTGGGGAGAGAGCCTTCTTCTTTTCTATCCTTTCCTTCAACTTTCCTTTTCTATCGGATATGCCATCTCTACTAGAATTAAGTCCTGACCACCTCGTTTGGATCGTCAGGTATGTGTGGCCAGTGTATCTATATAAATCTCTCTCTCTCTCTCTCTCTCTCTCTCTCTCTCTCTCTCTCTCTCTCTCTCTCTCTCTCTCTCTCTCTCTCTCTCTCTCTCTCTCTCTCTCTCTTGTAAATGAATAACTTTATTTTATCCTCCCCTCAGTTACTAACCCATAATTATGTCCCCTACTAACTTCCTAGTCCTGCCACGGACATTAGTTCCAGGGCAGTAGTTCCCTTTCCAATGTTCCCTTACCCACTCTAAACCACTGTTTGGACACTTGATCCTCAGTGTTTTGGAGGACAAGCAGCCTAGAAGGGTCACTAGAACTGTTGTTGCTTGATTTCCTTTGTACTCCTTTGTACTCTCTCTCTCTCTCTCTCTCTCTCTCTCTCTCTCTCTCACTCCGCCCTTGTCAACAGGGATCAAACGGTTTACAAAATAATGCTCCTATCTCCCCTGCAATAAAAAAAATCCCAAATGTTTTCAACCCGAGCACAGCAGCGTAACCCCCCCCCCCCCCCCTCCCCCTCCCCCTAACCCTTTTATCACCAACACATATTATACCATATACCGAACTATTGTATTGGCCTACATTATTGGGCTAACAAAAACAATGCCTTTTTGTTTTATTTTTGTATTTTTATTTATTTTTTTCTATGTGATTGAGGGAGGCAAAAGGCATAACTGCCTATAGCGAGTGCCTCCCCCATAGTTGAAAGAGTGACAGGGCCAAAATCAAGGGACGTTCGAGCCAAAATTAAGGGGGTAGTGCTTGATTTTCGGTCTATATACTTATTAATCAATATTTTGTTTTTAGTTTCCCTGCTAGACCTCCATCAAGCTTAGAAAAACACTCCTTCGACCCCCTTTCAAGATAAATGTGTATATTTTTCGTGCTTCCTTCTACAATTAGAGGCTCGCTGTCGCTCGCCAGGAAAAAATCGACACCTAAAGGGCACGAAAGGTCTTAATATTGACAACAAAATGAGGCGAAAGGTCTTAAAATCACTAACTTATTGTACCATATACCGTATATAGTTATTAGCCTATATTGTTGGGCTAAAACAATACTTTTGTTTTCTAGATTTGTTTCACACACACACACACACACACACACACACACACACACACACACACACACAGCCCGTAGCCTAGTAGGTAGAGCTCTCGTCTCACACACGAGGGTTCGGGGGTTCAATCCCCGGCCGGGCGGAGACAAATTGGGCTTGTCTCCTTTCATGTGTTAGCCTCAGTTCACCTAGCTGTAAATAGGTACCTGGAATAAGTGGACGACGTTGTGACGTCCCATCTGGGGTTGGCAAAAATGGTACAAGGCGAGATGGGTATCATATGGTTCACCTAAGCTGATGGCTACCTAAGCCTTCGGGCGAGACGGTACCGTCTATAGTGAGAATGGTACCATACAGATCCACCCTAAGCCTTCGTTTCCGATGTCGCCAATTGGCTAAAAATACAGACTACACACACATCCACAGCCATTCCAACGATACATATAACACCTACACATATAGGAGGCGGGAAATAACGAGCATGCTCACTCCCGCAATACAACTAGAGTAAGTACAACTAGAGTAAGTACACACACACACACACACACACACACACACACACACACACACACACACACCCCTATATAAACAAACTTACCAATTTTAATTAATGACGATTAGCCATGTATTTAATTAGCGAGTTACTGTTCTCACCTCTTCTCTATTTTCTCCCAGCTGATCATAAATTGAATCATCAATTGAATCCCTTAGTAGCTGATTTCTCGATAATTAATGGAAATATATGAAACTACTATGGCTGTGCGTCGTGTTAAGGGGAGATTTCCACCGGGAGGATTTTTTTCTCAACCTCTTTCTCCCTCATGTTTAGCCCCATTGCTTGTGAGATTTAAAGACGCTTGCCCCATTAGTTTGGCGATTTTAAGAACCCTCGCCCCATTTCTGTCAATTTTAAGATCATTCGTGCCATTTAGGTGTCGATTTTTTCCTGGCGAGCGATAGCGAGCCTGTAATTTAAGGGGAATCGGCCTTCGGCCGGGACATTTTTCTACCGAAAAATGTACACATTTATCTTGAAAGGGAGTCTAGGGGGGAGTAATTTTAAGCTTGATGGAAGTCTAGGGAATCAACTAAAAACCTCCCCTTAATGCCAAGTGTTCATAATTAACATCTTATTTCACTACA
>CM064505.1:2156159-2171159 GCA_032716605.1 Paralithodes platypus | reverse complement strand
GCTGGTACTCAAAGGGTTAACAGTACAGGGTCCATCTTAACCCTGTCAAGCTCCAATACGCATTTCTGTTTTGTTTTCTGGTAATTATTAGACGATTTCATTGAGATTAGGACTTAGGGTATTATGGAAGTCAGAGGGTTGATTGAGAGAGTCTTTACCCTTTTAATACCCACAGATCCTTCCTAAGCTGCATAGAATCGTCTAATGATAGCCAAAATAAACTGCTAAAACGCGTCAGAGCTTCAAGGGGTTAAACTATGTACAAAAATAGCCTATACTGTACACGTTGAGTTTCAAAATAGTATTCAGTATGTGATGTACAGTCGCGCTAATAAGTCATGTCCCAGCTGTCATTACGTTTGGCTCGCTCTGTGCTGTATTAATGTCTGTCAGATGTTGATTAGGGTAGGTAAGTGTAGGATCATGTTTGTATATTTCACTCGATATGAAGAAATGAAGCTTAGTTATTGATGGTACCAATTATTGATCAAAACATACTTGGTGCCGAGACATCACTTATTAGCGCGACTGTACACTGATATATAATCATATACATATACACATTAACCCTCTCCGACATATGACGCGATTTTGAGCCTATTGGGGATACTTTAAACAGTTTAAAGGCTTTGTTAACATCAGGGGTATTTAGAAACCCTCTCCGACATGACGTGATTTTGAGTCTATTGGGGATACTTTAAAGCCTTTGTTACCATCAGGGGTATTTACAAACCTTTAGTTTAGGTACTTCTACCTCTGCAGTTGTCTTTGAGTTAGCTGTGGGCAGAAAACTAATTTTGGAGAGGTAATTATAAGAGTGAGAGAACTCTATTTCTTATTGCTAATCTGGCAACCTCTGCGTCATAAATGCGTGAAAGGGTTAAACTCTGTTTCTTTTCAACTGACGGTAAATTGCAAAGTTATCAAGTTTTCTCATTTTGGCCTTGCAATGGGTAGACGTCCTTCCTATGCTGAATACAATCGTCTAATAGTTTCCATAATATAATGAAATGGAGGTCACCGGTATTGAAAGGGTTAAGGGGGAGGCTTCGTTTGGACACACCTTTGGGAATCACAGCGTCTGGCAATAAATAGATAAAGAGTTTCATTTTGGTGTCAAATTTGTCCTGAAGCGTGCCTGTAATTTAAAAGGAACCACGACAAATTTAAAACTTGATCTCGAAAGGGGTCTTGGGGGTGTTTTATTAAGGGGAGATCTCCACTTGAGGGATTTTTTTCTTGACCCCTTTCTCCCTCATGTTAAGCCCCATTGCTTTTGATATTATAAAATGTTTGGCCAATTAGTTTAGCGATTTTAAGAACTTTCACCCCATATTAAGACCTTTCGTGCCATTCAGGTGTCAATTTTATCCTGACGAGCGATAGCGAGCCTGTAATTTAAGAGGAACCGGCCTTCGGCCGGGACATTTTTCTACCGAAAAATGTACAAATTTATCTTGAAAGGGACTCAAGGTGGTGTAATTTTAAGCTTGATGGAGGTCTAGGGAACAAACTAGATACCTCCCCTTAAGCTTGATAGAGGTCTTGGGAACAAACTAAAACAAATACAGAATACATAAATACATTAATAAATATAGTAGTTGTAGTGTGACGTAGTTGTAGTGTGACGTAGTTGTAGTGTGACGTAGTTGTAGTGTGACGTAGTTGTAGTGTGACATAGTTGTAGTGTGACGTAGTTGTAGTGTGACGTAGTTGTAGTGTGACGTAGTTGTAGTGTGACGTAGTTGTAGTGTGACGTAGTTGTAGTGTGACGTAGTTGTAGTGTGACGTAGTTGTATCGGTAGTTTTGGAAGTGCATCTCACTGAAGGTAGGCAGTCTTACAGCATACTTGTGTTATATTCTGTGACAGCCTGCTTCACATTACATACATTCATCTTTCCTGTGAGGACAGAAAAAAAACATACATATTACTGGATGGTAAGCAAGGGTCTGGAGTTTTCGAAAAGAGGCTCCAGTTCTGACCCTATTCTTGACTTACAGTGTGCTGGCTTGATAATCCAGAAGGGTTGATAGCGTCTTGAGATTTATTATGATATTTGTATAATCTCCAATTTTGTATTGAACCTACATGGCATTTTAGCTGATTTAATTAATTGAAAATGCTTATTAGGTTGAAGTTTTATAGTTACGTGTAATCTACTACTTAATGATTTGGTTTGTCAAAATTAGTTTAAGTGTGAGCCTTGTCATACTTACATTCATTAGTTGACTAGGAGCAGCATTATTAACATGACGCCCCCAACTACACCTCACTCTCCCGTTGCCTTATAATATCCTCAAAGACACTGTGCCGGGTACTGATGGACCCCAAGGGCACCTCCGGCCGTTCACAGTCTATGGCGATCGCTGAGGCCGAACTACGCCGGCCAGCTAAACTCGCCCGCACTTGGTCTAGGAACAGGAAATCGTTTTTGCCCAAGCTGTGCCGATGGTGGGCGTAGTATGGGGATGAGCGGTTGGCGTAGGATTCCGGCGACGTTATGGATCTCGGGATGTTGGATATGGAGTACTGGCGTTTGTAGGCTAGTGGGTGGAGGGGGTGATGGTGACGCGGGAGGGTGGACGTTAGGGGTACGTCCCCAGGGTACGGGAACGGTGCGTGGAAGGTTCCGTCGTAAGGGGAGGTTGGGGTGGAAGACATCAAGGCATGGGGACCTAGGCTGGCGGAGCGGAGGTGGCCGGGTTGAGGGGAGGTGGCCGATGCGGTGACCAGGGAGCGACCAAGTAGTAGAAGGGGATCAGCCTCTCGATCACAGCCAAGGGATCTCTGCAATACAGGAGAGAAAAAAATAAGTCCTTCAATATTTATTAACAACATAAATGGCACATAAGGTCTTACAATTGAAAACAAAATGGGATGAAAGGTCTTAAAATCACCAATCTAATGGGACGAATGTCTTTGAATATCAAAACTGATTGAGCTAAACATGAGAGAGAAGGAGGGGGGGGGGGGGGGTGGGAGGAGGGGTGCTAGTATAATAGAAAAGGAAATTATAATATATATAATAACAATTTACCTGTTGTTTGAGAGGCTGGTGGGAAGGATAGAAGGTCCCAGGGGAGGTGGCTAGGACCTGACTCCCGGGGCTAATCGGGTTAAGCTTCAGGTCCAACTTTGGCGGCACTGTTGTGGGATCGTTTACGCTAATATGGGGCGGTTCTTTAGCTGTTGAATGCTGTGGATCATTAGTCGCTAGATTGCTGTTCTGTGGATCTGTAGCTGCTGTTAGGTTATTGCGTTGTGGATTGTTAGGAGCTGCGTGGATATGCTGTTGATTGTTCGGAGCTGCGTGGATATGCTGTGGATTGTTAGGAGCCGCGTGTATACGCTGCGGAACGTCAACTGCAAGGTCAATATGCTGCGGATCCTCTATATGTTGCGGCTCCTTGATCGGCTGGTCACGACGCTGTAAATCGCTGTGCTGCAGATCCTGGCGCTGTAAATCGCTGTGTTGCTGTAAGTTGTGGATTTGTAGGCTGCTCGTTGTCTGCCGTGGACTGCCTGTTTTGGCCGCTTCCTTCACCTGTTGGTCTGAAGGGAAGGAAAGGTGCAAATTACTTAAAAGAACAGGTACTAGTCATGCAAGCGGTTTTTCATACGATTTCCATTTGGCATTATTTTGGATATCTTATAAAGCTGCAATTCAGAAGTCAATTTTATCTCAGCACGATCGTTACTGCTGCCTTTTAGCATAGTCCACATTTGTCACTGTCCTTTACCCTAGTCCACATTCTTCACCACTGTCCATTATCCTAGTCCACATTCATCACCACTGCTCTTGATCCTAGTCACCACATTCGTCATCACTGCCCTTTAGCGTAATCCACATTCATCTCCACTGCCCTCTAGCCTAAAGTCACCACATTCATCACCACATTAAATATATTGTATTTTGTCTAGCCTAGTCCACATCATAAGCATGTACAAATATTGTTTTCTGTTTCTTATTCATCAGTCCTAGTCTACGTCATCAACTTACATGACCCATTTTCTATTTTAGTTTTCTCACTCATTTTCTTTAATTATTTTTTGGGGGAGGACTGTTTTAATTTCCCTGTCATCCCCCCCCCCCCCCCCGGCCTAATTTTCTTTTTATTTTATTTCTTACTTTTGGGAGGAACTATTTTAAATTCTCTGTCATCCCTCCGGCCAACTTTGCTCATTATTCATGGATATCTCTCAAACTTCCCGATGCCACGCTGCTTTCGCTTATATACTTTTCGTGCAAGTTAGAGGCTGGAGTATTTAGCCTAAGCTGGTGGCATTTGAAGCTGAATATTGAATAGAGGTTTACACTGTGAACAAGTATAGGTATGATAATGGTAAGGAGTGATTATTTGTTTCTTTTTCTTTTTCGCATTATTTATATATTTGTTATCTAAATTTAATTCATTTAATATATTTATATATATATATATATATATATATATATTTTTTTTTTTTAGTTTCCTAGAATTTCATCAAGCTTAAAAAACTACCCCCAGCACTCCCCTTCGAGATCAATTTGAGCCTTTTTCGGCAGAAAAATGCTCGAGCCAAAGGCTGGTTCCTCGTTCATTGCAGGCTTACTATCGCTTTCCAGGAATAATTTGAGGCCTAAATAACACGGAAGGTCTTATAATTGATAACAAAATAGGGCGAAAAGGTCTTCAAATCGCCAATCTAATGAGGGGAACATCAGAAAACCTCAATACTAATAAGGCTAATCATGAGGGAGAAGGGGGTCCAGAAAAAACACCCCCTTAATTATAAATCTCCCATTAAATTCTCCAATAAAAAAGGCCCTTCATACTTGCCATGAGAGGCCTCAAAGTCAGCGTGAGTGGTTAATTCTGTAAGTCCTTGAATAGACTGGTTATCTGTCTCATTCGGGGGGATAGGTCTGCTTGGGGGCGTTTTGTGTATGGTCACCCTCACAAGTAAGGCATCCGGCGATTAATAAACATTAATAAAAGCCCTTCCTACTTACCATGAGAAACAGGAATGAGATCTGGATTCTTCTCGTCTCCCTCGCTACCCGCTACTCCCTCCTCCTTCTTGGTGACCTTGTTGATCCGTTGACCTTGACCCCGCCTCCGCTTCCTGACCTTGACCCAGACCGCCCCAACCACCACCAGACACAGCAGGGTTACGGAGACCACCACCCCCGCTACTACACCCATCAGGGGGGATACCGCTGCCACCATTCTTAGTACTGGGGGGAAGGAATAGTGAAAATATTGGTGAGTGATGAAATATGAATAGCGGGATGGATAAGTTACAGTTAATATATGTTGGTATTTATGGTCAGTTGCTTGTTTATGTATTTATTAGATCTATTGTTTACGACAGGGTAATTGGTACATGTCCTGTGTTTTTTGGCAAATGAGTGTGAACAACAATTTGCTCCTTACATGGAGACCCCTCATATCATACCATCTTTCTGTGTGACTAACGCCAACCTGTGGAGGTCGTCTATGTCCTTCGTACTAATGCCCTTGATAGACAGAATAAAACTTATGTCCGCCATCATCCCTACTATCGGGAAGTCCAGCCGAGAGAGAGAGAGAGAGAGAGAGGGGGGAAAGTGACGAATAGAATCCAGTAACAGGAAAACAATTAGTGACAATAAGAAAATCTTGTGGTAGAGAGAAGTGAACGAAAGATAACTCTGAACGACAAATCAAGACCTGCTTCATACACTCACCTGGACTAGTGCGTTTCACAGCCATATCATCCTTCAGCGTAACAATGGCCATCCTGACGGGGTCGCTCATGCCCTTCTTGTTAACCCCGGTGATGGTGAGGATATAACCCGTGGCCGCTGTGAGCCCCGCCAGCGAGAACTCCGGCCGAGGGAAGGTGGACGTGTTGGCCAGGACGCGCGGGGCCTTCTTCGGGGCCTTGGAGGAGGCCGTCCGACTGTTGTGGCTTACTGTGAGAGTGAATGTCTGGGGATGGAAAGAATATTGTATGTAAACAGAAAAAAGTGAAGCCATTGAAAATATTAAAGCAATTGTTATGATAAATTCTAATAATAAAGAATGGGAATAAACTGACCTGCGCAAGACCACCATCCCAGCCAGCCATACAGCGCACCTCTGCCCCCGTTGTGGTGAGGTTGTCCACTGTACAGTTGTTTACAGGGTCAGGCGGGGCTGTCAATAATAAACAAATAGGGATTACAAACTTAAGGGGAGGCAGTTGGTTTTTCGAGTCCTCCTCCTCCCTTATGTTTAACCCCATTAGTTTTCAGATTTTAAGATGTTTGCCCCATCAGTTTGTCAATTTTTAGACCTTCCGCCCCATTTATGTGTCATTATTAAGACCTTTTCTGCCATTTATGTGTCAATTTTTTTCCTGGCGAGCGATAGCGAGCCTGTAGTTTTAAGAGTAACCGGCCGTTGGCCGGGATATTTTTCTACCGAAAAATGTACAAATTTATCTTGGAAGGGGGTCTAGGGGGTGTTTTTTTTTTTACAGCTTGATAGAGGTCTAGCAAGGAAACTAAAAGTTAAATTAATATATATATATATAAATGAATATTTATAAATAGACTCCCCAAAATAGCCACTGTCCCCTTAAGCATGTGACCATCAAGCCTCTCGTTACTCACTGAGGGATGGAACAAACGGGCTGTATATTTGCACATCTATTTATTGGCTGTCTCTCCCCAAATAGCCTAGTGGAATATCAGCTTAACCCTTTGAAGCTCCAATACGCGTTTCTGTTCTGTTTCTGGCTACTATTAGACGATTTTATTCAGATTAGTAACGGTATATGGAAGTCCAAGGGTTGATTGAGATAGTATTTACCCTTTTAATACCGACATCTACTTCCTAAGCTGCATAAAATCGTCTAATGATAGCCAAAATAAACTGCTAAAACGCGTCCGAGCTTCAAAGGGTTAATTTCTCCCCTCCTGGAGTTCTAAAGGTGGATTATATATCGATTTGAAGTAGCTTGAAAGATGTTAAGGGGAGATTTCCACTTGAGGGATTTTTTTCTTGACTCCTTTCTCCCTCATGTTTAGCCTCATTATTTTTCTAATTGTAAGACGTTCGCCCCATTATTTTGACAATTTCAAGAACTTTCAACCCATTTCTGTCAATTTTAAGACCTTTCGTGCCATTTAGGTGTCGATTTTATCCTGGCGAGCGATAGCGAACCTGTAATTTAAGAGGAACCGGCTTTCAGCCGGGATATTTTTCTACCGAAAAATGTACAAATTTATCTTGAAAGGGGCTCAAGGGGGTGTAATCTTAAGCTTGAAGGATATCTAGGGACCAAACTAAAAACCTCCCCTTAAGTGAACTTACCAGCATGTATGACGTGAAAGATACACGGCCTCGTCTGGGTGTCCACAGAGTTCTTGGCCCAACAGAGAAGTGAGCCATAGTCCAGGTGTGACCTAGGAGTGTACCTCACCTGACTCACTCCCTCCTCCACCCTCACAGACTCACCCCGAGGAAGCTCAACCACCTCCGAGGAACTGTTGAACGCCCACCTGGAAAATGAGAAGGAACGTTTGATTTTAAAATAATTCGCAGAACTAAGATAGTACAAGAATAGCATCACCAATCGGACAGGGGTTTGAAGGCCCGCATGAGCTTGATGCGGTCGGCTAACTAGAGCTTGATGCGGTCGGCTAACTAGAGCTTGATGCGGTCGGCTACCTTGAGCTTGATGCGGTCGGCTAGCTAGACCTTGAATGCGGTCGGCTAACTAGAGCTTGATGCGGTCGGCTAACTAGAGCTTGATGCGGTCGGCTAACTAGAGCTTGATGGGTCGGCTAACTAGAGCTTGATGCGGTCGGCTAACTAGAGCTTGATGCGGTCGGCTAACTAGAGCTTGATGCGGTCGGCTACCTAGAGCTTGATGCGGTCGGCTAACTAGAGCTTGATGCGGTCGGCTAACTAGAGCTTGATGCGGTCGGCTACCTAGAGCTTGATGCGGTCGGCTAACTAGAGCTTGATGCGGTCGGCTAACTAGAGCTTGATGCGGTCGGCTAACTAGAGCTTGATGCGGTCGGCTAACTAGAGCTTGATGCGGTCGGCTAACTAGAGCTTGATGCGGTCGGCTAACTAGAGCTTGATGCGGTCGGCTAACTAGAGCTTGATGCGGTCGGCTAACTAGAGCTTGATGCGGTCGGCTAACTAGAGCTTGATGCGGTCGGCTAACTAGAGCTTGATGCGGTCGGCTAACTAGAGCTTGATGCGGTCGGCTAACTAGAGCTTGATGCGGTCGTCTAACTAGAGCTTGATGCGGTCGGCTAACTAGAGCTTGATGCGGTCGTCTAACTAGAGCTTGATGCAGTCGGCTAACTAGAGCTTGATGCGGTCG
The DNA here is from genome assembly GCA_032716605.1 of Paralithodes platypus. Taxonomy (NCBI): domain Eukaryota; kingdom Metazoa; phylum Arthropoda; class Malacostraca; order Decapoda; family Lithodidae; genus Paralithodes; species Paralithodes platypus. Next base: position 2,162,814 of record CM064505.1, on the reverse strand, counting down.
GCTAACTAGAGCTTGATGCGGTCGGCTAACTAGAGCTTGATGCGGTCGGCTAACTAGAGCTTGATGCGGTCGGCTAACTAGAGCTTGATGCGGTCGGCTAACTAGAGCTTGATGCGGTCGGCTAACTAGAGCTTGATGCGGTCGGCTAACTAGAGCTTGATGCGGTCGGCTAACTAGAGCTTGATGCGGTCGGCTAACTAGAGCTTGATGCGGTCGGCTAACTAGAGCTTGATGCGGTCGGCTAACTAGAGCTTGATGCGGTCGGCTAACTAGAGCTTGATGCGGTCGGCTAACTAGAGCTTGATGCGGTCGGCTAAGTAGAGCTTGATGCGGTCGGCTAACTAGAGCTTGATGCGGTCGGCTAACTAGAGCTTGATGCGGTCGGCTAACTAGAGCTGGAAATAATATACGGTATATGCATGACCGGAACAGTAACGCCGTTCTTCTTAGCCCAGAGTGATCCATAGACCAGGTGTGACCTCAGGGTGTAGTTTACCCCCTCCTCTGCCCCTTCCCCCCCCCCCCCCCCCTCCCTTTGTGACTTCGCTTGTTTTCAGACCAGACTCCTCACCCCCTGAATCTATTAAGGGGAGATCTCCACTTGAGGGATTTTTTTCTTGACCCCTTTCTCCCTCATGTTTAGCCCCATTGCTTTTGCTATTATGAAACGTTTGCCCCATTAGTTTAGCGATTTTAAGAACTTTCACCCCATATTAAGACCTTTCGTGCAATTCAGGTGTCAATTTTATCCTGGCGAGCGATAGCGAGCCTATAATTTAAGAGGAATCGACCTTCGGCCGGGACATTTTTCTACCGAAAAATGTACAAATTTATCTTGAAAGGGACTCAAGGGGGTGTAATTTTAAGCTTGATGGAGGTCTAGGGAACAAACTAAATACCTCCCCTTAACCGAGAGATCTCTAAACACCTCCGAGGAACCATTCTCGACAAGATGAATTAGACGCCAATCTATACTACCCGTCAACATAAGAAGAGAGAGAGAGAGAGTGAGAGTGAGAGTGAGAGTGAGTGTGAGTGAGTGAGTCATGAGAACCTAGTGGCCATTTGGACATTACAGGCGCTCACCTAAAATCCGTGGGTTGAGGATGGGCCTGAACACTGCACGTAACGTTGATCTGTTCGTGCTTGCCCGCGCCGTACACCACCTTCTGCCCGGCTAGGCACGACGGAGCAACTGTTGAGGAGAGAGAGTGCACGGACCTGTTAGTAGTTTTAAATATAGAAAGGGGTGCACTCTCCCCTTGTCATGTAGTTATCCACTTCAACAGAACAACGTATTGTTTTGGTTTTATTCTGACTTACACTGTACTTCTGACTTACACTGTACTTCTGACTTACACTGTACTTCTGACTTACACTGTACTTCTGACTTACACTGTACTTCTGACTTACACTGTACTTCTGACTTACACTGTACTTCTGACTTACACTGTACTTCACCTTTAACAATGACAATGTTGTCAGCGTTAATGTTACTGCCAGCTGATATTTACTCAGCTTTAGAAGGATCTCTGGGAATGTAAGGGTGACAAATTATCTTAAGGGGAGGTATTTAGTTTGTTCCCTAGACCTCCATCAAGCTTAAAATTACACACCCTTGAGTCCCTTCCAAGATAAATTTGTACATTTTTCGGTAGAAAAATGTCCCGGCCAAAGGCCGGTTCCTCTTAAATTACAGGCTCGCTATCGCTCGCCAGGATAAAATTGACACCTGAATTGCACGAAAGGTCTTAATATGGGGTGAAAGTTCTTAAAATCGCTAAACTAATGGGGCAAACGTTTTATAATATCAAAAGCAATGGGGCTAAACATGAAGGAGAAAGGGGTCAAGAAAAAACTCCCTCAAGTGGAGATCTCCCCTTAAATATAACCCCCTATCGTATCCAGCATCTTTGAACATTTTAAACTCGATAATTCGCCATGGTCTAGTTAAGTTGGTTTCAGAAGTACCACTCTTAATGTACAGCAAGTTACAGAAACACGTGAACTAAACATTATGCAGAAGGGTACAGGGAAAGAAAAAAAAACACGGGTGGAATCGAAACGCTGTTGTGTAGTCCATCTTCAGGGGTTAGAACTGTTCTGAAGCCGCTGCCACACGAGCGCTTTTTCCATCAATTTTCCAACGAGCAAGTTTTTTCTCGTATTATTTCTGGACTTTGCTCACTGGCATTGGCAACTAGAGTGAAGGTGGATTATGTTAGGCGGTTGAATTTGATTAAAGTCTACTTTTTTAAGCTTCCAGACCATAACAGCCCGTAAAAATTGCTCGAAAAAGGGCTCGTGTAACTCTGGCTTAATCCACTTGAGGGATTTTTTTCTTGACTCCTTTCTCCCTCATGTTTAGCCCCATTGCTTTTCTAATTTTAAGACGTTCGCCCCATTATTTTGACGATTTTAAGAACTTTCGACCCATTTCTGTCAATGTTAAGATCTTTCGTGCCATTTAGGTGTCGATTTTATCCTGGCGAGCGAGCCTGTAATATAAGAGGAACCGGCTTTCAGCCGGGACATTTTTCTACCGAAAAATGTAAAAATTTATCTTGAAAGGGGGTCAAGGGGGTGAAATTTTAAGATTGCTGGAGGAGTAGGAAACAAACTAAAAACCTCCCCTTAAGGCAGAGTCACACGAAGATGTAATACAGGAAGTGGTTGGGTTCTGCTGTTTCTGTTGTCCCTGTGGACTTCTGTATCTTACTAATGGTCTGCCTAGCAATGTTATAGAGTGCACCACTGTTGAAACCTTCAAAACTCGCTTAGACAAATATCTCGCCCTTAATCCCCGACTGACTGCATTTACAGATGAATAACAAGACACGCCCACAGTACCTCTTGGTAGAATAGATACAGAAAGATAATTATATTTTTCTAAGTTTAACCATTCTGCATAATTGGAAAAGATGAATCCTGTCCCTTCTAAGCCATCTTTTCTCTCTGAAAAGATGAATCCTGTCCCTTCTAAGCCATCTTTTCTCTCTTAAATAATAGGCTAGGTAGTTAAATACAAGCAGCCTAGTAAGGATCAGTGTATATGCTGTTACTTGCTTTCCTTTGTACTCTTTTGTACTACTATTATATTTTCCAAAGCACCAACTTTGCTTTTCCCTTGTCCCCTCGTTCAGTTCCTAATTTTTCTTAACCAGGCCCAATTTACAAGTCAAATTCCTCTCACAGGCTCGAGGGTTGGGACGAAGGTCAACATGCGACGCTCCTTACAAAATTGCACTTTTATTTTTGTTCAAGTAATTAGTTTGAGTTCACTTCATCGCAAGACAATTTGGGGAAGGAGGGTGGTTCATTATTTTTATTTATTTATTTTTATTTTTTATTTTTGCTTTCAATTAAGTTTTAGTTAATTTCATCGCAAGACACTTTGGGGATTGAGGGCGTAAGGAGGGTGGGGCGTGTTTTTTTTTTTTTTTTTTTTTTTTTTTAATCGATTTTTTTTTTTAGAAATACAGTGAATATATCCCACTTACATTTAACACTAAGGGTAACCTCCCCCGAGGTAGCGTCCCCTGGGTATTTTTGGAGCAGTTGAATGATTGAAGCATAAACTATGAAGAAAACTAAGGGATATTGGACAGAAATGTAATGGCGGTAGGAAAAAGAGAAAACAATAGACTAGAAATAGATTTTTTTTTTACGCTACTCACATTTAACACTAAGGGTAACCTCCCCCGAGGTAGCGTCCCCCTGTGTATTGGCAGCAGAGCAGGTATATCCCCCTGTGGACCCCCGAGACACTCGCTGGAGTACTAGGCTCTGGTTGCTCTGGATAACTCCCCCAGAGATGTTGTGGCTTAACTCTATACCCTGTGGGAGAGATGTGTTGGTAAGTGTTAGGGGAGGTGTGGTGGACTGGTAATCCAATGGTCCCGTGTTCGGATCCCGATATATCAATGGGAAGATATTATTTGCATGGAATTTGTGCTGTACCTAGTATCAGTGCATATATTGCGTGTGTATGTATGTATGTATTGTATGTATGTATTTAAATATATACTTACATCATGAAACCACTGGACCTTGTAGACTTTGGGGTTAGCCTTTATGCCACACTCAAAGTAGACATCATCCCCTTCTTTAATATCTTCCATATCCAAACTCTGTCCAGCAGCCAGGGAGAGGCGGGGCTTGTCTGGAAGAGGGCAGGCAAAGTTATTAGTGTCGTCGTAATTGTTATTCTTTCATAATAATCAACTGTTATCATCATCATCAACATCACTATCATCAAAGTGCCAGGGATTTCAAAATTAGTATGGTCATCAAAATTAAATTACATATGGTCGTCAAAATTATATTCACCCTTTTATAATAATTAGCTTCATCATCATCAACACGGCGATCATTACTACAATCCAATCACAATTAATCATCTCCAGGAAACTCACAGTGAACGTCTAACTTGAGCGCATCCTCTATTACTTGAGCCTTGAGCAGGGGGTTCTGTGCCCGGCAGGATATGTAGGTGTCGTGATCTCCCAAGGTCGGGCTTAACTTCAAAGTCGACCTCGTCACGTTGCCCTCGTGGAACACCTGCAAGAGAACCCCATTATAGAATAATCTAATATGATCCACCCAGGATTCGAACCTGGGTTATCATATACAGATCTTACACACTTCAACCATTACACCATCAAGAGATCTATTTTACATGGGATTTATCATGCCTGTACTAGTGGGATTCGAACACCAAGTTTCAGATAAAATTACTGCTGAATTTGAACTAAATCTTCACTGTATCATTTGGCCATACAATTAGTTCATCAGGGGTGCAAGACAACATTATTATAGCAATATCGGTAGTCAATAATCTACATTTAAAGAACAAAATATAATGTCCTCTCAGCTTACAATTGCACTTATTTTTCTATTTATACTGGTTAATATTAGACTATATTAGAATTTTTTTATTCAATTTTGGCCTTCATTTGCAAGATCGTTGCAAGATAACCAGATGTCGTACAGGGATGATTCAGGTGTCATTGGAAATCTCTATCATTTTACTTTTCATGGATATATAATTGTATTACGCTCTGTCTCTTGCTTCTGCATGACAAAGAGCACGGAATGAAGGTAATTTCGAGTTAAAGTAGTGGGCGTTTTTTTTAAGTAGTGGCATTACAATATTCTCGGTACCACTAACCTGCGTCTCAGCATCCGTCATGAGCATACCGTCCTTCCACCAGGTAACATCAGCCTTGGGTCTGCTGCCGGAGGTCTGGCATAACACCCGGTACTGCCCACCCTCCTCCAGGGGGTTCCCGGGAGTCACGATCTCCACCTGTACCGGGGGGACTGGGAAAACCAAAATAACATTATCAGTTAACCCTTTGAGGCTTTATGATGCGTTTGGCAATTTCCTGTGACTATTATTAAACTATTTTATGCAATTTAGGAAAGATCTTTAACAAATCTCCAGCCCAAGAGTGAAAAGTTATTCTCAATCTTTCTTCGATTCAACAGCTGAGCTCTGGAACTCTCTGCCAGAATCAGTCTTTCCCTCTTCCTATGACTTAAAGTGCATCAAACTGTGTGTCCAGGTATTTTGGCTCGAACGTCCCTTGATTTTGGCCCTATCACTCCTTCAACTCTGGGGGAGGCACTCCTCACAGGCAGTTCTGCCTTTTGTCTCCCTCACTCACATAGGCAAAAAAAGTAGATCCTTCCTTAACTAAACCATATCATCTAGTAATAATACATAATACACTTGGGGTTATAAGGAATATGTATTATGTATCCAACTCTAGGTTTGACTTTCATTGAGGGAGGATAATTCATAGTGCTGTGAATACTTGCATTGAGATATTATACCCATGTAACAGAAAAAGGTCTTATTATAGCGACACAACAGTTTTGACTTTCTGGTGCCTTCTTTAGGTGTCAGACTTAAATTGCTTCAAACTCTGTGTGTCCAGGTATTTTAGCTCGAACGTCCCTTGATTTCGGCCCTGTCACTCTTTGAAATCTGGGGGAGGCACTCGCTGCAGGCAGTTATGCCTTTTGTCTCATATAGAAAACAATATTGTGAACGGGAGACAACATACAGTATACTGAGAAGGACTACTGAGAAGGAAGGCTGGTTAGGGGAAGGGTGAAGAGTGTAAAAGTGCATCCAGGGTGACATGTAAAAGTGCATCCAGGGTGACATGTCCCCGGAGACCGTATTTACTAATATGGTAGGTCAGGTCAGGTCAGGTCAGGTGAAGGTACTGAGGGATAAGCCTTTACAACGGCACCTCGTATGTTATTTCCGAAGAGTGTTGAGAGGGGAGAAGAGGTGTTGAAGAGAGAGAGGAAGATGTTGGGGTGCCTTTGTTGTGTGTGTTATTGATCTGTATAAGTCGTTGAGGTGTCCCTCCTGGCTTTATCTCAATTACTTTAACAGAGAGAGTGAGAGTGAGTGTGAGTTAGAGTTAGAGTGAGTGTGAAAGAGAGAGTGAGTGTGATTGTGTGAAATAGAGAGAGAGAGACACACACACACACACATACTCACATATCATATCCACCGTCAGCGAAGTGGCGGTAGGGGTGGACAATTTAGAGTTCTCCGCCTGACACGTAAGGACCCGATACAGGTCATCTCTACTAAGGGTCCTCAGGGTCAGGGTATTGATGGTGATCTGACCTC
>CM064505.1:2143659-2153659 GCA_032716605.1 Paralithodes platypus | reverse complement strand
ACCTCGTATCTACTTTCTGAAGAGTGTTGAGAGGGCAGAAGTGGTTTCGGAGAGAGAGGAAGCTGTTGGAGTGGCTTTAGTGTGTGTGTTATTAGTTTGTATACGTCGTCGAGATGTCCCCGGACTGGGTGCAAGCATGTCAAACACGCTAGGACATACAACCACACCCACTAGATATCTCCGCCTTGGTTGGGATCGAACCCAGAAGAAGAAGGAAGAGAGGTGGACTTATACATAGACAGACAGTAACGGATGTACAGTAGCGCTAATAAGTCATGTCTCATCTGTCATTACGTTTGGCTCGCTCTGTGCTGTATTAATGTCTGTCAGATGTTGAATAGGGTGGGTAAGTATAGGAACATGTTTGTGTATCTCACTCAAAAAGAAGAAATCGTGTGTAAATATTGCCGATACCAATTATGGATCAAAACATAATTGGTGCCGAGACATAATTTATTAGCCCGACTGTACAGTAGTTCAAACAGTCAGAAATACACACTATTATATTTATCGTCGAAGAATTTGTCAAGAAAAACATAACTTATTCGAATTCAATCGAGAAAAGCAATCTAAACACCGTAGTAATTCTAGAAAAGCAATCTAAACACCGTAGTAATTCTAGAAAAGCAATCTAAACACCGTAGTAATTCTAGAAAAGCAATCTAAACACCGTAGTAATTCTAGAAAAGCAATCTAAACACCGTAGTAATTCTAGAAAAGCAATCTAAACACCGTAGTCATTCTAGAAAAGCAATCTAAACACCGTAGTAATTCTAGAAAAGCAATCTAAACACCGTAGTAATTCTAGAAAAGCAATCTAAACACCGTAGTAATTCTAGAAAAGTAAACTAAACACCGTAGTAATTCTAGAAAAGCAATCTAAACACCGTAGTAATTCTAGAAAAGCAATCTAAACACCGTAGTAATTCTAGAAAAGCAATCTAAACACCGTAGTAATTCTAGAAAAGCAATCTAAACACCGTAGTAATTCTAGAAAAGCAATCTAAACACCGTAGTAATTCTAGAAAAGCAATCTAAACACCGTAGTAATTCTAGAAAAGCAATCTAAACACCGTAGTAATTCTAGAAAAGTAATCTAAACACCGTAGTAATTCTAGAAAAGCAATCTAAACACCGTAGTAATTCTAGAAAAGCAATCTAAACACCGTAGTAATTCTAGAAAAGCAATCTAAACACCGTAGTAATTCTAGAAAAGCAATCTAAAAACACCGTAGTAATTCTAGAAAAGCAATCTAAACACCGTAGTAATTCTAGAAAAGTAAACTAAACACCGTAGTAATTCTAGAAAAGCAATCTAAACACCGTAGTAATTCTAGAAAAGTAAACTAAACACCGTAGTAATTCTAGAAAAGCAATCTAAACACCGTAGTAATTCTAGAAAAGCAATCTAAACACCGTAGTAATTCTAGAAAAGTAATCTAAACACCGTAGTAATTCTAGAAAAGCAATCTAAACACCGTAGTAATTCTAGAAAAGCAATCTAAACACCGTAGTAATTCTAGAAAAGCAATCTAAACACCGTAGTAATTCTAGAAAAGCAATCTAAACACCGTAGTAATTCTAGAAAAGTAATCTAAACACCGTAGTAATTCTAGAAAAGCAATCTAAACACCGTAGTAATTCTAGAAAAGCAATCTAAACACCGTAGTAATTCTAGAAAAGCAATCTAAACACCGTAGTAATTCTAGAAAAGCAATCTAACCGTAGTAATTCTAGAAAAGCAATCTAAACACCGTAGTAATTCTAGAAAAGTAAACTAAACACCGTAGTAATTCTAGAAAAGCAATCTAAACACCGTAGTAATTCTAGAAAAGCAATCTAAACACCGTAGTAATTCTAGAAAAGTAAACTAAACACCGTAGTAATTCTAAAACACAGTGGCAAACAGAATTCAATATCTTCTCGTCATTATATACTTGACATGTATGTATATATGTATGTATTTATGTATGTATGTATGTATATACTCAGGCACATTCTGCATTGCTGGGGGTGGCCGACTCGAGACAAAGCCCAAACAGATAATTTTTAAGTTCCAATTCTTAGGGTCCGGGACCGCTTTCGCTTTACCAAAATATAATGTGAGACTGCGTTCAATCTAATGGTGTAATCTAAACACTATAGTCATTCTCAAACACAGAGGCAAACAGAATCCAATATGTACTCACCATTATGAACTTGACATTGTAGTGATAGTGGCGATCCTAGCGTGTATGGCCCGATGACCCCACTAACCTCCACCCCTGCTTCACTCAACACCACCACTCTCCGGGGGGGTACTGGGGGGGGGGGGGGGGGTGAGAGGGGGTAGTTTTAGTGGTTATCAAATCATACGGAACACATGGACCTACCTAGAGTAATATACTAATGAGAAAAGGCATTAGATCAATTGATATCATTGCAAGAATATGATAATCTTAAGGAGTTGTTTTACACTCAATGGGACGGGGACCTCGATTGGCCACTGAGGAAAAACATTAAGAAAAAGGTATCTAATATGCAACAGTACATATTAGCTTCCCTTCCCCTAAAGAATGAACTTCTAAGTGTACCCTGGATATCAAAGAATGGGAGAGTACCAATGAAAATATACTCCCAACCCTAATCCTCGAGGGAATTACTCGAGTACCACCCTGATCCACATATATCGTTCTCCAGACTACAGTGATGGAAGCATAAGGTGACTTTCGTCTTTGATACTGTCTACCGCCCTGGGAAATTGTATACCAACGCAGACGGCCGCACCAAGCTCTCAATGGCCTTGACTCACATTGGGACCAAACTCAATGACCTGGCCACAACGTAAGAGAATATAGAATACCCTCACTGCATGCTCACAAACATGTTCTGGGACTCGTCAAGAATACCCTCACTGCATGCTCACAAACATGTTCTGGGACTCGTCAAGAATTGGCTACTCCATGCATCCATATTCTGAAATTATTGTTTTGCAAGCCGAGATGAACTTACTCAGGTATATTCATGACGTCAATGACTTCCACTTGGCGATTAAGAAATTGATGGTTGTCTTCTCATCAAAATATTGTACTTCCAACCTCAACTCCCAAGTAAAATATGTTGCCGAATCTTATATTCCTGCGTAGAGGGTAAAGAAGCCACGCGTTCAGTACCCTCATGATGACTTGTGGCGAGCCAATCCTTTCAATTACTATTACTAAGTGTCATGGCTCTCCTATCTGCTGTTAACAGAATAGTTGTTGTTGTTCCCCAGGCTGTTTGACCGAACAGCCCCAACGTCCCAAGCAAGGTCAAGGCCATAGCCAAGCGCCCCCACAGAACCCTCCCAGCTTTACCACTAAGAAAGCCCAGGTGACCGAAGCCGCTCACAGGCGAGGAGCTGGGGAGGGTGCGGAAACATCTGGGACACCAAAGCCTCACGTAAGGCCCTGTGCCTCTCAACAATTATGAAGGGAAAGTTGAGACGCTTTGGTTCCCAGTCTGCCAACTTCTAGCTTGGCAGTAGAGAGGTCAATCCACGGAAGAGACGCCACCACTTGAGATCTAGAAAATATATAAGCGAAAGGAACAGTCAGAGTAAGCTATGGGTAAGGCAGAGATCACTCAACTCTCACTCTGATAGACCAGCCCATCACCACAGAGGGTGAGGGTAACAAGACTGACCTACAACATTTAGATGGACCCTAACGTTTCGGGTGGGGTGTGAGCGGTAATCCACCCTACACCGGTACTGGTCCTGGTCTGAGTCCCGGACCGGTTGGATCACCAGGCCCGGTTCACGACCCGTCACCTCCAGGAACGACCGGGAACCCAAGGCCGTCTCGTCCGCCCATTGGTCGCCGTCACGGACCGGGCCGTCACGACCATCAATACTGTAGAAAAACATAAAGAAAACATCAGTACTGTAGAAGAAAACGCTTAAAAACCATCCATTACTATAGAAGAAATTTGAAAACCATCAATACTGTAGAAAAAAATCAATATTATAGAAGTTTATGAACCATCTATACTGTACAAGAAATAAATAACATCAATACTGTAGAAAAAACATCAATATTGTAGAATAAATATAAAAACCATCTATATACTGTATATATAAGAAAAAACACACATCAATACTGTAGAAAAACAAAAATCAATATTGTGGAAGAAATGTATGAACTATCTATACTGTATAATACAAACATGACATCAATACTGTAAAAAAAAATACCAAAAAAAAAAAAATCAATATATTGGAGATGGGGGTCCAGAAAAAGCGAGTACTACCCCCTCAAATAGACGTAGCTTTTATAGTCAACATTCGATGATCAAAAAATTTCTGGCAACATTTCTGGAGTATTTTGTCCTGGTATCGGAAACTAGACTGATGGTAGATGAATTTAGGTCACCGACAGTATCTACATTTGTATCTCATAAGCTGCCAGACCAGTGTTAAAGATAAATGTTGAGTGAAAAAGCGCTCGTGTGATACCGGCTGGAGAATATGGACAGGAAGCATTAAGGGGAGGTATTTACTTTGTTCCCTAGACCTCCATCAAGCTAAAAATTACACCCCCTTGAGTCCCTTTCAAGATAAATTTGTACATTTTTCGGTAGAAAAATGTCCCGGCCGAAAACCGGTTCCTCTTAAATTACAGGCTCGCTATCGCTCGCCAGGATAAAATCGACACCTGAATGGCACGAAAGGTCTTATTATGGGGTGAAAGTTCTTAAAATCGCTAAACTAATGGGGCGAACGTTTTATAATATCAAAAGCAATGGGGCTAAACATGAGGGAGAAAGGGGTCAAGAAAAAATCCCTTAAGTGGAGATCTCCCATTAATAAGGGATAGAATATTGGACATTGATTTATCTGAGGAGGAGGATTATCTTGTGAAGGTTAGGATTATGATACTCTCTCTCTCTCTCTCTCTCGTTCTCGCTCTCTCTCTATCTATCTATCTATCTATCTATCTATCTATCTCTCTCTCTCTTTCTCTCTCTCTCTCTCTCTCTCTCTCTCTCTCTCTCTCTCTCTCTCTCTCTTTCTATCGTTCTATCTATGCGATCTATTGGAAAGGCTTGAATACTCAATCTCTCTCTCTCTCTCTCTCTCTCTCTCTCTCTCTCATCCATCTCTCACCTTCTCTCTCGCCTCTATCATATCCTATATGTGAATGCAATTCGGGAATTGGAAAGGCTTGAATACTCAATATCTCTCTCTCTCTATCTATCTATCTTATCTGAGAATGCGGAAATTGGAAAGGCTTGAATTCTCTCTCTCTCTCTCTCTTTCTCTCTCTCTCTCTCTCTCTATCTATCTTATCTATCTTATCTGAGAATGCGGAAATTGGAAAGGCTTGAATACTCAATATCTCTCTCTCTCTCTATCTTATCTGAGAATGCGGAAATTAGAAAGGCTTGAATACTCAATCTCTCTCTCTCTCTCTCTCTCTGTCCTCATCCTCTCTTTTTATCATATCCCCCTTTATCTAGAAAATGCGGAAATTGGAAAGCTTGAATTCTCTCTCTCTCTCTCTCTCTCTCTCTCTCTCTCTCTCTCTCTCTCTCTCTCTATCTATCTATCTATCATATATGAGAATGCGGAAATTGGAAAGGCTTGAATACTCTCTCTCTCTCTCTCTCTCTCTCTCTCTCTCTCTTATATGATAATGCGGAAATTGGAAAGGCTTGAATACTCTCTCACACAAACCAATCATCCTCTCCCCTCCCTCTCCTCATCTCTCTCTCTCTCTCTCTCTCTCTCTCTCTCTCTCTCTCTCTCTCTCTCTCTCTCTCTCTCGTTATTCATGTCTATCTGCATGGCCTACATGTTTTCCTGGGCGACCAGATGTGTGTGAATTTATACTTTTTGTTTTTTGTTTTTTTTTGTTTTTTAATGTTGCATTGTGTTGTCCCTGTTCGGGTTCTGTCTCGAGTCGGCCATCCCCCCGACTATGGTGGTATATTCCGTGGGTGATATTACGTACATACATCCATGTAATTTTATTGTGTAGTGAGAACGCCAGCGGTGTAAGGAATAGTTAACGTTACGTGAGCCGTACTGACCTGAATATAGGGGTACCATAGTCGCCCCTGTAGAATAGTACTAGAATAGTGTCGTCAGTGTGGGGCTAAACATGAGGGAGAAGGAAGTCTAGGATTAACCTGACATGACCCGTACTGACTTGAATATAAAGGTCCCATATGAGCCCCTGTAGAAGAGTACAAGGATGGTGTCGTCAGTGTGGGGCTAAACATGAGGGAGAAAGAAGTCCAGGATTAACCTGACCATGCAGTGGGGACCCGTTAACTGACTTGAATATAAAAGGTCCCATATGAGGCCCCTGTAGAAGAGTACAAGGATGGTGTCGTCAGTGTGGGGCTAAACATGAGGGAGAAAGAAGTCTAGGATTAACCTGACATGACCCGTACTGACTTGAATATAAAGGTCCCATATGAGCCCCTGTAGAATATTAAAAGGGATGGGTGTCGTCAGTGTGGGGCTAAGCATGAGGGAGAAAGAGGTCCAGAATAACCACTAACCTGAATATAGGTGTACCATAGTCGCCCCTGTAGAATAGTACTAGTATAGTGTCGTCACTGGATATGGGGGGAGAGACGTCACACGGTAGAACAGCCCGCCCTCCTCCCTCAAACCACACACCTCCCACCTCCGTTATGTGTGACTGATTGTGAGAATATAATAACAAGTAACATTAGAGGTTTGGCAGGTAGATTACAAACTCCTAGTGTGTCCACAAGGAGGAATACTAATGATTGTAACACATTATATATACATCCCCGAAGGTCCCGAAATGGACAATCATCCATGCCAGATCCTTGGGTCAATAAGTGCATCAGTTATGGACGAGCTAAACACGAACCCGGGGTGGGTTTCGAGGTTCACTCGAGTCAGTGAATCAGTTAGTAGCCAGCCAGCAAGGGGTAGGGAGGATCAGCAAGAGACTCAAGAAAGGAACAAGAGGTGACAGGAGAAGTACACATAAAAGTACACATAATAGTACACATAATAGTTCACCCACTTCTTCTGTACATTTTCCCATTTTCTCAGTCATGGTTCCCAGATACATAAATTATTTTACTAGTTCAAGCTGTTCTCCATTAAGGGGAGATTTCCACTTGAGGGATTTTTTTCTTGACTCCTTTCTCCCTCATGTTTAGCCCCCATTGCTTTTGAGATTTTAAGGCCTTCGCCCTAGTAGTTTAGATATTTTAAAGAACATTTCGCACCCATTTTCTGTCTCAATTTTAAGGACCTTTCGTGCCGTTAATGGTGTAAAACCAAATAAATTCCTGGCGAGCGGATAGCGAGCCTAGTAAAATTTAAGAGCCTGTATTACTGCCCTCTGGCCGGAAATTTTTTCTACCGAAAAATGTACCAATTTATCTTGAAAGGGGGTCTAGGGGGTCTAATTTTAAGCTTGATGAAAAAGTAGGGAACAAACTAAATACCTCCCCTTAACCCTTACAGTACCAGGAATGTATTTATTTTTATCACATTCTAGCCACTATTAGACGATGTTATTCAGCTTAGGAAAGACCTCTAGCAAAAATATGGCCTCAACTATCTCAATCAAACATTTTAACTACCGGTACCACAAGTCCTTCCTAAGCTTCATAATATCGTCTAAATATAGCTAGAATATAATATAACACACGTCGCTGGTACTCAAAGGGTTAATCCTTACATTACACACAGTGTCTCCTTCTCTTTCTACTACCATTACTTTGTTTTGGTTAACCCTCTCTGACATATGACGCGTTTTGATTAACATTTACTTTCAGACCTCCTCTTTCACATACTTCCACAAATATCACCACCATCTGGCACAGGTCATTCTCGCCCTGGGCACATAACACTGCCGTCAGCTGCATACAACACATAACACTGCCGTCAGCTGCATACAACACATAACACTGCCGTCAGCTGCATACAACACATAACACTGCCGTCAGCTGCATACAACACATACCACTCACTGCAAGGTCACGCTGCATACAACACAATACACTGCCGTCACTGCTATACCGCATAACAACTGCCGTCCACCTGCCTACAACAATAACACTGCCGGTCACTGATACAACACCATAAACGACTGTCCGTCAGCTGCACACACACTGCCGTCGATCTGCATACAACCCATACACACTGCCGTCACCTGCAGTTACCACACATACACTGCCGTCACTGCATACAACACATCACTGCCGCGAGCTGCTACCACATACCACTGCCGTCCAGCTGCTACACCCATAACACTGCCGTCCACTCACACAAGCACTGCCGCAGTTCTACAACACATAACACTGCCGTCAGCTGCATACAACACATAACACTGCCGTCAGCTGCATACAACACATAACACTGCCGTCAGCTGCATACAACACATAACACTGCCGTCAGCTGCACACAACACTGCCGTCAGCTGCATACAACACATACACTGCCGTCAGCTGCACACAACCTGCGGCAGCTGCAATACAACACATAACACTGGCCGTCACCTTCATACACACATAACACTGGCCGTCATTGCACCACAACACATAACACTGCCGTCAGCTGCATACAACACATAACACTGCCGTCAGCTGCATACAACACATAACACTGCCGTCAACTGCACACAACACTGCCGTCAGCTGCATACAACACATAACACTGCCGTCAGCTGCATACAACACATAACACTGCCGTCAGCTGCACACAACACTGCCGTCAGCTGCATACCACACTCACACTGCGTCATCTGCTGCATTACACAATAACAACTGCCGCGTCCAGCTGCACACAACACATTATAGGTAGCGGCAACCAACTTGACAATTTTCTTGACCCCTTTACTTCTCTTAACTCAAAATGAATGAAAGCAATCGAGCTGACATTTCCACCATTTGGGAAGAGTCCACCAGGAAATAGGTGTGGATATTTACAGTCAGTTTGCTCTAGGCCCTTTTGAGTTACGAGAAGTTAAGGGGTCAAGAGTATTGTCAAGTTCGTTGGTGCTACCTATAGTGACAGGTTTTGAGGTTCACTTGAGAGAGGGCTTAACCCTTTCACCACCACTACTTTCTTCTATTCAACAGCTGAGCTCTGGAACTCTCCCTGAATTCATCTTTCCCTCATCCTATGACTTAAATGGGAGATGAAAGGCTTACAAAGAGAATATGTGAGTCAGGTACAAGGGGAGATAGAAGGGCAGGAAGACCCCCGTTGAGATGGAGAGACTGTGCAGAAAGCTTTGGATGATCTAGGAATGACTATAGATCAGGCAGGGGAAGTGGTGGTGGACAGGAGTTGAAATGGAGGTGAATGCTTGTGAATAGTTTGAGTGAACCCGTGGTCATTTGAGTCTAAGGGGTACGGGAGCGCAAGTTTGACTAGATAATAGTCCATCAAGCAGGCGCCTGGGCCCGGGGTAAGACGATTAATATGAAGGGTGCGCCTGGAAGTGTTGTGTGGATGGCTTGTGGCTTTGGCTGCTCCGCTGCATGTCTGCCTGTCCGAGATCGGAACCCTCTCTCCGGTGGTCGGGGGAACCGGGGGGAGTTGCGGTAGCGACCTCGGTGGACCCTGGTGATCTGGTCTCTTCCCTGGGTGACCTGGATGTGGTGTGAGTTTTTGTGCTTTTTATCTGTGTTATATTTGTTTGTTTTAATGTTGTTTTTGTGTTTTTCTTCCCCCTGTTCTTGCTCTGTCTTGAGTCGGCTACCCCCAAAATGGGGATTGGGCCTGAACATATAGATAGATAGATAGATAGATAGATGACTTAAATGAATTCAAAGTCCGTGTGTCCAGGCATTTTAGCTCTAACATTCCTTGATATCAACTCTTTCAACTCTGGGGGAGGCACTCGTCACAGGCAGTTCTGCCTTTTGTCTCCCTCATCCACATGGTGTAATGGTTAGAGAGTTTAACAATCTGTGTGTGATAACCCAGGTTCGAATCCCGGTGGATCACATATATGCTTTCATTAATTTCAACGGAGAT
>CM064505.1:2002459-2143559 GCA_032716605.1 Paralithodes platypus | reverse complement strand
CAGACGTTCGCTACGCCTGGGAGATAAGATGCGTGAAGGAAATGTTCTCGTCTGTTGGCGAGATAAAAATCTCTTCCGACACGTTTAGCAACCTCCTTGACATCGTTGATCCTTGTTTAGGAATACAGTGGGACTGGCTTCAGATTGTCCATTCTGAAGGACACCGACTTGTCCCGTAACGCCGGGCCGTGAGAGAAGGAAATATAAGTGGACTAGTAATTCGTTGGACATTGATGTGCGACGAAAGAATTTCTAAGTGGGACACCAAAGCCCCTGACCCTGGTGCCCCTGATTTGGACCTGAAATCCCCAACCTATTGTGCCTGACGAATCCGTGTCTAACCCATACAGTTGGTGGAGGAGAGGTCCATGACATTATTGAGTGCAATGTTTCCCTCTGCGCCCCGACCCATAGTAAGGTGTGGATTAATTTCGGGATGGGCCATAATTTTCCCGCCGGGTAAGAGCGGGGAAATATTTGTTGACCTTCCAATATTAATCGTTTTACTTTCAACCGGCCCAACTATGACAGTTAGTTGAATCCAGTTTGAGAGAGCCGACCAGAGACTCCCAGGACCCTTCGTGTCGTAGTCAGACTGTTGAAGAAACCTGAAAAAGTTTCCTGCGAAACCTGTTGCGATTGTCCACACTATGACTCAGAGTGAGAGGCGGCGGGGCTGTCACAGACCAGCCCCTCTCCACTGAATTACTCGTGAGGGGAACAAGGTTTGACTTTACCAGATTTACCCTTGAAGCCTAGAGTTTTTTGGACATGGATTTAAAATGATATTGACATGTTTTATGCAAACATGTTGTGTCTCTGCCACCACCAGCCAGTCGTCCAGATAACCACAACACTCTGATCCCTTGTTTTAACAATGGCATCAGGGCTTGCCGGACTAGTTTTGTGAATAATCGAGGTGCCAGGTTCAAACCGAACGGAATCCTCTGAAAAAAACAAAATTTTGGTGCCTGATCCGTTAGGCCAAAAAACCTTTTGAAAATCTTTTGTTGACCGATACGTGCCAATGGGTTCTGTTCAGGTCTAGTGAACACATCCAAATCCCGGCGGAAGTGTTAGCCTGATTTGGTGTACGGTTAACATTCTGAAAGATTCGTTTGTGAATGTGAAGATTCAGATAAGCCACAGGTCTTACGACCTCGGCCTCATTCTGAACACTGTCCCTTTTGGGAACCAAATTAGTTTGGACGTGAATAAAGGGTAATTTGGGGGGACCGGGGATGATGACATTCTTGGCAATCATTTCCTGGGCTAGTGACTCCACCTCTAAAGAAAAAAAATTCGCCCGTTGTCGGCTGACGTTTAATCGAGGTCGCCGGAGCCACTGCCAAGTGACTGCCTTTGCGTGCCACCATCCGTGCCCAAGTGTTAAACAGACATGGTTGGTTTGACACGTTCGGAACGAACAAAAACAGTTAGCAGACAAGGGTTCGCCGGCTGTACTACCCTCCGGTTTCCATCCGGCCCTTTAAGGTAGGCGCCGGGAGTGAGAGAGACTTCAGTTTTTTGATGGTGGGGTTGGTGCTGGCCGCTTCGCCGGCTGGCTGGTGTTGACCGAAGACTGGCCCTGACCCTGGTTTATTTTGGCCGCGTCCTCTCTGACCTGAAAAACCTATTCTGTCTAGGCCTGTACTGACCCTGGGGGGAGTGGGAGGACTTAGGCGGAAGAAAGGTTTAGATCCCCCTGGCTGGGCTTTAGTAGTAGGCCTGGTGTTTGGATTTGGGAAGTTAAATGCAGGTTTCTTAGAAGGGGTGGGGACTGTGCTTAACGGCCTGTGCCATATTGAACACCGTTCTCCATACTTCAGGGGACATTAAAGAGGGAGTAAGTACTGGTGACCTCACCACCTGGTTAGCAATGCGATCAGGTAGCTTGCGAACTAACGACCACTCCTAAGATCTTGTCGTGCTCGCACCGCCTCAAGCAAGTGCGTGCGTGCGTGTGTCACCTAAGGATTGGATTGCCGACTGAAGAATCAGCCGCCGGGATAACTCAACCGCTCTTCGACCATCCGCATCTGCGATTGGCTGCGTGGAACGTAGTAAAGACCTTAGCCACCTGCTGAGATACCTATGGTACTGTTGAAAACAGGCCCCCCCCCCCCCCCCCCGGAAAAGCTTTTCCCGTAGCCTAAATTCTCTGTCTAGGTGAGTAGGGTAGTGAACGGGTCCTTCAGTTCACAAAGATTAATCTTAGGGGCAGCTAGGAATGCAAACAAAGCTGCCGGGACTCCGCCGGCAGAACCCACCGGCATGGAAAACCATGAATGTGTGTCCTGAGGGATCTGGTGGGAAGATTTAGAAGTGAAAGTGGTTGCAAAGTTTTGAGCCTCTACCTCCCAATCCACCCAAGGTCCTGGACCCAACTGCCCCACCTTCAAAACTGGATTAGCTGCGTCGTCTGTGACGGTCTGTAAATCTAGTTCAGGAGTAAGAGCTGACAGAGTCTTAATATCATTAAACCCATCCAGCTTAGACCAGTCTGAAAATAGTTTTAAAGCTGAGGCAGGGGGTAAAGCAGGCTTAGAAGCATACACAAAATAATCCTGGTGATAATAACTAGGTATAGCCTTGATGTTTACGTCCAGAACATTACCCAAGGCATCCATGGCCCTAATTTCTTTGACTTGTTGCCCTGGATAAACCACTCACGCGGTACCGGGAGTTCCCCTGACAAGTAGGTTGGGCAAGCTCTGGTTTAGAGGGGTTCAAAAGAACCCATGACTCGTCTGGCCCATAAAGCAGGGGCATAGCTACCTTTCTAAGAGGCGCTTTGTCTAGAGGGGGGTGGATTGACATCCGTTATGACCCTGACATTTGAGTTGTCAATGCCGCCGTAGCAGGCTTAGTGCTCCTTGCAGGTGACAGAGTAGGAGGGTTAGGAATCTTTAGATAAATCATTGACGTCATCAGAGGCCGTACCATAGAGCTTGTCGAGGGAGCCCCCAAGTCCATTGTGGGGTTTTCCTGTTGTTGCACCAAAAAATTTAGATAAAGTATGAGTAAGCAACCCATCAAGTTCTTGTGCTGTAACACACTGGTTTGATGAAGAACTTAAAGGAGAATCATTATTATCCCGTGCGGCGTCCAGGCCTGAGCCTGACCCTAGTCTTCCATATCCGAAATTATTGAAACTTCGTCTTTTTCCTCCCGATCCTCCTGAGAAGACCCCGCCGAGGCAGGGGTACCTTGTTTCCAAGATAAGTCTGGGATAGAGGATGGGATCGCCGCGTCCCTGTGGACGTCGGCTACTGTGTGACTCGTATGAGTCGGACGTGGGGGGTCAGACCCTGGTTGGGCAAACCGCCAAACACCGAGGCCCTGGCCTACGCTCTCTTGAGAGTCTGAAACATTCTCAATTATTGACCCTCCTGAACTTTCCATTTCCAGGGTTAAAATATTAATTGGCAAATCCTCTTTAGGGACAGGCGCTGCACTGGACTCAGAGGCCGTAACACAAACTCTGTCAGGTGTAGAGGTACGATGAGATGCACTAGACTTTGGGGAATGTCGAGAGGCACTTCCGATGTGAATCCTTTTTTGAGGATTTATGGCTGCGGTTGTGACCGCGAACTAGTCTTAGATCTGGAAGAATCTCCGCCGTGACCACTGGTGGAACCTTCCGTCTTACTCTTCTTACTCTACGGCGGAGAGGCACGACTAGAAGACTGTTGTCTGAGAGGTGACCTTGACCTAGATCTCGCCCGCGACGAGGAGGCGGATGCCGGGGGTGTAGGCTCTCTCGGGCGTTTAGTTTAGTCGCAGACGATACAGAACCCTGACTAGTCTCCGTCGGCTTAACACTCGTGACTCTAGAGGAACGTTTAGGGGGAGGGTGTTCTGACAGCAATCTATCCCAAAGTGGGACGTTGTCACATTGAAGTGACTTATGCGCGACAATGGTAGTGTAGGCCGACATCTGTTGTCGAACCTCTCTCAACGCTACCGCCGCGGTCTTATCATTATCACAAAGGACTTTAACAGCTAATTGAGAACAAAAGGAAACAATTATGCATAACCCAGAGACCTGATGTGGCGGCGTCTACGCCGTGGGGCCACCTCCCGAGGCTGGCCAACCGCGATGGCTGCCGACCCTCCACAGCCGAAGACAAAATCAACGACCAGTGGAGGAAAACCGGATGCCGGCCGCGGGGAGCAGTTTCGGGAGCCAAACCGTCACAACCATCCCCTGCCCCCTCCCTGGGGGCACGGGTCCTTGGAGCGGCTTCGGTCGCGCCGGGAATTTCCACACCTCTCACACCACACACACACATCACACAGTTTTTCCTACACCGAGAAATGACTCTCCGGCTGTCATTTCTCGAAGACTTCTTCTAGCCGGAGACATTGAGAGCAACCCAGGACCCACGTTCACATACATATGTCCAACTTGCTCAAAACCCATCACTTCGAGTCGCCATACTAAGGGTTCAGTTCTCTGCAATTCATGTGGGAACTGGACCCACTTCACCTGCACAACACTTGCCTCCAAGAAACACTACACAAACACCTGGACCTGTTCCTCATGCCCCTCCCTCTCCCAGTCCAATCCCTCGCCTAAAACCCGTCCCCACCTCTCCTCCCCAACCCACCTAACCTCCCCATATCATCCACTCCCCCCCCTAAACCCCGTCCACCTCTCCTCCCTAACCCACCTAACCTTCCCATACCATCCACATCCTCAACTCAACACACCACACCCCATCCTAATCCATTCCAACCCCCATCTCCTGCTCCCCAATCCCCACCCCCACCTCACCCATCCACAACCCCCAGCCCCTCCCTCACCCCCACCCCCCCCCATCACCCCCACCCCCACCCCATCCTCGTGCAGCAGCACCCAACGTACATCGTGCACATAACATTAACATTCTTCAACTGAACATAGATGGCATCAACACAAAGAAACACGAACTCTCACACTTCATCAAACAACACAACATACACATTGCCATCTTACAAGAAACAAAACTCCGCACAACACAAAAAACACCCACATTTCATAATTTCACCACCATCAGACAAGACCGGGCTGTCGGCGGGGGCGGTGGACTCATCACCCTGGTACACAAAGAAATATCATACATAGTAACCAGTGTACAAACCAAATCAATCCTCCCCCCAAATGATAACACAACAGAAATACAGTCAATTAAAATACGCACTGGCAACAACTCCAACATAACCATCATAAACACATACATCCCTCCCCAAACATCCCCTACAGTACCAAATGAATACAGACCACACTTACAACACATCACAAACACCCCACACACCCCACACATCATCCTGGGTGGTGACTTCAACGCACAAGACGTCGGCCTGGTTTGTCGACAACCCCGACACAGACAGAGGGCTGGTACTACAAAACCAAACCGATAGCCTCATCATCCTTAACGACATCCCATCAACATACCCATATTCCTCACCAAGCCCTCTATAACCCATCATCTCCAGACATCACCTTTTGCTCCCCAGAACTCGCCCCCACCACATCCTGGAGGGTGGTCAGAACCTTAGGCTCTGACCACCTCCCGATCATTATCACCACCAAAACCAGACTCACCCCAGCTAGCCACAAACACACATACACCAATTATAAAAGAGCTAACTGGGAAGCATTCACAAATGAGACAGAACAACACTTCACAACTCTAAACAGTACACCCCTCACTAACATCAACAATGCTGTACACATACTCAATAAAAACTATCCAAAACGCTGACAAGAAACACATTCCAAGAGGTAACAGAAAAAGACACAAACCCCAACTTCACACCAGAAATTCAAAACCTCATCAGACAACGCGACATACTGAAACACTCCCCAGCACCCCACACACAAGACATCACACAACAAATTCAAGCACTCAACACCCAAACTAACAACAAAATACAAGAACAACAAAAACTAAATTGGAATAACTTCCTACAAACACTTGATCACAAAACAAACCCCAAAAAACTATACAAAACACTAAACAGCATCACACTTTCCAACAGCAACACAACACAATCACATGCTGCAATCACAACAACAGACTCTACTCCTTCATGTAAACAACAAGCAAACACTCTCATCCATCACTTTTCACATGTCAGCCACCTAAAACCTCACAAAGACGGACCGACGTGTCATCCGACGTAAGAGACAATTCCCCACAGACCCTGACTATACACCCTTCACCAATCACCAGACAAAGCATATCATCAACAATCTCAAGCACTCACCCGCCTGTGGCCTAGACAACATAAGCAACATACACCTCAGACACCTGGGACCACAAGGCATACAAGCACTCACTAACATATCAAACTACAGCTATTCACACAACACAATACCAGACATTTGGAAGCATGGTATCATCATCACTTTCCCCAAACCCAACAAAAGACCCCACGCTACCCTCCTCGCACCGCCCCATCACACTCCTTTGCTCCCCCTCCAAAGTCATGGAACGCCTAGTATTACAACTAATTACACCTGACCTACCCCTAGCTCCAACACAACATGGCTTTAGGCCACTGCACTCCACAAACACTCTTCTCACAGACCTTACACAAAGAGCTTTCGACGGCATCAATTCAGCTAGACCACCACACAGATCACTATTAGCCACACTCGACATTAGTAAAGCCTTCGATGCCATCCCCCGCCACAACCTAACAAACAAAATCTACAACACAAACATGCACAACAACACAAAACGGTGGCTGGCCAACTTCCTAGCAGGCAGATGTGCACACGTATCTTTTGCCGGTCAGTCATCTAAAATCAGAAACTTTCCAAACGGAGGTCCCACAAGGATCCGTCCTATCGCCCCGCACTCTTCAATCTGTACATGCACGATATAACTACACCCAATACGCCCCAAATAAACTTAGCCTCCTATGCAGATGACATAACACTCACATGCACACACCATGACCCAAAAAGAGCAACAGATCTCCTTCAACCCTATCTCAACACACTACATGGCTGGTGCACTACAAACAGACTTAATCTAGCCCCAGCCAAATCCACCGCAACCCTGCTCACAAGTTGGACAGGAGAACACGAATACATCCCTCAACTCACCATAAACAACACACCCCTAACACATACACACACCCAAAATCCTAGGAGTAACATATGATACTCATATGACATTCAAACAGCACACCACAAACATTAAAAAGAAACTGACACCCAGACTTAACGCCCTCAGGTCACTTGCTCACACAAAATTTGGACACAACAAAGAAACTACCACCACAGTATATAACCAATCCATAAGATCAGTGATGGAATACGCAAGCCCAGCCTGGGCTTCTAACCTAGCTGAAACACATCATAAGACCTTACAGACTATTCAAAACAAAGCCCTGAAGATCATTACAGGCTGCACAGCTACTGCACCCACAGATCACCTACATCAAGAAACCAAAATCCTCAAAGTCAAAGACCATCTGGACATGAGAGGCACTCAATTCCTGGCAGCAGCCTCCACGAACCAAGACCACCCACTAAACTACATGGCAACACACCCACAGACACCAAGAAATATCAAAACAACACCCAGCACACGTATCACACACAATTATTGTCCTCTCTCCCTCCCTGCCCACCCCGAACCAACATCCAGAAGCACATCCATACTCATATCTCTCACCGATCCATCCACTCACTCACAGACAACACACAGCTGCATGCACGACCTCCCGAAATCCATCCTTCCGAATCCTCCCTTCCTCGCGAGGACAGAGTCCACCTGGCCAGGCTGAGATGCGGACACCATCCAGCTCTCCTGAGCTATCAGAAGAGACTGGATGACTCCGTTGTCGACGCCTGCCCGGGATGTAACACAGCACCCCATACCATTAAACACATCATAGAAGACTGCATTTCACACAACCACTTACGCCAACAACACAATCTACACTCAATGAGAGCTCTGTGGGAAAGCCCGATCGTGGCCATGGCCTTTCTCAGGGACTCGGGGCTGTTCGGCCAGGCAGCTTAGGGAACAACAACAACAACAACCCAGAGACCCCTTGAACGGTCTAGACATTTAACACACCTTATGCAAAGGGTGTGTGCAAAAATAGGGATACCAGCACAAGTAGGGGTAATGCACAGGGCAAAAACTGGGGCCACGGTAGCCATGACAGAGATTGGTGGGTTAAAACTACCGCCGGGTCTGTATTGGTCCGCCGGAGCTCAGCTCTGGAAAAAACAAGAAAATTTCCAGGAATTAATGCTCATAAGGTTAATCCAACATGTTCGCACACCAGTGTTAATAACCCGCCGGGTAACGAGATGCAAAGACACAACTAACACATCTCGCTACGCGGCGGGGTGTAAAGTCTAAACAAATCTTTTGCTAAAGAAAGTGAAGAATACCCTCTGATATAATGGTCCAGCATGGCACTTATAGTCTCTCGGAGGAGGTGACTGTCTCAAGATTCAATTTTGTAACAAAGCAACCCCCCATAAAGACGCCGGCCCTTGAATTATTTTAGTAGAATAGCCCAGGGCAGGATGATAAGAGATCTGATGTTTAACGAATTGTCACAAAAGATCGCCGTAAGTTAGAAGGCGGCGATACCTAATTGTATCACTAAATTAATAGGTTAAATTGAATTTTGTAAATTCCTTAGTTCCTCCACCTAGGAGCACCCGCCGGGTGTGAGAATCGATATTTAACCTAATTGAACCTTCAATCGCCGTAATAGTAAAGGCAGCGATACACAGAGTATCACTATAATGGATTGGTTAACTAACTGAAAGACCTAAGTCGTTTATCTCACCCTACCCAGGTGCAGCCGCCGGGTGAGAAGTTTAAAAGTTAACCCCATAAGTTCCTGTCCCCACTTCTTTGTAAAAGATCGCCGGGGAGGAAAGCCTAAACAACAGCTAGGTTTTTCCTGTGGTTGTCGTAAAACCAGGTAGAAAAACTCCCAAAACGTATGTCCACAAGAACGCCGTTTTATATGGATGGGTACAGCCATCCCGCCGGGAATCAAAGGAGGCCTGAAACCAGGCACCCACAGAGACGCAGTCCTGGAGAGCCACAGACACCCCCCCACGCCGGGGATACAAGCCAGTGTTAACAACCACGTGTGGCCCAACACTGCTCTCGGCCAGGATTTTTTCTCGGTGAAACCGAGGAAAAAACCCGCCGGAAGGAAACCCACCCTGAACAGACACCATCTGAACAACACAAGACACGTGGTGTGCCACGCACGACTAACCCAAGGTCACACCATAATCCGTGGAATTAGCCAATACACAACTAAACCAGGAAACAATTATAGTCCGAGGAATTAGCCAATACACAACTAAAACCCGGATACACATGACACAGTAGGGCATATTTATAAATAATAAATAATAACACTAGTACATGTGGCAAAGCTACGAGCGGCTGGCTAGGCCTAGGCAGACGACATAATAACAGTTGAAATATACACACACACTGGAAATATCACAACAGGAACCACCGCCAACACACCACCGTAGCAATAACTTCCAACCCAGGGAAGACTGACTCGGGACCCAGAAAAAACTTCACTAAGTGAAGAAAAAAAACCGCTGGGAACGTCAGAAAACAAAGCTTACCTCATCAGAAAGATAAAAGGCAGCAATAATAAACGCGTAGTGAAAGCCGCCTGCATCACAAACTAACTCAACTGTGAAAAAGTTCACATGTCCACAACGTGACCACGAGGGTACATCCGAAATAGATGCCCCATACACTCGACCCAAAATACACTGCACTGCGGGCAACCAGCCCAGGACACTCCTGCTACGCCTATCCTAACCTTACTCGATACATCCTGGAGTAAACAAATGAGAAAAAACTCACTAGGGACGCAACGAATGCGGAACCAGCGGAGCGTGGGGAGGCACGTCCGGGCGGGCTGAGCGCAGAGCAGAGAAGGAAGAATGACGCCTGAATCAGCGTCTGGTCAGAAATCCACACAAGTACATCCACGATATGATGGAAAGCTTATTGGATAGTTATTCTTAGTTTGTTTTTGTTTTTATTTTTTACGAAGTTTTTTCGTAGTGAGAACCCAATTCATAATGACTGAAGCCATGAGTGAGGTCGCGTGCGCTCATGATGAAGGCTCCTCAGTTTTTAAATGCTCTGCGCGGTAGATTCAAAACTACGGCGGATTAGTGTTTGAAGAGGATGCCTTATGTAATAGGCATGTTCGTCAATGATGGAGGGGCCACTAATAAATATATATATATATATATATATATATATATACTGTATATATATATATATATATATATATATATATATATATATATATATATATGTGTAGATCAGATTTTTACCCTGAATTGTGTTGTGGTGAAGTATCTGGAAAAGAAACAAAAGGTGTATGTTGCCTTTATGGACTTGGAGAAGGCCTATGACAGAGTGGATAGAGAAGGTTTGTGGAAAGTACTTAGAATATACGGAGTAGAGGGCAAGTTGCTGAAAGCAGTGAAGAGCATGTATGAGGGTGCAAAGGCGGCAGTACGTGTGGAGAGTGAGCAGAGCGAGTTCTTTGACCTGAATGTTGGTTTGAAACAGGGGTGTGTGATGTCCCCGTGGTTGTTTACTGTATATATGGATGGAGTTATGAAAGAAATACTATCAAGAGCAGTGGATGTTGGTGTATCGCTGAAAAGGGAGGGAATTGAGTGGAAGCTACCTATACTGCTGTTTGCGGATGATACAGTTCTGATGAGTGATAATGAATGGGAGTTGCAGGGTCTGGTAAATGAGTTTGGAACAGTGTGCGAAAAACGGAATTTGAAGGTAAATACGGGGAAGAGCAAGGTTATGGTCTTCGAAAGGGGTGAAGTCACAGAGTGTGAGGTGAAGCTGAACGGTCAGGCTATGGAGATCGTCAACTCTTTTAAGTATCTGGGCAGTGTGTTGAGTAAAGATGGGACTATGGATGAAGAGGTGCGGGAGAGGGTACAACAGGGGAAGAGGGTTGTAGGAACGCTAAAAGCAGTAACAAGAAATAGGGTGGTCAGTATGGAAGTGAAGAAGTCCTTGCATGACAGTGTGGTAATCCCGACACTGACTTACGGAAGCGAAGCATGGACGTTGGTTGAGAGACTCAGACCAAGAGTGAGAGCAGTGGAAATGAATTACTTAAGGAGTGCGTGCGGAGTTACATGGAGGGATAGACAGACTAATGAGGAAGTAAGAAGGAGGTGTGGTGTGGAGGTAGATGTGCTGGAAAGTGTGAAAAGGAACAACTTGAGATGGTTCGGCCATATGGAACGTATGGAAAGCGAGAGAATGACTAAGAGGGTGTACGAGAGCGAGGTGGAGGGACAGAGGGGGAGAGGTAGACCGAATATGAGGTGGAAGGATGGAGTGAGGAACTACATGAACGAAGGCGGTGCTGGTTGGGGGGAGGGGCGTCGACTGACTGGGGACAGAGGTGCATGGGGGCGGTTCGTTCGTGGCCACCCCTTCGGGGATCACGGCGTCAGGCAATAGATAGATAGATAGATATATATATAAAATTAGTTTGAACAGCACGCTTGTTTCGCTTAGGTATCTTTCTTATTGTCCCAGCAGCTTCCCATACGCAGTTGCCATCTCTCGCCATCTAGTGGATTCCATCCCTACTGGTATATCAATTGGGCATGTGTGGAAGGGGCAGGAGGGAGGGCAATAAACATCATTGACTACAGAGCCATTGCTAAATATTAGGCTTCCCTCCTTCCTTCGGGTTGTCAAATCCGTAATGTAGCAGTGGCTCTTCCGTCAATGACGTGAGAGCCTAGATATCACAACCGGTGGTGGGACCTTCATATGCTCAACCCAGGAATAATAATAGGACAAAAGTAATCAGTGCAAACACTATACTGTGCTCAAACATATTTATTTAGAAGAAGCATAACAAAGTAATAAGGCGGGTACCATTAAATTCACCTTATTATGGAAAAGACAGATATATAAAAGTGAGATTATAAATCTCTAATTATTGCTTAGTATATAGAGTACAAAACTTGGTAAGTACATTAAAAAAAATATATATAATTGTATTATATTCATATACAGTACAGGGTTTGTACAAGGCAATAACATATCACATACTTTATTGTAAAATTTCAATCATAATTGTGGATACATATCATCAGTACTGTACAGTATCTATATTTCATACTGTATTCGTACTGTACTGTAATTGTATTACATGTAATCATCATAATAATACCTCAGAATACCTTTATAAATCTTAAAATTATAATGTAAAACTTGCAAAATAAACAAACCAAAACTGGGACGACACAAGATAAATGCAAAAGAACTTATCAAATCGCTATGTGGAAATATCGCTTAATAAAATAAATTTTTGAAATAAAAGAACACAATCCACCACATAGGGTGCTCACTACATGAGCAAGTCAATCTGGTTCCCAAGCAAACTGATCTCACATATAAACAATGCACCATCGTCATGTTCAAGGAATTAGTCAAAAATGGGAAGTCTTAAAATTAAGAATTTTATTACTAGTTACTATGTAATAACCTATATTCTCTTACAGATAACACTCATAATTTTTGTCATCTTTTGCAGAGTGGGGAAACATCGTGCTCTGCCTGGACTACACACACGTATACTCTCCGCCACCCCCTTTTCTTGGAGCACGATAGGAGATACACTCTGACATCATAAAACTTATAAGTTATATTTACTATTATTATAATCTAATTAGTTTATCTCACTCCCAACACTAAAACACCTCCTAATGAAATTAATAAAATTATGATCCACCCGGGATTCAAACCTGGATTGCCACATACAGATCTTAAACACTCAAACCATTACACCATCAAGTCAGTTAACCACACATGACTACGATTTTAGATCCATTTATCGAATACTGGATATCAATCTAATTATGTATTCAAACCTAACTGCACACTGAATAGCCTAATGTTTTAAGTGAAAGAAAAGCACATTTTATGGGGCACAGATATCTAAGGACCGACCTCGCTATCAAATGTACCTGAAACTTTAGGAATAATTTAATTTATTCATCTCACTCTCAACACCAAACACCTCCCAATGAAATTAATTAAAGCATATGATCCATCCAGGATATCGAACCTGGGTTACCACATACAGATCTTAAACACTCAAACCATTACACCATCAAGACAATACATGACTACAATATTATATCCATTTATCGAATACTGAATATCAATCTAATCATGTATTCAAACCCAACTGCACACTGAATAGCCTAATGTTTTAAGTGAAAGGAAAGCACATTTTATGAGGCACAGGAATTCAATCTGTTTCAAACATTCCTCTCAGGGATCATGTTTATATCTTAAAGCTATACAGGGTAATTGGGGTCTCTCCAGATGTACCAACAAGTACCTGGACAAAAAAATATGGCTAGATGACCAAAGACCTGTTTGGGTAATATCATCTACCGAAAAGTTATTTAAGAATCTGATGGTAGTAGCCCACTTGCGTACATCATGGGCACAACCACTGCTTTTGGGTTCGGCCTCTTTAATTATATCAACAGTGATAGATGCTAATTGTTTCTTTCCCAGTCATGTCGACCCATCTGGGGAAACCCACAAATGAGCCTTATTTCTAGAAACCATAGCATTAGAGTATAAAAATAAAGATGTTACAGGACATATAGCATGGCGTGTTCTTCCCCACTTAAGAGCAGGAATAGAGAAAGGGGTAAAACCATGGTCGTAGTGCTCATTTTTGGCAATAAAATCAGGTGCTGGAGCTATATGTACAGAATCATTATTAGGGGCAAATCGGAGGTAGTTTGGAGATCTTGCCATTGCTGCCAATTCTGAAACTCTATGTCCAGTAGCTAAGGACATATAAAACAAATTTTTAGCTGTTTTTCTAGCATAGGTCTATAAGAGTGACTGTAGGAGGAGATATCACACAATCACAAATAAATAGATAAAACTTATGTGAAGGCAGCAAATTATAGGTTTGATTCCCGGAGGGAAGTAATGAAAACCTAATATTTAGTAGGGCCCCGTAATCATTGACGATATGCCTATTAGTATAATAGTCTCTCATCAAACACCGCGGTCGCTAGTTTGAATCTACCGTGCGGGAGGACAGGAGTACAGTACTACACTTCATAAGGGTAACGTTATTCTCTTATGGAATCGTCTTATGATCGGGTACTCTACGAAAAAACTTAGTAAAAATAAAAAAGGAAAAAAATAACTTAATAATTGCTATACTCAAGCTTTCCCAATGCGTGGATTTCTTGCGTGTGGATTCCTGACGCTGGCCCCCTAGCGGCCATACTTCCTTAACTGACATATCGAGATTAAACTCAAGAAATCAAGCAAATGGGAAGGGGATGGCAGGGAGGGCCCTACATCGTCAATGATTACGGGGCCCTACTAAATATTAGGTTTTCATTACTTCCCTCTGGGAATCAAACCTATAATTTAATAGTGGCCCCTCCATCATTGACAATATGCCTGATATCTAAGACTGGAGGGGGACATTCGTGACAATATCAAAACCACCAACCTAAATACCATAGGTAACAGAGAATCCGTATAACATTATAAGTTTTTTTGTGTACTTACAATATAAAAATATAAAAGAAGGCAAGCAGTGTGTTACTTCAAAGAAGATCTGCTTGTACATAACTGGACCTTCACTTGAGATCTATTGCATGATATGTGAGAACATTCTTGTATTCTCAAAACTCGAACCTTAATCCCTTGGATTCTGTTCTGGCCTTAAAATTATTTGTACATTACTGTATAATCTGTTTGTACATTCTGTTAATATTACATAGATGCCACTATGATAGACTTCTTAACCCTTAAAGATCGGGGCCCGCCTTAAGTCCGAATCAAAAAATTTGGACTATGTGGCGGGGCCCGCCTTAACCCTCCAGCCCCGGCTATGTATTCCATATACATTCCAAAAACCCGGGGGTTTTGGCCGAAAACGTCTACGCCTAGGCTACCGTATGTTTGTTATTTTGACTGCTTCCGCATTCCCGCGCATTCCCAAGCGTAGATGTGTTTCGTACCTGTAGAATGGCATTAAGTAGAGCTCTCTAAGTCAACTGGTTCAGTTGTGATGATGATTTCATTGGAGATAACTTTGTGG
The DNA here is from genome assembly GCA_032716605.1 of Paralithodes platypus. Classification (NCBI taxonomy): domain Eukaryota; kingdom Metazoa; phylum Arthropoda; class Malacostraca; order Decapoda; family Lithodidae; genus Paralithodes; species Paralithodes platypus. The sequence continues at coordinate 2,128,394 of CM064505.1, read as the reverse complement.
CAAAAACAGCCACTTTACACTACTTTTCGCTACTTAACAATAACATACAGGCACACACGAACAAGCAACGCACTCCTTCTTGTGGTCGGAGATGCGCGGCGTCGGTCCAGCCGGCTGTTGTTTACATGCGTCGGACGGACGCCTCGCACACCAAGCTTACAGGCTTTCAAGCTGCCGGAGCCTCAGAGCCCTACCGGGTAGCGCAGGGTGGTTTTTTTATGGGTTTCTCAGAGCCCAACAGGGTCTGGAGGGTTAAGTCCGAGTGCAATTTTGGCGCAATATTGGCTCTGAGAGAGAGACGAGTGACTGGAGGAGCATGGGTTACCTCATGACCGCTCACCACGGCCGCCGTGGACCTACTGAGATTTACTCCACTTACATCCACCCTCACTCCCTCGCTACATACGTAATTATATAAAGAAATTACCGTATTTTAACGATTTTGCCCTTCGGTTGCACGATCGTTGCAAGATAACCAGTGATCGTAGAAGGATGGTTCGGGTGTCATTGGAAAGCTCAATTGACGCCCTTTCAGGGATACATACTTGTATTACGCTCTGGGTCTTGTTTATGCATGAAAAAGAGCACGGAAACAACCCCATTTATGGTAAAAAAAACCCGCTGTGCAGCACGGTCAAATATACCGCCTAGACCGCTCGTAAGGTGTTAAAAATAAAAACTTTAAAATAAAATTTTATTAAACTGTATAATCAGTTTGATTCATATCACAGCTCGTGATTTATCACAATCTCCGGCGGAAGGGTTCTAGTGGGTCTTTGGGCTATTTGCACATACCCCCCCCCACCTTTTCGCCTGAAGAATAAACTTATATAAAACTAGCACATGGACTACTACAGTAGATCCGTTTCCGCAATGCTACACAGGTCCGCTTTGGTTTGTCCAGAGCGACCGACAGGTATCGCATAAGGAATGTGTGATTCGACGCCCACAACTGAGTGTCGGCTATGTCGTCAATGGAAATGTTTGCGTAAATCTAAGGGAGACGGCCCACTTTCTAATATCGTGGGCTCTGCCTACCACGCCGGATTACTTTCCTTAATTACATCTACGAGTAAAGAAGCCAATTTCCTTCTCGTGACGCGAGTATCTGTCTGGTTGACCCATAGGAAGCCTGGTTGTAGAGGTTGTGCTACCCTCATAAACTTAACTAAAGCTTGTACCGGGCATTAAAATGTGATTTTTATGTCCATGTTTAAGCGCCGGGACTGAGAATTTTTGAGAAAACATGATCACAATGATCGTTTTTGGCAATAAATGTGGGAGACGGCGCGATCTGCACATGTTCGTGCAGTCTCCCAAACCTGAGACAATTTGGCTCGTTGCTCATCGCCGCCAGCTCTGAAACTCTGTTACCTGTCGCCAAAGCCATAAGGAACACAGCCTTTTTTAATACTGACTCAAAATCTGGCGCATGGTTAAACTTGCGTGACTGAAGTAATGATAACGCTTTGTCTAGCGACCAGGTAGGCATGAGCTGACGCGGTGGTGGACACAGTTGAAACATGCTCTCATGAACCCCTTCTCTTCCGCCTGTGGTATGGATAGACCAGTCAGGTCGTAAAAGGGATTTCTAATGGCAGATAAGTGATTCTTTAATGTAACAACTGAGAGGCGCTTCTGTTCAAACAAAAATTCTAAGTATTTAAAAATTAAAGCTACTGAGGCATCAGATTGCGCTGTTTCTACTATCCAGGTTGTGAAAGTTTTCCAATGTGATTGGTATTGTCTCCTGGTGGACAGAGTATATTGGTTCAGAAATTTACTAGTGACACTTTCCCCATACTGAGTTAGCCATTTGGCATTGTAAATGTCCATAAGGCAAAAGTTAGCGAGGTCTGAAGGTTGCCAATTGTCTCCAAGTGAAAGGCAGAGACCGGGAGTGTCACTGGGTTCCTGCACCACGTTTGCAATTGATGGTACCACACTTGAGCCGGCCATAATGGTGCGATCATCGAGACTATGCCCCGGTAACCCCGTAGTTTGTGAACTACTTGACACATGAGTGAAGCGTCTGGAGGAGGAAAAAGATAGATTGAATTCCATCTGTTCCAGTCCTCCAGTAAAGCGTCAGGACCCCCTGCCGGAGTTAAAGCCCGGCGGGTTAGGTAGAGAGGGAGTCTGTGATTTCCCTCGGATGCAAAGAGATCCACTTGTGGACGGTATGGCTCTGCAATCATCTTGTTGGAGACGGTTTGCTTGAGAGCCCATTCTACTAGGGTGCTCTGTCTCCGAGACAAGGCGTCCGCCCAGATGTTCGCTACCCCTGGGAGGTAAGATGCGTGTAGATGAATGCTCAGCGATTCGGCCAGAGCAAAAATCTGTTCTGAAAACACCAGCAACTCTCGAGACCTCGTTGACCCTTGCTTCTGAATGCAGTGAACTGCAGTCATGTTGTCCATTCGAAATGCAATTGACTTCCCCTGTAAGGAAGAGCCGTGAGCCTGAAGGAAAAATAATGGGACTAGAAGCTCTTGTTTGTTGATGTGAAAAGTTACGTCTTGGGACCAAAGCCCCTGAGCTTGGTGACCTAGGTTGGATTGATAACTCCAGCCCCTGAAGCGTTCTGTGTCTACCCATACCGTAGGTGGAGGAGAATGCCATGTCATTACTGAGTACAATGTTTCGGTCTTTGCCCAGACCGACAGTAAGTTGTGAATTAATTGAGGAATCGGCCACAGTTTTCCCGCCGGCAATAGTGGGAAAAATGTGTTGCCTTCCATGATTAATCTCTTTACTTTCAACCAGCCCAACTTCACAGTTAATTGGATCCAGTTGAGTGAACCGACCAGGGACTCCAACGTTTTCCTCGTCGTACTCAGACTGTGGAGAAAATTAAACAGTTTCCTGCGAAATGTGTTGCGATTGTCCGCACTCTGAGTAAGAGTTAGATTGGCCGTGTCCCAGACCAGCCCTATTCACTGAATTTTTCTTGTGGGAACAAGGAGAGACTTTGCCAAGTTGACCTTGAATCCTAGAGTTTGAACATGATGTAATACTTGATTGACATGGAGATGACATAACTCCTCTGACTCCGCCACTACTAGCCAGTCGTCTAGATACCACAACAACTTGATACCTTGGGCTAGCAAGGGCATGAGGGCCTGCCGGACTAATTTTGTAAAAAAAATTGGTGCCAGGTTCAAACCGAAAGGCATTCTCTGAAAGACGTAAGTCTCTTGCCCGATCCTCAAGGCGAGGAATTTTTGGAACCTTTTGTTTATGGGGACATGCCAATAGGCATCTTTCAGGTCTAATGAGCACATCCAGCCTTGCGGCGGGAGAGGGAGCCTGATTTGGTGCACATTAAGCATCCTGAAGGGTGAATTTTGAATATATGTGTTCAGACACGAGAGATCGACTACTGGTCGCATCTGCACACTGTCCCTCTGGAGGTGAAAACATGGCAAGTTGGATCTACCTGGACAATGATTCGCTTGCTGATCATTTCTTGGACAAGTGACTCCACCTCTAAAGAAACATTGTTGAATTCTAGAGTTTGACGTAGACGAGGTCGCCGGAGCCACCGCCAAGTTATGCCTTTCCTTACCACTGTCCTGGCCCACGTTCGCCGGGGCCAGGCCCTGCGACATGCTTGGAACGACCCAGTTTCTGTACTGGGTATGTTTGGTAGGGCAATTCTCGAATCCAACTCACCTGCGGTAGGCCCCGGGAGAGAGAGAGTGCAACTTACTAGTTTTTTGGTGGTGGAGGCGGAGTGGGGTTATACGGCTGGCTAGTTTTGGCAGGCGTCTGTCCTTGATTATGCTTTTGGTGTGACTTACCTCTATAAGTGTTAAGCCCCCTCCTCTTTATTATGGTCTTGGAGGCGCTGTCTAGAGTTTTTAGAGGCGGACTCCCGTTGGAACTGTTTTATGCAGACGATTTAGTCCTAATAGCTGACAGTATGCAGGATGCTGAGTCCAAATTCAGAGAGTGGAGAGAGGGCATGGCGAGCAAGGGTTTAAGAGTCAATATTAACAAAACCAAGGTTATGCATTGTAGATTGAGACGAGGCAATGTGGAAAAGAGCGGTGCATACCCATGTGCAGTGTGTGGAAAGGGAGTGGGCGTTAACTCAATTCAATGTAGCATCTGTCGATGTTGGGTACACCATGGGAGTAAGCACTGTAGTAGAATAAAGGGGCCCCTGCCGAAGGATAAGTCAGAAATAGAGACATTTGAGTGCGTAGTGTGCAAAGGCGAGCTTGTGTTAAGTGATGATCCTGTGGCTGTGAATTTTGGAAATGAGTCTTTGGAGCTGGTGAACAAGTTTTGTTACCTAGGAGATACCATCTCTGCCGGTGGTGGGGCCGAGGCTGCCACTGTTGCTAGAATTAGGTGTGGCTGGGGGAAGTTCAGAGAATTGATGCCAATCCTGACCATGAAAAGAATGCCTCTCCCCCTGAAGGGAAACGTGTATGCCTCATGTGTTAGAAGTGCAATGACGTATGCCTCAAAAACATGGGCCGATAAAGTATAGGATGTCAACAGAATGGAGCGTAATGAGATGAGAATGGTGAGATGGATGTGTGGGGCCAGGCTACAGGATAGAATAACAATGTTGAGCTGAGGAGACGTTTAGGTATAAAGAGTATTAGCGAGGTGATGCGTACAAGTAGACTGGGATGGTATGGACATGTGGAGAGAATGGATGAACAAAATTGGGTGAAAAAATGCAGGTCTGTGATTGTGGAGGGAGCTGCACCAAGGGGTGGACCGAGGAAGACCTGGGATCGGACTATATGCGCCGATCTCAAATCCAAGAACTTGACAAGTGAAGCAGCCCTTAACAGGGTTGCCTGGAACGCCGCCATTAGGACAAGAGACTGAAACTGCACTGATGTGTGGAACACTCAGTCTTAAAATTTTATGTATGTATGTATGTAACCTGAATATTTCCCCTGCCTAGGATTGTGCTGAGCACCTCCCTGCTGTTGAAGAGGCCTTGCGTCTCGAAAGGACTGTTTAGTTTGAGTAGGTTGGGGCTTTCCGCCGCCTTTAAGTTTCAAGTAAGGTTTCTTAAAGGCCTCTTTCTTAGACTGGGAGGTACTCTGCTTCCACACATCTACCAAATTGAAAACTATACTCCATGTCTCCATAGGCAGAAAGAGTTACCCGGCGGCCTATATCCTCCGGCAACTTCTTTACCAAGTAAACCATCAAATCTTGCCGTGCTCTATGACAGCTACTCTGATATCACCCAAAGACTGAATAGAATTTTGCAACAGGAGCCTACGTGATAATTCCGTGACTTTCCGTACATGTTGGTCAGAGATGGCTGTTATAGTTCTCATGAGTGACTGGGCAACCTGGCGACTGACGAGGTATTGAGAGAACAGTCGATAAGCTTTGTTACGTAGCTTAAAATCACTGTCTAAGTGAGCTGGAGGAGGTGTGGAAAAGGGGTCATGCAGGTCATAAAGTGATAGTTTGGGAGCTGCCAGGAATTCAAATAAAGCTGGGGAAACCCCTCCTGCTTTGTTAACAGGTAAAGTGAGCCATGAATGAACTTCCTGAGGGACCTGATGTGAAGATTTTGTTGTAATGGTGGATGCAAATACCTGCGCCTCCAGTTCCCAGTCTACCCAAGGACCTACACCTACCTGCCCCACCTGCAAGACTGGTGTGTTTGTCTGATCTAGTACCGGGACTGTATTCAGTTCCGGCATAAGTGCATTCAGAGCTTTAATATCATTGACGCTGTCATTTCGTGACCAGTCCGCAAACAGTTTTGCAGATGAGGCCGGAGGTATCGCCGGAGAGGCAGAGTACACAAAGAAATCAGCACAATAAACATTAGGTATGGCCTTAATGGTAGCATCTAAAACCCTTCCTTCCACGTCTTTTGCTCTAAGCTTCCTACTCTTATTTACCTCAATGGTCCAACCACTAGGTACCGGTAGATCCCCTGATACAGTATTTACCTAATTGTATTTACCTAATTGTAGTTTACAGGAGTTGAGCTAAGCTCGTGTTGTCCCGTCTCTCAGTCTACTTTTTATCCAATTTTTCTTGAAAATATGGATGTTCCTTGCCCCTACCACCTCCTCCTCCAGCCCATTCCATTTGTCAATACATCTATAGGGGAAGCTAAACTTCCTGATATCGTTCTTGCAGGTAGGTCTTTTTACTTTGTAGCTGTGGCCTCTAGTTATTCCTGTATCCATAATTAACATATCCTCCCTATCCAGCCTCTCCAGCCCCTGGGTGCATTTGTACATCATTATCATGTCTCCCCTCTCTCTCCTCTCTTTTAACTTGGTAGATTTAATTTGTCTAGCCTCCCTTCATATGGCAGTTCTCTGAGACTTGGAACCAATCTAGTAACTGCTCTCTGGATTCTTTCTAACTTGTGAATATGCTTCTTTAGATGCGGGGACCACACCACTGCTGCATACTCCAATCTTGGTCTAATCATACTCTTCATAATTTTCGCTACCATGGTCTCATCCAAGTAGTTCAGAGCAACTTTCATATTCCCGGCCATTGCATACATTCCGCTAAAGAGCTTGTTAATATGTTTCTCTGGCGACAAATTATCTTGTATAATCAACCCTAAATCCTTTTCTTTTTCGGCCTTGCTAATTATATTATCTCCCATCCTGTACTCCCAATTTGGTCTATTCACACTTCTTCCCATATTTAACACATGGCATTTACTTATATTAAATTTCATTTTCCACTTGGTGCTCCATTCATATATTCTATCTAAATCACCTTGCAGCTCCTCACAACTACTTTTATTTGTTATTTGTCTCATAATTTTTACGTCGTCTGCAAACATTGACATGTAGGAATTTATGCCTATCGGCAGGTCATTCACGTACATAAGGAACATGAGAGGTGCCAACACAGATCCCTGCGGCACACCACTCTCAACTTTCCGCCACGAGGAGTAAGTTCCTCTAATGTTGGTCCTCATTTCCCTATCTGTTAGATAGCTCTCCATCCATTTCAGCAAACTCCCCCTGACACATCCTAGCATCTCAAGCTTAGATAACAATCTCTTATGTGGTACCTTATCGAATGCTTTGGAAAGGTCTAAGTAGACGCAGTCCACCCATCCGCCTCTTTCTTGGAGTACATCTATCACCCTACTGTAATAACATAGCAAACTGGTAACACAAGATGTCCCTTCTCTGAAATCCAAATTGCTTTGGGGTTATTATCTTCTTTCTCTCCAACATTTTCATCCATCTCTTCCTAATTAGCTTTTCACAAATCTTGCATACAATACTAGTAAGTGAAACTGGTCTATAGTTTAGAGGGTCCTCAGGGTTTCCATTCTTGTATATCGGGATGATATTAGCTCTTTTCCATTCAACAGGAACCTGTCCTTTATCTAAGGAAGCTTGAATTATGTCCCTCACTGGCTCCACTAATTGCTCTGCACACTCCTTTAAAACCCAGGCAGACACTTCATCCGGTCCCATAGCTTTCCTTACTTCAAGTCCTCTCATCGCAGATAACAACTCATCTCTAGTTATTTCAATCTTACTAAGACCACTCTCCAGTACTCCCGCCTGTGGTTCGTCAAAACCTTCCTCTCTAGTAAAAACTGACCCCAATTTGTTATTCATTACCTCACACATGTCCGATACATTTTCATACGTCCTAGCATCAACTCTTAATTTAGTAATTTGTTTCTTTACCTTGAACTTACTGTTTATATATTTATAAAATAATCTAGGGTCACTTTCACATTTATTTACTATGTTCTTCTCATAGTTCATTTTAACTTGCCTAATTATGTTAACATATCTATTCCTCTCCTGTTTATATTTATTCCGATTACTCTCAGTGTTCCTTCTTTAATCTAGCCCAAGCTGCATCACGCCTACCCAAAGCTCTTTTGCATTTCAAATTAAACCAATCTTTCTGCTTAGTAAAATTTCCAGTTTTATATCTTGGGACAAACAGATTGGTTCCTACTCTATAAATTTCGAGGAATCTACTATATTTACCTTGTACATCCTGTTCCTTAAAAATAAGATCCCAATCTACTCCCTCTAAATATCTTTTCAAGGAGACATAATCAGCTTTACTATAATTTAATCTGTCATTTATGTAGCTATTGTCTAATCTATTGGCATTACTCGAGGTCAACTTCCATTTTAGTAATAGGTGATCACTTTTACCTACAGGACATAGATAGTTTATATCACTAATTTCGTGAGGATCTTTTGTAAAAATCAGATCGAGTTTAGAAGGTTCGTTATTACCCCTCATTCTTGTATTTTCCTTCACATGTTGTGCAAGTACATTTTCCGTAACCAACTCCACTAGCCGACTTCCCCAAGATCTCTGATTTGGCCCTGCATCTCCCGATTCCCAATCAACCTCACTACAGTTGAAATCTCCTACCAAGATCAATCGATTTTTCCTTAAAAGCAATCTTCTCAACGACTGAATCATATCCTCTACCATCTCCTCAAACTCCAACTCCCTCCATGCTCTGGTCTTTGGTGGCATGTAAGCTACTGCTATGTCTAGCTTTTTTCCTTCTATATCATTGAGTTCAACTGCCATTATTTCTGCCTTGTCATTATTTAACTCCATGTGCTTTGCTGTCATAGGGTTCTTAACTAATACTGCCACTCCACCTCCCCTTTTACCCTTCCTATCATATCTCCATATATTATATCCTTCACTAAACACTATGTTGCTGTCAAAGTCCTGGTTCAGCTTTGTCTCCGTCAAACAGACTATCTGTGGTTGATCTTTTCTTAATATATCATCTAACTCTACCTTTTTACTGTTTATTCCATCTATATTAGTGTAGTAGCACAGTATATTTGAATCCACCTCCTTGTTTCTCTTCCCTCTCTGCCTCCTACCAGGTTCACCTCCTCCTCCATCCCTTCCCTGACCCAGTTCCACCTCCCCTGCTAATTATATTCTCCTCCCTCCCCCTCTCTCTCCCTCTGTTCCACCTCCACCACATCCTGACTCTCTCTCCGGTCCCCTGCTCCCTGCATTATCTCTCGCTCCGTCTCGTTTGCTTTGACTTCGTACTTGTCTCTCTGTCTCTTTCCCTATCACTCCTCTTACTTTCGGTTCTTGGTGGCTCCTGATGTACCACTTCCTTACTTGCCCTTCCCTTATTCTCCAAAAAAAAATCTTCTTTTGCTCTTCAGACAACTTTCCGTTCTCTTCATCAGCCTTAGCTTGGAGTTCCCTTAACCCCTCCAACCCGGATGGGCTCTTGAACGCCCATAACAACCTCGGCCCGCGCAACCCGGAAGGGCTCTTGAACGCCCATTGCTTGCATGCGTGCTTTCGAATGCCGCGCGTACATTTTCGGTATCGTGGGACGGTAGGTGGCGCCACCAGGCGTAAACTCCGCCACAGCAACAGTATCTACCCCGACGCCATCATGGACAGTACGCCAAATAGTGATTCCGCTGTGTCCGATACCGTGCTTCCTACGACGCCCTTGCTTGTTCGTCGCGCCTTACCCCGACGCCATCGCCTAAATGTGTTATCTCCCGGAGGTATTGAGACGACATTGAGACTTTATGAGCGAGCTGATGCCAAGCATAATGTTGATGATGAAGTCAGTGACGACTCCAGTAATTATAAGTCGAGTGATTATGGCCATGAGAGTGATAAAGAAGAGCAATTCCTGGGATTTGCGAGAGAACATGACAGTGATGAGAGTGATGAAGGTGATGTACCAGTTGTTGAGGAAGCTGGTTTACCTAAAGACAGTGAACTTGAGAGAGTGAGCGAGTGGGAGAGTTCAAGGTCACTCACCAAATTTCGCTTAAGTGACACGACGCCAAGCCCTTCCCCTGGTAAATCGCCTTTCAAGCTACATTTGTATAAGCAGAAAATACTTGAGAAGGCGGCCGCGGCAGCTAGGGAACAAGCAAAACTACTTGGTGAGGATGAGGCTGTGAGTGAGGGTCAGCGTGGTGACCCTTCTCGTCCGCCATTGTCTCCCTTATCTACCCACGCCACCCAAGATGACCCGGATGCCCCGCATTCTTCCCCACCACCCCCACCATTGCCAAGGGTTGAGGACCCCACACTTTCGGTCTATTTGCCTCCTAGGTCCCCCGACAGGAGACATACTGCTGCCGAAAAGGGGAAAGGTAGGAAATATACCAAGAAAATTAAGAAAAGTAAGAGAGTTTTGTTCGAGGCTCCCGCGGCGTCCACCCCGGCCGGCCCCAGCCATACGTCCCCGCAACTTTCCCCACGGTCCTCCCCACCTCTCCCGCCTTCAACATGTCTTCCTGAAGAAGTCTTTGAGCTCGCATCACCAATACCTGGCCCTAGTGACAGTGAAACATTGCTTTCTGTCACTCGTCGCAGGCCAAGGAGCCCGGGACCTCGGGGGGACACAGCCTCACCTGCCACTCCTTCCCCACCTCGCCCACCCGCACGCCGCCCACGCATCACTGGTTCCCCGCCAGATTATGTGGGGGCCACTGATGATGAAGGGCACCTCTCTGAAGACTCTGGCCATGATTACATAGGTCCACCGTCAGGGCAAGATGACCACTCTGACGATGACTATATGGACATCGACGACCCTCGACCCATCCGCTTGGCCCGGCGTCGTGCTGCCCGTCGTGCTGCCCACCGCCCTGGCCGCCGCCCTCGCCGCCCTAGGGCGCGCGCCTCCCGAGTTGGCCGTGGGCGTGCTGGGCCACCAGCTGGAGCTCCTCGTCAGCGTAGACAAGACCCATTCTACGTTTTTCAGTGGCAAGACGTAGTTGATGAGGATGCATACAACCCTGATGTGCCAGCTTTTGATGAGGTACTGGAGGGTTCAGGCGTTACCCCCAATTTTCCTGCAGGCCCCAATGCTCCACCACACGAACTGTTTGAGGCCTTCTTTGATGAGGAGGTGGTAGGCTATGTTGTCAAAGAGACAAATAAGCAGCACCAATTCCAGGTCCACTTTTTGGGAAAGGTGACCAAGGGCCACATGAGGCAGTGGACCCCAGTGACTCATAATGAGTTCATGGTGTTCCTGGCACTCACCATGCTAATGCCTCATGTCAAGAAGCATAGGTTGCCTGACTATTGGATCACCAATGATCTGATATCCACCCCTGCCTTCGGGAAATATATGTCTCGCGACCGGTACCTTGATATCCTCGCAGCGCTCCATCTTGTCACCAACCTTGACGTCCACCTCCCAGACAAGCTGTGGAAGATTAGGACGTTGTATGAGATGATGCGAGAACGCTTCACCTCCTACTTCAAGCCCTTCCGCAAGGTCGTCATTGACGAGTCTCTTGTGCTGTTCCGGGGAAAACTCAGCTTCCGGCAGTACATCCCCTCAAAAGACATCGCTTTGGCATAAAATTCTTTGTGCTGTGCGACTGCCAAACTGGCTATGTCCTGGACTTCCTGGTCTACAGCGGGAAGGAAGGGGACTTGCTTGTGGACCCCCTCATTGGCTTTGGCGGAGCAGTGGTGCAAGCCATGATGGACCGCTACTTTCATAAGAATCACGTCCTCTACACGGACAATTATTACACGTCCCCCACTCTCTCACAGTACCTGCATGAGCGCAAGACGGGGACTGTAGGCACAGTACGAGGGAAAAGGAAGGGCATGCCACCTTTCCCTCCAAAGACCAAAAAAGGTGATGTGTTCAAGAAGAAGTCGGGGCCCATTCTGGCTATCCACTGGCACGACCAGCGGAAGGTCAACCTCCTGACCACCATCCACAAGGGGGAAATGGTGGAGACTGGCAAGGTGGATCGCCGCACCCAGGCCAGGGTGACCAAGCCCGATGCTGTCCTGGACTACAACATCAACATGAGGCTGGTGGACAAGTCCGACATGCAGATAGGCTTCATTGACTGCCTGCGTACCTCGTGCAGATGGTACAAAAAGTTCTTTCTGCATATGGTGGACATGTCAGTTCTGAATGCCTACAACATATACAAGCTTCGGAATGTGAACACACCCATGAAGTTCAATAGCCTGCGGAGGTTCCAAAAGCAGGTGTTGACGGAGCTCCTGGAGAAGTATGCTATGCCACAGAGGGCAGTGGCACATCCTGGGCCCGCCGTTATTGACCGCTTGCAGTGTGCTCAATACTTGATTAGGCACAGGCTTGGTTCCCTGCCTCAGAATGAATCAGGAAGAACACAGCAGAAGCGGTGCCATGTCTGCTACAACAGCAGAGTGAGGCCGAGGCCAGGTAAAAAGTCAACCCTGGAGTGTGTGGAGTGCAAGGTGGCACTCTGTGCTTTAGAGTGCTTCTTTGATTACCACTCCAAGCTGGAGTTCTAATAATCATAATGAAAGTGCCAAAGATAATGACAATATGTACACTATAATTATATATAGGCAAAAAGTGGAAGAAAACCAATTTATTGTTATACAAAAGTCATGTATTATGAAAACATTTATACAAATACAATTACACCATAATAATATGTGAAAGTGACACATATGTATATACCAAGTGACATTCATATGATTAGAACCTATAGAAATATATAAATCAGTGAAAAAAGACACAATAAATTGTATATAAAACGTTTACAAATCATATAACTAAGTGAAAGTGACACAAGACCTAATATTTGATGGCCAAAGTATAATAAACACCTGTGATAACGAATAATCAGTGCCTAATACAACAATAACCTACCTCAATTACTAATAAAATGTACGGTATCGAGTGAAAATGAGCATTATCAGTGACAGTGACACTCTCTAAAGCATATTTGTCAAAGTGAAAGTGACACAAGACCTAATATTTGATGGCCAAAGTATAATAAACACCTGTGATAACGAATAATCAGTGCCTAATACAACAATAACCTACCTCAATTACTAATAAAATGTACGGTATCGAGTGAAAATGAGCATTATCAGTGACAGTGACACTCTCTAAAGCATATTTGTCAAAGTGAAAGTGACACAAGACCTAATATTTGATGGCCAAAGTATAATAAACACCTGTGATAACGAATAATCAGTGCCTAATACAACAATAACCTACCTCAATTACTAATAAAATGTACGGTATCGAGTGAGAGCATTATCAGTGACAGTGACACTCTAAAGCATATTTGTCAAAGTGAAAGTGACACAAGACCTAATATTTGATGGCCAAAGTATAATAAACACCTGTGATAACGAATAATCAGTGCCTAATACAACAATAAGCTACCTCAATTACTAATAAAATGTACGGTATCGAGTGAAAATTAGCAATATCAGTGACAGTGATACCCTAATAAACATATTTTATATAATTGGCCTCAAAATAACTAGAAAATATCAAAATAAACATCACATTCTCAATATCAAACACTAAAATCGTCTAAGGGAGATAAATACTTTGGCGCGACGAGCGGCTAGGTGCGTCGTAGCCATGTCCGGGGCGACGCGTCCGAACGCGGGAAGAATTTGCCGCCGAAAAGCACTCGTCTTTCCGCGCTCACTATTATGCAACCAGAGGGGCTAGAGACCTCTACTCAACGCCATTCGACAGAGGAAGGTTTGTGGAACATTATTCTTTTTTATTCACAACATTACATGCCATATTCATTGACTTACAGAGTAGTTAACATAGGCCAAAGATCGTCAAAACACCCGGTACCGCAGCACAGTCGCAAGCTATAGCCCCCGGGGCTGGAGGGTTAATGTTATTTTAATACCACAAATTTTGTTGATATATTTGAAGATTAATAATGAATCTATATGCTCTAAAGAGTATAAGAAATTTTGTTTTAACCCTCGGCGAAACCTAATAAAAAGTATGGTACTAAAATTTCTTTTTCATAACAAGGTTGTCAATACGGTACTTCCAGTTATCGATAGCTCTAAAGATCATATGAAAATGTGTTAAACCCTCGGAAAAACCTAATATAAAAGTATGGTACTAAAATTTAATTTTCGTAACAAGGTTGTCAATACGGTACTTTCCCATTATCAATGTACAATCAAAGCTGAAGATTGCAGAGTAAACACCGTAGACTTCATCGAATTTTCTTTCACCTTCGTATAATCGACAGCCAATTTTGTTGTTTTTATTTACCAAGGGATTAGTACTCAACCAGCGGAGGTGTGGGGGCAGCAGCCCCCACCCATAATACTAGGTTAGGCTTAGGCTAATGTCTTTTCAAATCACTATCGGGGGACGTGTCTCAACATCGATCGATAGGCCTAATGGGGAAAATAGGTTTTCCCGAGATTTCTAATTAATTACAAACACTATATATAGTTGTAAATGAACAATTATTTTTATAAAAAATCACTCGGAAAATTTGTGGTATTTAAAATAAAAAAAATCCCAAATTTATCCCACAGTCAGCTGTTATAAATTATTTGTCCCCTGTTGGTAACATACTGTATATGATGCTGACAATAAGTCATGGGGGGTGACCGTGAGGGGGAAAAGCCCCCCCCCCCAACCCATTATTGTAATAATTGTATCCCACGGCCAGCTGTTGGGTAAGTTGTTTTTTTACCGGTTGTGGGATACAATAATAAGTTGTGGAGGCTCAGGGGGGCTTTGCCCTCCTCACCTCCTATGACTTATTGTCATCATCATCTATATTACCAGCAGGGGGCAAATACTAGCTGGCCATGGGAATTTTTTGTTTAAAAACAAGCAGGCAAATTAGACGCGACCGTAACTACGAGCCTGTGACTTATGAGGGGAGGCTGGGGGCATAGCCACCCTCAACCCATCATGTATACCATGGCAACCCTAATCCTATCCCGTAGTCGGGGGCGTGTTTTTAGATTGTTAACATGAATATTGTTGGATATGAAAGAAAAACACACACTCACAAATAATTCTTGCTGAAATCGCTGTCAGTCCAAAAAGAAATATTTACTGATAGGTACCGGTATTATAAATTATAACTAGGTGCATTTTTACCAATGTATTACTACTTAAGTTTCAGAACTCGTCTACAAATACGTCCAACCAAAGCAAGAAACATGGTCACCATAAGCGGACAAGAGAAGGCCGGGGGAGGAGAGAGGACAGCGACGGAACAACAGAAGGCCGAGGGAGGCGAGAGAACATCGGCGGAACAACAGAATGGCCGAGAGGGAGAGGCCAGGCAACAGAGAGGCACCCTGGTGGTGATGGAAGGTTGTGATCGTACCGGGAAGACCACACAGGCCAGGAAGCTGGTGGACTATCTCTGTGACAACGGCAGACCAGCAGTGTTTATGTGCTTCCCGGGTGAGATTTCTACCTATCTACTGTATATAAACTGTATATATACTGTATATATCTGTACTGAAGGGGAGTGCACCCGATGACTGGAAGACTGGCATGATAGTCCCCCTATATAAGGGCAAAGGGGAAAGAGGAGTGTGTGGTAACCACCGAGGAATATGTCTTCTAAGCGTAGTAGGGAAGGTATACAGTAGGGTAGTGATTGAGAGAGTGAGAGTGAGAACGGAGAAATGGATAGGCAACGAGCAGGGAGGTTTTAGGAAGGGAAGAGGATGTGTAGATCAGATTTTTACCCTGAATTGTGTTGTGGAGAAGTATCTGGAGAAGAAACAAAAGGTGTATGTTGCCTTTATGGACTTGGAGAAGGCCTATGACAGAGTGGATAGAGAAGGTTTGTGGAAAGTACTTAGAATATACGGAGTAGAGGGCAAGTTGCTGAAAGCAGTGAAGAGCATGTATGAGGGTGCAAAGGCGGCAGTACGTGTGGAGAGTGAGCAGAGCGAGTTCTTTGACCTGAATGTTGGTTTGAAACAGGGGTGTGTGATGTCCCCGTGGTTGTTTACTGTATATATGGATGGAGTTATGAAAGAAATACTATCAAGAGCAGTGGATGTTGGTGTATCGCTGAAAAGGGAGGGAATTGAGTGGAAGCTACCTATACTGCTGTTTGTGGATGATACAGTTCTGATGAGTGATAATGAATGGGAGTTGCAGGGTCTGGTAAATGAGTTTGGAACAGTGTGCGAAAAAAAACGGAATTTGAAGGTAAATACGGGGAAGAGCAAGGTTATGGTCTTCGAAAGGGGTGAAGTCACAGAGTGTGAGGTGAAGCTGAACGGTCAGGCTATGGAGATCGTCAACTCTTTTACGTATCTGGGCAGTGTGTTGAGTAAAGATGGGACTATGGATGAAGAGGTGCGGGAGAGGGTACAACAGGGGAAGAGGGTTGTAGGAACGCTAAAAGCAGTAACAAGAAATAGGGTGGTCAGTATGGAAGTGAAGAAGTCCTTGCATGACAGTGTGGTAATCCCGACACTGACTTACGGAAGCGAAGCATGGACGTTGGTTGAGAGACTCAGACCAAGAGTGAGAGCAGTGGAAATGAATTACTTAAGGAGTGCGTGCGGAGTTACATGGAGGGATAGACAGACTAATGAGGAAGTAAGAAGGAGGTGTGGTGTGGAGGTAGATGTGCTGGAAAGTGTGAAAAGGAACAACTTGAGATGGTTCGGCCATATGGAACGTATGGAAAGCGAGAGAATGACTAAGAGGGTGTACGAGAGCGAGGTGGAGGGACAGAGGGGGAGAGGTAGACCGAATATGAGGTGGAAGGATGGAGTGAGGAACTACATGAACGAAGGCGGTGCTGGTTGGGGGGAGGGGCGTCGACTGACTGGGGACAGAGGTGCATGGGGGCGGTTCGTTCGTGGCCACCCCTTCGGGGATCACGGCGTCAGGCAATAGATAGATAGATACTGTATATACTGAGGCCCAATCCCCACTTTTCCTTATTTGGGGGGGGGCGACTCAAGACAGATCAAGAATAGGGACAACACAAAACAATGAACACACAAAAACAAAATACAAATTCACTCACATTAGATTTAGTTAATCTAAAGGTGGTCTTGTCTCTTTTCTTCAGATTAGGAAGGGTATATGGAAGTCAAAAGGGTCTAGATATTTATTAATTTCACTCCCAACACCAAACACCTCCATACATACTAGTTTAGAGACTGTTTTTTCCACAGAAAATGTGGTTACAGTCTCACATCCTAAATGGCGGCTTTCCAGGGCTGCCTCTGTTGTCAAGTTCTTTACTTTGAGATCGGACTGTCTCCCCCCAAAGCCAAAAGAGTGACAGAGGCAAATTCTAGGGAAGTTGGGGTCGAAATGCCTGGACACACGAAGATTAAATCAGTTTAAGTCAGGATGAAGGCAAGATTGATTGAGGGAGAGAGGTCCAGAGTTCACTTGTTGAGTAGAAGATTTTTTTTTGCCTGAGTGTATGCAGTACATATATACAGTACAGTACATACATATTTTTGGATTTTATTTCTATTTCTCTTTTATATTGTTAGATTTTATTTCTATTTCTATTATATATTATTATGTTCCTTCCAACAACCAACCATACTCCTAAAATCGATTAATGAAATTTACAAACACATGTGGCAGTCCGTGGATTCGAACCCAGGATGCTCACACCGAAAATCAACACCTTATACATCGCACCACGAAGACAGTTAAAGGTTGGTGGACACTGCCTACGATTTATTATGCAACTTCGAATCCTGCATATCAATCTAAGCATGTACACACATCCCAACTGCAACTCACGTAGGCTATGCATATGTGAATGGAAAGAGCAATTAATTAATTGTTAGATTTTATTTCCATTTCCATTTTTCAGAGCGCAGCACCCCCATAGGCTCCATCATCAACAGTTATCTCAGTCAAGGCAGCGACTTGGACGACCGAGCCATTCATCTGCTGTTCTCTGCTAACAGGTCTCTCTCTCTCTCTCTCTCTCTCTCTCTCTCTCTCTCTCTCTCTCTCTCTCTCTCTCTCTCTCTCTCTCTCTCTCTCTCTCTCTCTCTCTCTCTCTCTCTCTTCTCCCTCTCTCTCTCTCTCTCTCTCTCTCTCCTCTCTCTCTCTCTCTCCTCTACTCTCTCTCTCTCTCTCTATCCTCCTCTCTCTCTCTCTCTCTCTCTCTCTCTCTCTCTCTCTCTTTAAATTTGCTAATGATAGATTAAAATCCTCACAAAATGACGAAGAACGGGAGAAATTTGTAGAGCTACGACGCAAAGTCAAAAAGTTAATTAAGCAAAGTCAAAAAAAAACTGGAGTTACATGTTGCGAATCAAAGTAAAACAAACCCGAAAGAATTCTATAGTTATATCAGAAAGAAAAAAGTAGTTACTTCAACTGTTGGACCGTTAGTCGATGAAAATGGAGAATACACCAAAGACGAAGTACAAATGAGTAATGCCCTCAATACCTTCTTTGCATCAGTTTTTACAACCGAAGACCTCAGTGATATCCCTACACCATCGTCGATTCAGATTGATAATTCAGATGTTCTAAGCAATATCACCGTTACAGAGAGAGAAGTATTGAATTGTTTAGATAAACTCAAGGTAAATAAAACGCCTGGACCTGATACAATCTCGCCTAGAGTTCTAAAGGAAGCTAAGGATGAGCTCTCCAAACCACTGACATTGTTATTCAATGAATCCTTGCAGTCTGGGACTATGCCTGATCAGTGGAAGCTAGCCAACGTTACACCGATATTCAAAAAAGGCCGCAAATCCCTACCCAGTAACTATCGTCCAATTAGCTTAACCTCAATTGTATGTAAAATGCTAGAAACGGTCATAAGAGACAGACTTGTAAATCACTTAGAGGCAAATAACTTACTTAAAGATAGTCAACACGGCTTTCGTAAAAAACGTTATTGTTTAACAAACCTCTTAGACTTCTTCCATGATATCCTCAACCTCTACGATGAGCGTAAAGCTGTAGATATTATATACCTTGATTTTCAAAAGGCCTTTGACAATGTTCCCCACAAACATTTACTGCTAAAACTAAAAGCGCATGGAATACAAGACGGTGTGTTGAAATGGATAGAAAATTGGTTCAGCGACAGAAAGCAAAGAGTAGTCATAAACGGTAAGGCATCTAAATGGACCAATGTAAGTAGCGGGGTACCCCAGGGATCGGTACTAGGACCAATTCTCTTTCTAATTTACATCAACGACATAGATGAGGGTCTCACTGTACAATCTCAAAATTTGCTGACGATACAAAAATTGCAAATTGCATACTCTCAAAAGAACAAGTTGACGATATGCAACACAATCTAGATAAATTGTCATGTTGGGCCCGAATTTGGCAAATGAGTTTCAATGCGGATAAATGTAAAGTACTACATATCGGATACCTAAATGAGAAAGCAAACTATTCGATGAATGGCACTCAGCTTAAGAATGTAAACAGAGAAACCGATCTGGGAGTAACAATATCGAGTAACCTAAAACCGAGTCAACAATGTTCAGAAGTTGTTAAGAAGGCAAATAAAATAATTGGCTTTATAGGCAGGTCATTTGAGCATAAATCCAAAGAAGTTATCCTAACCCTTTAGAATTCCTTAGTCCGCCCTCTTCTGGAATACTGCGTTCAATCCTGGTATCAATTACCAAAAAGATATAAACAAGCTAGAACGAGTTCAACGTAGAGTTACCAAAATGATACCTAGCCTAAAGAACAAACCATACGAAGAGCATCTTAGAGAATTAAATCTATTTCCTTTAACCCAGCGCAGATTAAGAGGTGACTTAATTCAAGTGTTCAAAATCATCAAAGGCATCGACAATATGAACTGTAGTAAGTACAGTACTTCACTATCGACCAATCTAATTACACGCGGGGAAACGGTTGCAAAATTATTGGTAAATCTTTTAACTCACACAAATTTAAGAATTTCTTCTTCAATCGAGTTGTCAACTTGTGGAATGGGCTTCCCCGAGACGTTTTAGACTGTAGCACCCACGGTATAGTAACATAAGGAGGTAGGCGCATGGCGGTAGTATTGGAACCACGACAGTCATTTGTTTGGGCCTCCGTGACGTCACTGAATGACTCCTGTACCGTCTCCCAAGCTAAATATGGTGTTCTAACAGGATCAGTATATTGCGTTTTCCACCGAAAATGTAAAGTGACATGGATAAACATAGACATATATAGTGTGACAGGACCCTAGTCTATTTGCTAAAGTTGTTATTTTTTGCATTTGATGAATATATATACGGCTTATGAGGTAGTATATAGCCAACGTAGCTTCAAATTTTACCGCGGAAATGCGATGATATTTTTGTTGACCTAATTACCTAATATGTAGAGTAATGTCGATTGATATCGATAATATTATTGTACTGTAGTTACCCAAGCTACATGTTAGCATTGTTATTTGATATATGTGTAGTTTATATGAAGGGATATTTCGAAGGTGTTGGTGATATTCGATTCGTCGGTCGGGAGAAAAGCTTAGGCCTAAACGGATTCTCGTTTATCCCTTGCTTAACTTCCTTTAAATTCACGTAGTTTGCCTCTGACACTCATCAACTTTCACCCAGTGATGGCGTGTGTAGGTGTATGAAGGCCTAGGGATACCTTACCTTTGGATACCTTTGGATGTGTTCGCCGCTCTTCTAGCGGCACCAAGGAGCGCGACGCCCCTCGTTATGGGTGGTGATTTGGTGCAGTAGACTGTTTGAAGCGACAGCTCGCTCCCTTGCGAGGATGGGCTCGTCTGGCACTTTTTGCAGTTCGACATCTAGGGCTCTCTTGAAGTTGTCTAACGAGATGTCCCTCATGTCTCTTAATCGCCGTGGGAGTTTGTTGAAGAGACGTGGGCCTCTGTGTGATAACCAGCCCTCTCGCAGAGAGCCCATATCACCCCTGTTATTCATCTGGGGGATTTCGCATTCCCAGCCTCTCCTATCACTGAATTTCATGACTATCGGAGTATGTAGGTTTGGTACTAAACCCTCTGCGATTTTCCACGTGTATATTATTAGGTAACGTTCTCTTCTACGTTCCAGTGAGTACAGATTCAGTGCTCTTAAACGCTCCCAATAGTGTAGATGTTTTATCGAACTTATATACGAAGTTAAATTTCTTTGTACACTCTCTACGTCATTTATTTCACCTGCTTTGCCTACCCGATAGCACTATCGTTAGTGAGTGCTGTACTGTATTTTATATATTATTTTGTAATAGTATAGATATCTTATCAATATTTGTATTTTGTACTATTGTTAATGTCTTGTCATGTTGCAAATTTGATTTTAAATAATATTTTGACATTTAACATGTAGTTTCTTTATTCATGCAGAGTTTAGTAAAATTTGCCAGAACGTCCCGGACTTCCCAAACTTGACTACTTCCTTTAACGTGACGATAGTGCGTTGTTATATGTGCGATTAGTTTGCTTGGGAAACAGATTAACTTGCTCATGTAGTAATGTACACCCTATGTGGTGGATTGTGTTCTTTTATTTAATAATTTTCATTTTAGTAAGCGTTGTTTCCACATAGCGATTTTGATAATTTAATTTGACTTTATATTGTCCTTGTCCCAATTTTGGTTTGTTTAGTTTGCAAGTTTTACATTTTAATTGTATGGGGATGTTAATACGCTACAGTATTCAAGCCGCGGTAGCACTAGAGATTTGAAGAGCGTTATCATAGGCAATTCACCGCGTGTTTTAAAAGTACGCAGAATCCAACCCGTTAGACGTTTCGCAGCCGCCACTTTGACCTGGTTATGTACTTTGAAACCCATATTTTCAGACATTAATACCCCAAGGTCTTTCACACTGTCTTTCCGTTCTATTATGTGGTTAGATTCTGTTAAGTAATTTGTAATTTCTTGAACACCATTATTATCTCCGTACCGTATTAATTGGAATTTTTCCTCATTGAATTGCATGTTGTTTTCCCTGGTCCACTGGAACACTACATTCATGTCTTCCTGCAGTCGGCCCGTGTCCTCTTGTGTGTTTACTATCTTGCTTAATTTTGTGTCGTCAGCAAAAGACGACACCGTACTGTGTCTGGTGTTGGTATATATGTCGCAAATTAGTATGAGGAACAGAAGGGGCGCTAGCACTGTTCCTTGGGGCACTGAGCTTTTGACATCCGAAGGCTCAGAAGTGACTTGGTTTACTGCTACCGATTGTTTTCAGTTTACGAGGAAATTGTATATCCACCGTCCGATTTTCCCAGTTATACCTTTTGCTTTCAGTTTGTGGGCTATTATACCATGGTCACATTTATCAAATGCCTTAGCAAAATCGGTGTAAATGACATCCACTTTTTTCTTTTCTTCTAGCGCTTTAAGAATTTTGTCATAGTGTTCCAAAAGTTGTGAGAGACATGATCTTCCCGCTCTGAACCCATGTTGGCCGGTGTTGTGTAGTTCATTTGTCTCCATGAATGTTGAAATTTTTCTTCGCAGGACTCGCTTGAAAACTTTAATGATGTGAGAGGTTAGAGCTACCGGGCGGTAGTTTTTTGGTAGTGCTTTACTCCCTCCTTTATGCAGTGGGTCAATTATTGTGTTTTTCAAGCTATCTGGTATGTCACCAGTGTCTAGACTCCTTCTCCACATTATAGCCAGGGGTTTTGAGAGGTTTTCCTTAAATTTTTTCATTAGGATCGAATTCCATGAGTCCGGGCCTGGTGCCGAGTGGGATGGCATGTTGGAAATGGCCTCTTCTATGTCTTTTGGACCGAAATCAATATCCAGCATCTGAGGGGTTTCCGTGGGGGAGGTTTCCATGAAAAATATATTTTGGTCTCTGATGACTTTTGTTGCATCAGGCTCACTGA
Source organism: Paralithodes platypus (assembly GCA_032716605.1). Classification (NCBI taxonomy): domain Eukaryota; kingdom Metazoa; phylum Arthropoda; class Malacostraca; order Decapoda; family Lithodidae; genus Paralithodes; species Paralithodes platypus. The sequence continues at coordinate 2,105,801 of CM064505.1, read as the reverse complement.
ATGCCATTTCATACTGCCTGCTTAAGAGTTCGCTCATTTCCTTTTTGTCCCCTGTGAAAGAGCCGTCCCCTTTGCTCAGTGGGCCGATGTTTGATGTTGTTTTAGCCTTTTGTTTGGCGTATGAAAAGAAGTATTTGGAATTTTCCTTTATACCTGCAATAGCTTTCCTCTCCTCTTCCATATGTTGTAGTTCATATGATATTCTTAGCCTTTGTTCAATTTCCACAATTTCTCTATCTATTTCGACCTTTTGCCTATCCTGTAGATTTTGATGTATTTACCTATTTGTAGTTTACAGGAATTGAGCAGCGCTCGTGTTGTCCTGTCTTAGTTCATCATCATCATCATCAAATCTGACGCCTTGCTTCCAGAGGAAGCGCCCCAAAAGGGATGGCCATGGCAGAAACTGCCTCCAGGCTCCCAGACATGCCCCGACTGACCCACTCCACAGTGCCATTTCCACTAAGTGGATTTTAACCATGAACACTGAAGGAGCAGACCTGTCTTAGTTACTCTATAATCAATCCATTTTACTTAGACAAGTATCGTAATGGATATTCCCAGTTCCCAGTATTTTTGGACTAACGTATCATAACTTATGTTACCCTATTTCCATATTTACTTTTATCCAACCTAGATTTGAACATGTTAATGTTCCTCGCTCTCACCACCTCCTCCTCCAAGTTGTTCCGTCTTTGTGTGAGTAATTTTGGGGATGTGGAGAGATGATTTGTATAAATATATGGCCAGCTAGAGGGAACATAGATTTCTACAAAGCGAAATGGTGGAAGAAGAACGGACGGTGGTGCCCTCTGATGGCCAGAGAGAACACTATAGCGGAGCCTATGTGACGTCAACCAACGATGGTATACGAATATTTCACTACATATTCGCTTATAGAATAATCAACGTTATTCCGACAACTATATCTTATATTATGACGGTACCATGGTTGAGCGTGAAGTCACAAAATGATAATAATTAATAGAAGTCTGTTTAGTGCTTTTTAGAAGCCTTTATGTATATGAGTTGTTGTTGTTCCCCAAGCTGCCTGGCCGAACAGCCCCAAGCCCCCGAGCAATTCCAAGGCCATAACCGAGTGCCCCCACAGAACCCTCCCCGCCGACCACAATAAAGCCTGGGTGACCGAAGCCACTCCATGGCGGGGGGCTGAGGAGGGTGCGGAAACGCCCGGGAAACCAAAGTCCCACCCAGGGCCCTGTGCCCCTCAGCAATTATGAAGAGAAAGTTGAGGGCAAGGGAAAAATGTGACGCTTTGGCTTCCAATCTTGGTAGATTGGGAGGTCGATCCACGGAAAAGACGCCGTCACTTGAGATCTAGAAAATATATAAGTTAAAGGAAAAGTCAGAGTAAGCTATGGGTATGGCAGAGATTGCTCAGCTCTCACTCTGATAGACCAGCCCATCACCACATGACTAGAACCCAATCCTCTCAGCATCAGCTAGGAAAGGCCCTAGAAAGCCGCCTTTGGCGGGGGGATAGCTCTCCTATTTCAACCCCTTTCGGGGTTGGGCACCTGCCCATGTATATGAATTCAAGAATTTGGTGCGTCTACCTTCTATGTTACTATACCGTGGCAGCACCGTTGATTCATTTAAACTCCGCTTAGACAAATATCTCTCATCAAACCCGCGACTGACTGCGTTTGTAAATGAATAACTTTATTTTATCCCCCCATCTGTCCCCTACTGACTTCCTAATCCTGCCACGGACATTAGTTCCAGGGCAGTAGTTCCCTTTCCAATGTTCCCTTACCCACTCTAAACCACTGTTTGGACACTTGATCCTCAGTGTTTTGGAGGACAAGCAGCCTAGAAGGGTCACTAGACCTGTTGTTGCTTGATTTCCTTTGTACTCCTTTGTACTCTCTCTCTGTATATATATATATATATACTGTATATACATACACACACACACACACACACACACATACATACATACATACATACATACAAATCTGTTATGTTCTTTTCTGTTCTAGTTGTTCATTATAATAATCTAATATATTAATTTCACTCCCAACACCAAACACCTTCCAATGAAATTAATGAAAGTATCTGATCCTCGCAGGATTCGAACCTGGGTTATCATGTGTCGTCCCAGTTTTGGTTTGTTTATTTTGCAAGTTTTACAATTTAATTACCACATACCGGTACTGTACAGATCTTTAACACTAACCATTACACCATCTCGACAATTAAATTCAAATGTAAAACTTGCAAACTAAACAAACCAAAACTGGGACGATACAAGATAAATGTATGTGGAAATAACGCTTACTAAAATATATATGAAATAAAATTAATAACAAAAAAATGGTCAAGTACACAACTACGATTTCATATCCATTAATTATGATTACAGATGGGAGTTGCTGCCCCAAATCAAGTCCCACCTCAACGCCGGGACTAACATTATCATCGACCGCTATGCCTTCTCCGGGGTCGCCTTCACTGCCGCCAAGCCTGTTAGTTACTCAGGGTTTTATGTTCATAATTATATTCGATTTGGGCGATGTGGTGGCCTAAAATGTGTTCAGGTTATCCTATCAGAAATTGGTGCGCTGCATACCTATGTAGCTGTGGAGATGAGCTTTTTCAGAATGATATAGTGTGAATAGGCTAGATAGGCCAAGTAATAGGAAGGTGTATGAGTTTTTTTTTTAGGACGGAAGAGCAAGCTTTGGTCATTGAATATTACCGTACTCTTTTATAATACATTTCTCTGTACTGTACATTCCTATAGGTTATTACTGAAGTTCGTTCAACTTTGTCAGCGGACCATTTCAACCAGGGCCAACTTAAAACCCTAATAAAACCTAACTGTACTGGCAGATATGGTTTACTAGGTGAGTTGTACTGGCAGATATGGTTTACTAGGCGAGTTGTTGGATCACCTGTTCAGGAATATTTTGTAGCGAGGTCGGTCCTATGTGATCTGTGCTCCATAAAATATTCTTTCCTCTTGCCTAATCATTAGGCTATTTATAGTGCAGTTGGGTACAGTACATGATTAGATTAATATCCAGTACCCGGTATTCGATAAATGGATATTAATCTTAGTCATGTGCTGTACTTATAACTGTCTTGATAGTGTAATGGTTATAGTGTGTAAGTTTTGTATGAGATATCCTAGGTTCGAATCCTGGGAGAATCATATGCTTTCATCATTTGGGGGTTATTGGTGTTAAGACCAATGTTAAAAATAATTACAATATTCCGTTCTCCCCCCCCCCCCCCAGGGCCTGTCTCTAGAGTGGTGTAAGAACAGCGACGCGGGTTTACCACGACCCGACCTGGTCCTCTTCCTGGACCTGACTCTGGAACAAGCCCAGGCCCGGGGCGGCTACGGCTCGGAGCGCTACGAGAAACAGGACTTCCAGGCTCGAGTCAAGGATAACTACCTCAAGCTCAAGGACGACTATTGGAAGGTTTGTATGCAAGTTTGGCCATTTTTTTTTTACCAGACCACTGAGCTCCACAATAGAACTCTCATAGGGCTGGCCCGAAGGATTAGATCAAGGAGGATAACTAATCAACTCAAGATAGATAGGGAAGGGCAGAAGGTGAACAAATCTAGGAAGGAGAAGACAAGCAGACATTTCTTGCCATTGTTGTTGTTGTTCCCCAAGCTGCCTGGCCGAACAGCCCCAAGGCCCCGAGCAAGGCCAAGGCCATAACCGAACGCCCCCACAGAACCCTCCCCGCCGACCACAATAAAGCCTGGGTGACCGAAGCCACTCCATGGCGGGGAGCTGAGGAGGGTGCGGAAATGCCCGGGAAACCAAAGCCCCACCCAGGGCCCTGTGTCCCTCAGCAATTATGAAGAGAAAGTTGAGGGGCAAGGGAAAAATGTGACACTTTGGCTTCCAATCTTGGTAGATTGGGAGGTCAATCCACGTTAGAGACGCTGTCACTTGAGATCTAGAAAATATATAAGTAAAAGGAACAGTCAGAGTAAGCTATGGATATGGCAGAGATTGCTCAGTTCTCACTCTGATAGACCAGCCCATCACCACATGACTAGAACCCAATCCTCTCAGCATCAGCTAGGAAAGGCCCTAGAAAGCCGCCTTTGGCGGGGGGATAGCTCCCCTATTTCAACCCTTTTCGGGGTTGGGCACCCGCCGTTTCTTGCCATTTCATCAGTTCAGTCGGACCACATGAGCTCTACAGCAGGGCTGGAGGGCAGGGCTGAAGAATGAGGCAAGAACTGCTACACTGCAGCACCAACCAAGAAGTGATCAAGGGTGAAGAATGAGAGATCAGGAATAAGGTAGAAAAAAAATCACAGTGAGATGCAAAAAAATGCACTGCTGAGGGGAATCAAGTTAGCACGGCCGTATCAGCGACCGTAGGTCAGGAGCCTACAACCTAGCCAGGCCAGGGAGGCATGTGATATAGGCTGCCCGAGGACAACCGATTGGGACAGAATAAGAACAGAAGGGGAAAAACATAGAGAGAAGGATGAAAAACTACGCAAAGTTAGTCAAGCCGACGATAAAAGCCAGAGGGGAGAGGGGAAGGGAAAAATCCAAAACCCACCCCCATCAAGCCCCAGTCGCGGCAAGGGGCGTAGCAGTAGGGGGGAACTGTGTTGGTGGTGTAATGGTTTAGATGGTGTCCGTAATTCGAATCACGGGAGGATCATATGCTTTCATTAATATATATTCAAGTACATTGGGGTTTGTAATGGAGGATTAATGTTAAGAACAGAGTGTTCCTTAATATAAAAGAAAAAGAAAATCCCAGAAAAATTAGCACTTGCTAAATTGTTAAGTAATAATAGTAGATATATTGATAATATTCTCGTTTGCAATTTGTTAAATTTTAATCAAGTTGGTAAACTTATTTACCTCCCGAAATCCATCCTTCCGAATCCTCCCTTCCTCGCGAGGACAGAGTCCACCTGGCCAGGCTGAGATGCGGACACCATCCAGCTCTCCTGAGCTATCAGAAGAGACTGGATGACTCCGTTGTCGACGCCTGCCCGGGATGTAACACAGCACCCCATACCATTAAACACATCATAGAAGACTGCATTTCACACAACCACTTACGCCAACAACACAATCTACACTCAATGAGAGCTCTGTGGGAAAGCCCGATCGTGGCCATGGCCTTTCTCAGGAACTCGGGGCTGTTCGGCCAGGCAGCTTAGGGAACAACAACAACAACCCTAATTTTATTCCACTCACACAATGTAACGTAAATTATAAAGTTGAAAATTTTCTTGATATAAATATAGAGATTGTTAACCCTTAAAAAGCGGCTCACCACATAAGTCGAGTTGAAAAAACTGGCAAAAAACGGGTGAAAAAAGGGTGGAAATCGAGTGAAAATGGGTGGGATAGTAATGATCCATACGTCCGACATCTGTGGCCTCCCGGCCCACACTAACTCCAGTTCCCCCACCGCGCGGGAGGATGACAGTGTAACCAATAGTTCGCTAAAAGTGAGCAAGGTAGCAAAATCAGCTAAACTTCCATCTTCGAGGTAACACTGTCAGTGCTCCACGAGTGCTACGTAGCTGTATGTGGCGTCATTGTGTAGCGATTTCCACCTAGTTTTTGGCGCAATACAGTTCCTTTCATACTGATGGTTGATACAGCAGTCAGAATAATAATAATAATAATAATAATAAGCATGTTACTTATTTCTCATAAGCGCCAATTTTTCCGAAGAATTCACTAGCGCTCGAAAAGAGAAAGAAAAAAGAACAAAAATCAATGCATCAAAAGAAGGCTCATATACAACACACATTTAACAATCACCAGCAGTGGCAAAATAGCCTAAACTCTATAGCCATATGTCATGACACCTCTCTCAAGATCATAGCTTCTCTCAAAGAGAAAAGTCTTAAGTTGTCTCTTGAAGCATTCAACAGAACTCAGTTGTCTCATGGACAGCGGCAACCTGTTATACAACCTCGGAGCCATGTAGGAAAATGACCTCTCAAAGAAAGAAGACTGCTGGAAAGCCCTTGGTTCATCAAGACGAAAAGGGTCATTGTCATGACGAACAACTACACCATGGTGTGCCGGTGGGCGCCTGAGCAGCTCCGCAAGGTACCTAGGCTCACCAAATTTGAGAACCTTAAAAGTCACCAAACACAACTTAAATTCTATTCTTGCTCTTACTGGCAGCCAGTGCAGTTCTATGTGAAGAGATGTAGTAGGAGTTCTAGGTGGAACACCAAAAATTAGTCTTGCGGCCCTGTTAAGAACAGACTGAACTTTCTTCAAAATATAATTTGGAAGACCCACCAACAGGGCATTGCAATAATCAACACGAGAGAAGACCAATGAGTGAACCAACGTCAGGAGGCAACGTCTGGTTATAAACGGCTTCACCAAATAGAGATTTCTGATGTGCAAGTAACAACTTTTAACTATCTGGTTTACATGCTCTTTGAAATCTAATCGGGAGTTCACATATACACCCAGATTTCGAACAGAGTTGGCCGGTCGCAGCTGAGATCCACCCACATTGATGGAGAGGGCACCTACCATATCATCAGCTCTTCTATTTCCTCGGATGATGAGAATATCAGTTTTACCATCATTTAGTTTAAGTTTTCTCGCTCTCATCCACTTCTTGATATCAGACATCAACAATTCCATCTTACTCCGTATATCAACTATATTTGTGATTCTCACATAAATCTGGGTGTCATCTGCATAAAAGTGAAAGGTGACATTATGTGCACGAAGCAGAAGAGACAAACTGCTAATATAAATTATAAATAGGATAGGACCCAAAACTGATCCCTGCGGAACACCATACTGCAGGGGTGTCGAGTCCGAGACCACTTGATTTACCATCACACTCTGGGATCTACCTGACTTTGGCCTGAAAAGGCCCAAAACGGCCACAGAGGACCCGCTAGACTAGGGTTTAATGAACAGTGCATACTTAAAGTATATCACAAAGTTGATGATTTTAATTTTAACGTAATAAACTTTCCTTTCCCTAGTAGTAATATCGATAGTAAAATAACTTATAATTGTTTTTATTCCCAGTTAATAAGATTTTGTAAAATCTGCACTAAAGTAGATGACTTTTGGGCTAGAGCTAGGTTACTATACAGACTCTTAGTAGACAGAGGTTTTGAGGCAAGTAAATTGTTCCATAAATTTAATCTTTTTAGGGTCAATTACTGTGACTGTATTCTAAAATTTGACATCAATAATTTTAATCAAGCATTTTTAACTTGAAGTTTCTTGTATAACCTCTGCTTACTTTTCGTCTGTATTTCTTGTTTTTGTCTGTATTTATTGTTTATCTTTTTCTTTTTCTATTATTAATATTAATATTGATGATTTTTTAAATTGATTGTTCTTGTTAAAAGAGTACTCTTTGTTTAAATCTGTTGTTACTTCATATTTTGCAATTATTTGTCTTTATATTATATGTATTCATTGTCGATAGTATCAATTGCTTGCTTTTGCGATTTCCTTAGTTTATTTGTGCTATAAATGTAGGTTATTTGTAGGGTAGTTATTGATAGGGGTCACTTGAGGCATGCTATGCTTACAGGTACCTACCCGATAGCACTATCGTTAGTGAGTGCTATACTGTATTTTATATATTATTTTGTAATAGTATAGATATCTTATCAATATTTGTATTTTGTACTATTGTTAATGTCTTGTCATGTTGCAAATTTGATTTTAATTAATATTTTGACAGTTAACATGTAGTTTCTTTATTCATGCAGAGTTTAGTAAAAATTTACCAGAACGTCCCGGACTTCCCAAACTTGACTACTTCATTTAACGTGACGATAGTGCGTTGTTATATGTGCGATTAGTTTGCTTGGGAAACAGATTAACTTGCTCATGTAGTAATGTACACCCTATGTGGTAGATTGTGTTCTTTTATTTAATAATTTTCATTTTAGTAAGCATTGTTTCCACATAGCGATTTTGATAATTTAATTTGACTTTATATTGTCCTTGTCCCAATTTTGGTTTGTTTAGTTTGCAAGTTTTACATTTTAATTTCTATAGGTTCAGGAACTAATGTCTAGCGAGGCCGATCCTTAGTGATCTTGGCCCCATTCATTGTTTTTTCCTCTCACTAAAACATTAGGCTGTCCATAATGCAGTTGAGTCTAAGTACATAATTAGATTGATATCCAGAATTCGAGAATGGATATTAATCGTGATCGTGTACTTAGCCTTTAACTGTGTTGGTGGTGTAATGGTTTAGATGCTTACGTTCTGGGTGTGGTGTCCCAAGTTCGAATCCCGGGAGGACCATATGCTTTCATTAATTTATTCAAGTTCATTGGGGTTTGTAATGGAGGAATAATGTTAAGAACGGGGTGTTCCTTAATTTCTTTGCCCTGTAGACCTCTCTTCTAGCATTACGTTTGGTGGACAGGTATTCTTCCTTGCTGCCACCTTCCTTTCATACTTTGAAAATATCTCTTCTTCTCTCTGACTGTGTATGTATGTATAATGGATAATATATCGTAGGCTTGTGCATAAACCTTTAACTGTCTTGATAGTGTAAATGAAGAATGTAATGCAACAAAATACAAGGACATCCTGAAAGAGACTATAAAGGACATGGATGTTATGATAGATCTGGGAAATACTGTAGACGAAGTATGGAAAGGTACAAGAGACTCCATGATTAAAGCAGCTGAGAAAGTATGTGGGAAGAAAACCTTTAAAATGTGGAAGAAGAAAGGTAACGCATGGTTTAGTAAAGAGATAGAAGAAATAGTGAAAAAGAAGAAAGAGTTCAGAAAGAGTATGCTGCAAAAGAATATACCTAGAGAAACTAGAGATGCGAGGAAAGAAGAATATAAAAATTTGAAACAAAGAGTGAAGAGGGCGATACAAGACGCTAAAAGGAAGACAGATGAGGCATATGGGAGAAAGATTAGTGAACAGTTTCTGAATGACAGGAAAGCATACTACAGAGCTGTGAAAGAAGCCAGAGGGAAGAAGACTGAGAGTGTCTCAGGTGGTAGGATGAGGGACATGAATGGGGAAGTGGTAGAGGGTGATGGTGTGGTGAAAGTATGGAAAGATCATTTTAGTAGCTTAGCTGTAAAGAGTAGGGGGAAGGCAAAGATCTCATCCATAGGAATGGAGAGAGGTAGAATAAACAGGGTAGTTGAAAGCCAGATAAGCAGAGAAGAAGTAAAAGAAGCAATCAATAGACTTAAAATGGGCAAAGCTGCTGGAGTAGATAACATCCCAGGTGAAATGCTGAGATATGGAGGAGAAGAAGCTGTTGACATAATGCATAGGTTATGTAAATTAGCATGGGAAAAGGAAAGTGTACCAGAGGACTGGAGGAAAGCAGTGATAGTACCCTTGTACAAAGGGAAGGGTAGTAAAGAAGAGTGTAAGAATTATAGGGGAATTAGCTTGCTTAGCATACCTGGAAAGGTACACGCAAGAGTAGTAACACAGAGGCTACAGAAGATAACGGATGACAAAATAGGTGAGGAACAGGGAGGTTTCAGAAAGGGCAGGGGCTGCGTTGACCAGATAGCCTCAATGCGATTGTTGGTAGAGAAGTATCTGGCCAAAAACAGAAAACTCTATGCAGCATTCATGGATTTGGAAAAAGCCTACGACAAAGTAGACTGGGAGGGCCTGTGGGATGTGTTAACAGTATATGGTGTGGGAGGAAAGTTGCTAATGGCAGTAAAATCTTTTTATAGGAATGCAATGGCAAATGTGAAGGTAGGGGATAAGTTAAGTGAAAGTTTTGAGGTCAATGTAGGTGTAAGACAGGGATGTGTCATGTCAGCTTGGTTGTTCAATATATACATGGATGGAGTGATTAGGGAATGTAGGGCTGTATCAATGGGTGTGGGAGCTAGACTGGAATCAGAGGGAAGAACATGGAAGATTTTAACATGCCTATATGCGGAAAATGCTGAAGAACTTCAGAGAGTGGTCACTGACTTTGACAGGGTATGTGAAAAGAGAAAGTTAAAGGTCAATGTAGGGAAATGTAAGGTAATGGTGTTTGAGAGAAGAATGCATGAAACTATAGATTTTAAGGACAAATATAGAATCAAGAAAGAACACAAGAAAAGTTGTAAAATAAAATTGAAAAATGAAGTACTAGAAGAGGTTGAAAGTTTCAAGTATTTGGGAGCTGTACTATGCAAATATGGTAAAATGGAGAGTGAGATAAAAGAGAGAAAAATGCAAGGGAGAAAAGTGATTGGAGAACTTGATAGTATTCTCAAAGGAAGAATGGTTAGCCAGGAAGTCAAAAAGTCACTGAGAAACAGTGTGCTGCTCCCAACACTCTCGTATGGAAGCGAGACATGGACGGCAAGTGACGAGGACCTCTTCAAACTAAGAGCTGTGGAGATGAGCTTTTTCAGAATGGCAGCTGGCATGAATAGGCTAGATGGGCCAAGTAATAGGGAAGTGTACGAGTCCTTTGGAATGGAAGAGCAGGCTTTGGGCATTGATTGTGGTGTGGTTGAGTGGATAAAGAGAAGTACTTTGAGGTGGTATGGTCATGTTCAGAGAATGGATGAAGACAGAATGCCAAGAAAGATATATGGGAGTCAGGTGAGTGGAACCGCTAGTAGTGGAAGACCACCTATGGTATGGGAAAAGAAAGTGGAAAAATATATTGAAGAAAAACTTCCACGTAGTGGAAGGGGCATTGTGGCACGGGCAAAGGAGGCATGTCTTGACAAAGTAGCTTGGAGACGTTTCTGTCATGGCCATCCTCTAGTGGGGGTTTCCCAGGGGGAAGCAAGGCGTCGGAGATGATGATGATGATGATAGCGTAATGGTTAGTGCGCGGAATTTTGGTGTGAGTACAGGATCCTAGTTTCGAATCCTTGGAGTACCACATACATTCATTAATTTAATTGATTTCTTAATTAGGTTAATTTGTAAGTTAATTGGTGGGTTGGTGATAATATGAATCCATTATTTAGTATTTTATGTATCCATCCTTTACTTTCCAACAGGTAGTGAATGCGAACCATACTATTGAGGCGTTACAAGCGTTACTGAGGGCAGAAGTGATGAAGGCGGTGGATAAGGAAAAAACACAACAACTGCCAACACTCTGGTGGTAGTTCTTGTAGGGAAGTGTACAGTACCGGTACATTAATTAATAGCAGACTATTCAAAACAAAGCCCTAAAAATCATCACAGGCTGCACAGCTACTACACCTACAGATCATCTACATCAAGAAGCCAAAGTCCTCAAAGTCAAAGACCACCTAGACATGAGAGGCACTCAATTCCTGGCTGTAGCTTCCACAAACCAACACCATCCACTACACTACATAGCAACACACCCACAGACACCAAGGAATATCAAAACACCCAGCACACGATATCACACACAAATACTGTCATCTCTCCCTCCCTGCCCACCCCAAACCAGCTTCCAGAAGCACATCCATACTCATATCTCTCGCTGTTCCATTGAATCACTCAACGACAACACGCAGCTGCAGGCACGACCATCCTTCTGAATCCCCCCTTCCTCGCGAAGACAGAGTCCACCTGGCCAGGCTGAGATGTGGGCACCATCCAGCTCTTCTGAGCTATCAGAAGAGACGATATATCCGTCGTCGACACCTGCCCAGGATGTAACACGGCACCCCATACTATTAAGCACATCATAGAAGACTGCATTCTACACAACCACTTATGCCAACAACATAATCTACACTCCTTGAGAGCCCTGTGGGAAATCCCGATCATGGCTATGGCCTTCCTTAGGGACTTGGGGCTGTTCGGCCAGGCAGCTTAGGGAACGACAACAACAACAAAAACCGCTTCTGTACCGGTGATGTCTTTCTAATTATTTTGTAGCTATAAGCTTATTTAGACATTTTGTGCAGTTTAAGAAGGGTCTGGGGTAGTAAAAATGGTAAGTTCGAAGCCTGTTCATTGCTGGAGGCCCTTTTTTAAATTGAATAAAATTGTCTTTCTAATTATTTTGTAGCTATATTTAGACGATTTTGTGCAGTTTAAGAAGGGTCTGAGGTAGTATAAAGGGTTAAGTGAGATAGTCTGTAGCCTTTTAATTTTTAGAGGTCCTTCCTAAGCTGAATAAAATTGTCTAATAGCTACCAAAATGTAATGCAAAGAACGTCACCGGTACAGAAGGAGTTAAGGTGAAATTATTAGTTTGTTCCTTAGACCCCATCAAGCTGAAAAAATTATCCCCAAGACCCCGTTTGAGATGAATGTCTACATTTTTTGGTAGAAAAATGTTCCTCCTAAATTACAGGCTCGCTCTTGCTCGCCAGAAAGAATTTGACACCTAAATGGCACGAGATGTCTTAATATTGGCAAAGAAATGCGTCATCGGATCTTCAGAAGGTTAAACCCCTTCTTTACTGGTGATATGCTTTTCATGAATTTATGGCAACTATTAGACGACTTTCTTCAGCTTAGGAAGGACGTCTACTCATTTAAAGGCTACAGACTATCTCAATTAATCCTTTTTGCTACCCTATATTCTTCCAAAGCTTCATAAAATTGTATAAATGTAGCTGGTATAAAATAAAAAAAAGTTGTCACCAGTACAAAAGGGGTTAATTTTTTATTTTAATAAACGGTATGTATGTATGTATGCATCTGCGTTTTGTGAATAAAATAATATTATAATGAAGCTGTTTTCTCTTGTAAGAAGCGGGTTCTCTGCTGATATTATACCGTGCCGTATATACAAATATTTGTATACTGATGCTGACGTCACATAAGCAGTTAAGAGTTTTTATGAAGAGAGCAGAGCATGTGTTAGAGTAGGAAACAATGAGTGAATGGTTTGAGGTAAATGTAGGTTTGGGACAGGGTTGTGTAATGTGTTAGAGTAGGAAACAATGAGTGAATGGTTTGAGGTAAATGTAAGTTTGTGACAGGGTTGTGTAATGTCACTGGCTGTTTAATTTATATATGGATGGTGTGGTGAGGGAGGTGAAAATGAGAACTATGGGTAGAGGATTGGGTTTAGTAGGAAAGAATGGTAGAGATTGGGAGTTGTTGTTGTTGTTGTTGTTCCCCATGCTGTCTGGCCGAACAGCCCCAAGGTCTCGAGCAAGGCCAAGGCCATAAACGAGCGCCCCCACAAAATCCTCCCTGCTTACCACTAACAAAGCCCGGGTGACCGAAGCCATTCCAAGGCAGGGAGCTGAGGAGGGTGCAGAAAATACCGGGAAACCAAAGCCCCACCCAAGGCCCTGTGCCCCTCAGCAATTATGAAGGGAAAGTTGAGGGGCAAGGGAAAAATGTGACGCTTTGGCTCTCAATCTGCCAACTTCTAGGTTGGCAGTAGGGAGGTCAATCCACGGAAAAGACGCCGCCACTTGAGATCTAGAAGATATATAAGTAAAAGGAACAGTCAGAGTAAGCTATGGGTATGGCAGAGATTGCTCAGCTCTCACTCTGATAGACCAGCCCATCACCACATGACTAGAACCCAATCCTCTCAGCATCCAGAGCTGGGCACTTTAGCCAACACTTCCGCAAATAGCCAATTTCGCCATGGCGGAAGTGTAGTTTTGTTGGCGAATTAGCGTTGGCGCCAAAATGGCTGCCTATTTGCGGGTTTGAAGCTCTGGAAAGTACCTCCATGTTGCAAACCTCGAGTCCGCAAAATAAAAATTCCAGCCGCCAGCCAGCCCTGGGCCGCTCCTGCAGCTCCAGCCAAAAAAAGTCATGTGACCAAGCCAACTACCTGTGTTCTGGAATCTAGGCCTATACATCGGCTGTTCACGTTTGTTCACTTACTTAGTAGCAAGCGTCGAGCTAACACCTACAACACACAGCAGTCCAAGAGTGCCAACCTGCTAGCACTTCAACTTTGTTTATATTTTCGGCCTATTGAAGTGAACATTGAGTCTACCATCATGCCTACCGCAGCTGCCAACAGCATGGGGAGCAGTTCACCACCATCATCCGACAGTGATGCTGCAGAGCATGCAGAAATCGAGGACCTAAGCCACCCCTGGCCCCACCTAGAAACCTTCTATGCGCCTGTAATTGCGCAGCAATCCCAGGTGATCTGTATAGAGCATGAAAACCTCCGCTCCTCCCTCGGGTTATCATCTTGGCCTTCTCAGCGAGGGGGGGAGCGGGGATATATTATACGAATTATCCACTGTACAGTACATTAGTTTGTAGTTTACTCTCATCAGCTTAGAAGAGGACATGATTACTATCTACACAAAGTTTATGATATTCCTATTGCTACTGAAAAACAGAGTATTTCATTGTAGATTTAGCTTTTTTTTTTAATTGATGCATATTGGTTTTGAGCAATACTAGTAATGCTATGGTAATGAGAATTACCCTTCAACTTCGGGCGGGTGCCCAACCCCGAAAAGGGTTGAAATAGGGGAGCTATCCCCCCGCCAAAGGCGGCTTTCTAGGGCCTTTCCTAGCTGATGCTGAGAGGATTGGGTTCTAGTCATGTGGTGATGGGCTGGTCTATCAGAGTGAGAACTGAGCGATCTCTGCCATACCCATAGCTTACTCTGACTGTTCCTTTTACTTATATATTTTCTAGATCTCAAGTGACGGCGTCTCTTGCGTGGATTGACCTCCTAATCTACCAAGATTGGAAGCCAAAGCGTCACATCTTTCCTTTGCCCCTCAACTTTCTCTTCATAATTGCTGAGGGGCACAGGGCCCTGGGTGGGGCTTTGGTTTCCCGGGCGTTTCCGCACCCTCCTCAGCTCCCCGCCATGGAGTGGCTTCGGTCACCCAGGCTTTATTGTGGTCGGCAGGGAGGGTTCTGTGGGGGCGCTTGGTTACGGCCTTGGCCTTGCTCGGGGCCTTGGGGCTGTTCGGCCAGGCAGCTTGAGGAAAAACAACAACAACAACAACAACCAAGAAGATGTCTCTGGAGAAGGGCTTTATAACCTTATAATCTAGCCTAATTTAAGATTATAAAGTTAGGCTATCGTTAATTTGATTGATAGCATGTTAATTTTTAACCTAAACTAATGTTATTAGGCTACCCTAATCCCATCAAAATGCCTCAAAGCATGTAGGCCTAGGCTAAGTCTAACTTCTATATAGGCTAGGCCTAGGTCTATAATCACTAATCCCATCAAAATGCCTCAAAGCATGTAGGCTAAATATTGCATGTTCTAACTTCTAAATATAGCCTAGGCCTATAGGCTAATTACTAATTAAAATGTAAAACTTGCAAACTAAACAAACCAAAATTGGGACAAGGACAATATAAAGTCAAATTAAATTAGATTAGGCTAGGCCTAGGCTACCCTAATCCTATCAAAATGCCTCAAAGCATGTAGGATAAATAATATTGCATTTTCTAACATATATATATAGGCTAGCCTAGGTCTAGGCTATAATCAGTCAATCACTAATTCCATCAAAATGCCTCAAAGGATGTAGGCTAAATATTGCATGTTCTAACTTTTATATATATAGCCTAGGTCTTTTTTTTGTTTTTTTTTTTTTTCTATGTGATTGAGGGAGGCAAAAGGCATAACTGCCTATAGCGAGTGCCTCCCCCATAGTTGAAAGAGTGACAGGGCCAAAATCAAGGGACGTTCGAGCCAAAATGCCTGGACACACGGAGCTTGAAGCAATTTAAGTCATAGGAAGAGGGAAAGACTGATTCTGGGAGAGAGTTCCAGAGCTCAGATGTTGAGTAGAAGAAAGTTTGAGAGTAAAGTTTCACTCTTGGGTTGGAGAGTTGCACAGAGTAGGGGTGGGATTGAGTTGCAAGACGGGTACCACGTGCCCTACGTAAAGGAGGTGGTATGCACTGGGATAGCTCTGAGGAACACTGATTATTATAGTAGCGATAGAATAGCGAGAGAGATGCAACATTGCGGCGGAGAGAGAGAGATTGCAGAGAGTTGGTGAGTGGACGGGAGTTAATGATACGAAAGGCCTTCCTTTCAACTTTGTCTAGGAGAGCGGTGTGAGAGGAACCTCCCCACACATGTGAACAATACTCAATACAAGGGCGCACTATGCCCCTGTACAGAGCAAGAAGCTGTGTAGGGGAAAAGAACCCCCTAAGGCGGTTGAGCACACCCAGCTTCTGGGAGGCTGCCTTAGCAAGACTGGTAATATGGTCCTTCCAAATGAGAGCAGAAGAAAAAGAGACACCAAGAATATTGAGAGAAGATGAAGGGTTGATTTTTGTATTGTTGAAGAATAAGGGATAGTCCGCTGGGAGATCCTGACGGGTAGATAGATGGAGAAATTGGGTTTTGGAAGCATTAAAGTTAACAAGGTTTTCTCTGCCCCAATTGGAAATAGTATTTAGATCAGAATTTAAGAGTTCTATGGCTTCATTACGTTTGTCGTTGAGGGACTGCTGGCTGGGGTGTTCTGAAAAACTAATGGAGCAGTGTAAGGTTGAGTCGTCTGCGTATGAATGGATGGGAATTAAGGTACAGTTAAGGAGATCATTTATAAAAATTAGAAAGAGAATAGGAGATAGGACAGAGCCCTGAGGAACACCGGAGTTTATAGGGTGAGGAAGTGAACAATGGCCGTCCACAACCGCAGCTATGGAACGGCCGGAAAGGAAATTAGAGACAAAGGCACAGATGGAGGGATAGAAACCGAAGGAGGGTAGTTTAGAAATTAAAGATTTATGCCAGACTCTATCGAAGGCTTTCGATATGTCTAGTGCAATAGAAAAAGTCTCACCGAAGTCCCGAAAGGAGGATGACCAAGAGTTAGTAAGATATGAAAGAAGATCACCAGTAGAGCGACCCTTAAGGAAGCCATACTGGCGATCTGAGAGCAGATTATGAGAAGAGAAATGCTTAAGAAATTTGGAAGCAAGAATAGTTTCAAAAACTTTAGAAAGACAAGAGATAAGAGCGATTGGACGATAGTTGGAGGGTTGAGAGCGGTCACCCTTCTTTGGGACAGGTTGAATGTGAGCAAACTTCCAGCATGAAGGGAAGATGTTAGAGGATAGACAGAGACGAAAGAGTTTGCCTAGGCAGGGAGTCAGCACGGAAGCACAGTTTTTGAGAACAACAGGAGGAACACCGTCCGGACCGTACGCCTTATTAGTGTTAAGCCCAGAGAGGGTAGAAAGTACATCTTTAGAAGAGATTAGGATATTAGGCATAAGTAGGAGAGGGAGGAATAGCACCGGAATCATCCAAGGTGGAGTTTCTAGCAAAAGTTTGAGCGAAGAGTTTAGCTTTGTCAGAGGAAGAAGTGATGGTTGTGCCATCAGAGTGGGAAAGGGGAGGGAAAGACGAGGAAGAGAAATTGTTGGAGAGGTTTTTGGCTAGATGCCAGAAAGCTTGGGAAGAGCTAGAGTTGGATAGTTCAGTGCATTTAGTATTGATGAAAGAGTGTTTGGCAAGTCGAAGAACAGATTTGGCTTGATTCCGGGCAGAAACATATGAAGAATGAGAGTCTTGAGTTTTAAGGCGTCGGTACCGTTTGAATGCTTCCTCCTTATTGCGGACAGCAGTAGAACAGGCGTGAGTAAACCAAGATTTTTTAGCATTAGTCTGAGAGAAAGAGAATGGAATGTATGCTTCCATGCCCGATAGGATTACCTCGGTAATGCGTTCAGCACTCTCCGAGGGTCCTCGGCCATGGAAGCAGAAATCATTCCATGGGAAATCAAAGAAGTACTGCCGAAGAGCCTCCCAGTCGGCAGCGCCAAAGTGCCACAAGCGCCGCCGGCTAGGAGGATCGGGTGGCTGTACTGGAGAGATAGGACAGGTGACAGAGATAAGTTTATGGTCGGAGGAGCCCAAAGGAGAGAAAAGATCGACAGTATAAGAAGAAGGGTTAGAAGTTAGAAACAGGTCAAGAATGTTGGGCCGATCTCCGATGCGATCCGGGATACGGGTGGGTTGCTGAACTAACTGCTCTAGGTCATTTAGGATAGAAAAGACGTAGGCTTGTTCACCAGGTGGATCAGTAGTGTGAGAGGAGAGCCATTGGCGGTGGTGAACGTTGAAATCTCCTAAGATGGAGATTTCTGAGAAAGGAGAAATGGATAGAATGTGTTCCACTGTAGAGTTTAGATAGTCAAAGAATTTAGGAAAGTTGGTAGAGTTAGGGGAAAGATAGACAGCACAGAAATATTTAGTAAGAGAATGACAGGAAAGTTTGAGCCATAAAGTTGAGAATTCAGAGGAGTCGAAATCGGGAACACGAGAGCAAGTGAGTTTGTTGTGCACATATGCACAACATCAGCCTTTGGCTTTGAAACTAGGATAGAGAAACTAGGCTATAATCACTAATTCCATCAAAATGCCTCAAAGTATGTAGGCTAAATATTGCATGTTCTAACTTTAATATATAGCCTAGGCCTAGGTCTAGGCTATAATCAGTCACTAATTCCATCAAAATGCCTCAAAGCATGTAGGCTAAATATTGCATGTTCTAACTTCTATATATATAGCCTAGGTCTAGGCTATAATAACTAATTCCATCAAAATGCCTCAAAGCATGTAGGCTAAATATTGCATGTTCTAACTTTAATATATAGCCTAGGTCTAGGCTATAATCAGTCACTAATTCCATCAAAATGCCTCAAAGCATGTAGACCTAGGCTAAATATTGCATGTTCTAACTTCTATGTATAGGCCTAGGCCTATAATCACACTCATTTTATTAGTGTCAAGTAGAAAGTGTTAATTTTGAAAGTATCATATAGGCCTAGACTAAATTTAGCCTACAATAAAATTTTATTAAATTTTGATCTGAAGCTAGGCCTTTATTCTGAGCATTAAAATTAATAGGCCTAGGCTACTTTCTATTAAATTACTTAATCTATCTAAAGTAGACCTATCTAGGCATATATAGCCTATTGCCATTCCCAAAGGGGGGACCACGAATAAATCGCCTCCTTGC
This sequence comes from Paralithodes platypus, assembly GCA_032716605.1. Lineage (NCBI taxonomy): Eukaryota > Metazoa > Arthropoda > Malacostraca > Decapoda > Lithodidae > Paralithodes > Paralithodes platypus. Next base: position 2,086,935 of record CM064505.1, on the reverse strand, counting down.
ACCTCTGTGATCCGGCGTACCTCCTCCTGAATGGTGCGGAATTCCGAATACTGATTATTACTGAAGCACTCTCCCCATAAACAAGTTGCCCCAACGTTTTACTGCCCATGTGGACAAACTAAGTGGCCTATGCTATATATATTAACCCTTTCACTGCGGGTGACGTTCTGGAATGTTTTGGCAATTTACAGCAATTTCCAAGCTTTAAAAGCCTGTATGTATATCCTTCAGGTCCATGGAAGTTGGGCAACATTATATTTAAGTAAATATATATATTTATTGACATTAGAGATTGAATTTATTGATTTACCCTTGATTCTGTAGTTTAAATTTAAAATTAATAAAAAACAGTTTGTGTTTGCATATTTGCATTTGAGGACTAGAAATTTCACAAGGTTTGCACATTTGTGTTTGCTGAAGTTATGTTCTGGGTTTGCTGACTTGACTTTTTGTTTGTGGTGCCCAGCTCTGTCAGCATCAGCTAGGAAAGGCCCTAGAAAGCCGCCTTTGGCGGGGGGATAGCTCCCCTATTTCAACTCCTTTCGGGGTAGAGATTGGGAGTTGAATCAGTTGCTGTTTGTTGATGACAGCGTTGGGGGCGGATTCTGAGGAGAAACTGCAGCGAGTAGTCAAAGAGTTGGATATAGTTTGTGTGAGGAGGAAGCTGAAAGTCAATTAAAATAAAATGGCGTGTAATAGAGGTGCTAGTAGGATGAATCTAGATGTGAGGTTGGATGGGGAAATGCTGGAACAAGTGGAGCGTTTTTAATAATCTAGGAGGAATGATAAGCAGGAATGGAGGTAAAACGGAGAGTATGTGAAGGAAGGAAAGTTTTCGGAGTAATGGTAAGTACTGTATATGGAAAGGGAGCAATCTTGAAATGAAAGTTAAAAGTGCAATGTATCAAGGGATTGTTATACCAACAGTGATGTATGGGGCTGAGACATGGCCTGAGAAGAAAGCTGGATATGATGGAGATGCACTGCTTGAGGAGTATGTGTGGAGTTAATCGTAGAGACAGATTGAGGAATGAATAGATACGTAGGAGAGTGGGGCAGCAGGAACATTTGTCGGCCAGAGTAGCCATAAGGGTGCTGAGCTGGTATGGTCATGTTGAGCGAATGGAAGATGAAGGCTTGCAAAGTTGTTTTGACTTTATATTGTCTTTGTCTCAGTTTTGGTTTGCTTTGTTTGCAAGTTTTACATTTTAAAGAGAATGTGTGAGTCAGATACAAGGGGAGGTAGGGGGTTAGGAACACCTCCATTGAGATGGAGAAACTGTGTAGGACAAGCGTTGGAAGATAGAGGAATGACTATAGATTAGGCAAGAGAAGTGGTAATAAATAGGAATGAATGGAGAATGCTAGTGAATAAATGAGTGTAAACGCGGTCGTTTGGGAGAGAGGGTCGGGCGCGAATTGGACTAGATAATAGTCCGTCAGGCGCCTTGCCCGGGGAGCCGGTAGTAATGAAGGGTACGCCTGGATCATTGTGGGCGGGCTTGTGGTGGTGACTTCGCTGCGTGTCCACCCGTGGAAATCGGAGTCTCTCCGGAAGATCTGGGACCTGGTAATTACCTGGGGACCCCAAATGGCTCTGGGTCTCTGGGTATTTCTCCTGGACGACCTACAATAGATGTGTGTGATTTTGTGTTTTTTTTTTTTATTTTTTTTTTTTCTAGCTATGGGGTATATGCCTGTCTAAAGTCAGTAAAAATAGGTTAGCCTAAACTGAACAAGATGCGGAAATACACTTAGACTATCAGGTTAAATGAGGTACCTTTATTAGTCTCGTGGCAAGGTGTCTGCCTCGTAACCCAAGGGTCCCGGGTTCGATTCCCGCCCTAGGATTTTCAGAGGCTATTTTCAGCATCTAGCGAAGTTTAGGTGTGTTGGTAAAATTGTCAAGAGAATTGTTGAGAATAAGATTGGAGCTCCATAACCCTCCTTACGGGCATGCTGTAAAAAACTAATCCTACACCTGAGTATCTACATGCATACATAGGCCCTACATATTTACACATTTGAAGAACATCTTGGGCTGGTAAGTTGAGAGGAAGGTGATGGTGGGCTGCTGTCAAACAGCTGTGGTGGCTGGGAGGTGAATGGTGAACTTTGTCCAGTCACCAAGGCCTTTGTATGCCTCTGCGGATGTTAATTAGGTACCGATCTGCTCCAGACGTTTAGGTAGTGCGGGCAGCGACTTTCGTGTGCTGGTCTTTGTTGGAGGAATTATTGCAGAAGGGGGGGTGGTGAGGGGGGGTAGGTTGGTTTGAACAGTGTTGGGGGATGTAGGTGATTGGGGTTTGGGAGGAGAAACGAACAGGTGGTTTTTATATACTGTACGACCAGATTTGGTGATGGTAGGGTGGTGACGAACTCCACATTTGGTGCTGGTGGAGGATGTGGGTGAGATGGACAAGTGTTGGGGTGGAAGGTGTTCTGGGGGTAGGTGGGGGGGAGTTTGTTGGTGTGGGAGTGTGAAGAAAATGTGGGATGGAAAAGTTGAGATAGCTTGGGGTGGGGGAGGGAGGTAAGGGGTGGTATTTGGTGTGATGGGGAAAGATGGAATGTTGGGCGAGTACAGTATAGGAGAGGGCAGGGAATGGTGTGAGAGGTTTTAGTTTGTGATATGGGGGGAGAAATTATAATATAATCAGGCACAGAGAGGAGGGTCAATGGCATTGGTTTTGCTACTAGCTTAATGGTAGACAAAGGTGATGTAGCCTACTACTCAACTTCTGTTCGGAATCGCAAGGGCGACGTGGCAGTTGCAATGTATGCGTTTTCGCTGTAATAATCAATGATTACTTGATAGCTATTTGGAACTTTGGTGATAGGGTGTGATCCAGTGAAGCATGGTATCAGCTTGTTGGCGAGGGGGAGTTTTTTAACCAAGACTTGGTCGTTGACCTTATATGGGTTGGTCTTCGCTATTTCGTTCTTTTTCAGGTCTTTGGCAGTGTTATAGGTGTCTGAGGAGATTCTTGAGATGTTGCGCAGAGGGTCGTGGGTCGAGTTGGGGGCGTCATCTGGTCAGGTGAGATGTTGGAGGGGCATAAGTAAGGGAGCTTTTCTGAAAACTCGTTCGTGGGGGGTGATACCGTCATCTCAAGGATATATGTATTCATCTTCCATTGAATGATCTTACTTTGAACGGACCAATCGTCAGTGTTGAAGGTAGAGATATATATACGGTTGAGGGTCACTAAGCGGGTGCGTAGTTGATTAACTTGGCTCTTGTGGCTTCTCTCGCAAATGTAAATGCCCTGTAGCCAGTAGGGACAGGAGTAGGAGATTTTGTACCCAAAGATATCTGAGTGTTGGTCAAACTTTTCCCGAGAATTCTGGGGCGTTGTTGTAGTGCAGAGCTTAATGGGGCAGTCCAAAGTAAGGAAAAATACTTCCTGAACCAAGGCTTTGGCCACGGTTACGGCAGAGTGTTCTTTGGCCGGGCATGCGATTATGAATTTAGAGTATGTGTCGACAAATGTGACTGCATACTTCTTGTTGGACTTGGTTGAAATAGGGCCCATGACATCGACGGACAACAGTTGCCACGGTTTTAGAGGCTGTCTGGGGGTCCTAGTCCCAGACAACAAGCTCAGCATGCTTCGGTGGTGGCCTTGGCGAGGAGCAAAATTTTGGGAATCCACTAGACATTGTTGAACGTTTGTACGAGTTTCTTCTGACCTAGGTGTATAGTATGCCATTATATCGGTGAAGGGAGTCCATGACTTTGTATGCTGTCTGAGGGATAGCCTACTCTTCAGTGTCTTCCGGGAGGACACTATTGTTTGCCACCCAGTGAGATTTGAAGGATTTCTTGGTTGGACTGGAGATGGTGGTTTTCTGGTGTGAGCCTGACCTACGGGCTTTCACCTGGTCCTGAATATCCTGAATACAGCACTTGAAGTGGAAAATTTAGCCACAAACTCGAAGGGGTCGCTGAGGGCTAGTTTGTTGTCTCTGTCATTGTAGCTAGGTCTCTGTCAAAGGGGATATCTTGTTGCGAGATGGCCAACCGCCCTCTTTGGTCCTCCAGTAATTTTGGCGTTGGTTTCTCCAGCTATCATTTCTGTATGCCTTTGGTGGTACGCTCTCTTCTGGTGGCAATGTCTTCGTTTGATTTGGTCCGTGGAAGAAGGGTCTGGTGGTAGTAGCTGCGGGGTGGGGCCTGGTGCGGGCAAGAAGGGTCCCTGTGTTTGTGGAAGGGCTGTGTGTTGTGCCCCTTTGTCTTTGGTGTGGTTATGGTAATATGTTAACGTCTATGTAGTGGGACCCGCAGAGGGATGCTCTCGGGCGGCATGATATGTGGGACTAGTGGATGGGACAAGATCAGGATTAGGGATGTAATGATTGGCCGCTATCCTGGCTGTGAGTCATGGTTTAATGTGGGGTGTATCTTCTGTTTGTTGTTACTTCTGCTGTATAATAAACCGCAAGAGAAATCATCGATAACAATTAAAGACAATTTAATAATAAACCACAACACGTAAATCAGTAAATATGGTAATTATACCGTTGACCGATTACGTGTTCTTAAAAACGGGGTCGATTGGCGGTTTTCAAATTTCGTGTCTATCATGAAGCTTCTACTTCATCTGTTCTATGAGACTTGTTTACGTAAATCAGACTAATAGAATTACTTATAGTAATCCATTAGTAGTAACCTAAATAGCGTTGGTTTAATATATATGGAATTACGAGCTCGAAGGCGAATTTAATGAAGGTCTCGAAGTCGAGGATCTACCGGGTGGCAGGGAGAGCTGAGCTAGGGAGGATCAGCTGGGTCGTGTTTTGATTCTTCTCTGCCAATAATTCACCATGAATGAGGTTGGTGGGCGGCGGGCGTGGGGCTAGACTAACCGCCCATGCCATTGCCCACAGCTAGACCTTAATTAGGGGTTAAATATGGCGGTAATAAGGGCGGGAGAGACCGATAAATGACCCACTGACAACCCCCTCTCTGAGCAACCATCTGACGTTGATAACACGATTGGGTTTCCTTTCTGTATTGTGACGTTATTTGGGCGTGTGGGCGGCTGGGTGGGCTCCGGACGCTGTAGATTAGATAAACGCCCACATTCTTACCCTTGGACTTGCTGGGAAAAGCCGAAATAAAGTTAAAAAGTGCCGGAATTTCACACTCGACCGCCCCCCCTATTTCCGAGTTTCCCAGAAATTTGTCAAGGGGGTAGTTTTCCTTTTTCGTGATTTTGGACGTCCATTGGAAGGAAACTATGCCCTATTTACCGCATTATAAGGTACGGGAGGTGCTCAGTGAGGTCTGGGTGGGACAAAAATGGTGGGTAGGTGTGGCAGGGGTAAATTTGAGGCAGGTTTTTTCCTACTTTTCCTAGAGTGGACATTTTAGGCCATTTTCACTTGAAAGATTACCAGGTTTTCTGTCCTTTTACCCCATTCTAAGGTACGGGGGGGGGGGGGGGGGGGGGGGTGCTCGGTGAGGTCTGGGTGGGATAAAAATGATGGGTAGGTGTGGCAGTGGCAGATGTTTTCCTATTTTGTGTACCGTACTGTACTGTGTTTGGTAAGATCCTGTGTAGCGGGTAGAACTGTTTTTCAGATGCCTAGGCTATTTACTAAGAAACATTGAACAATATCTTTAACCTAACCTAGTATATTTGTGGACTAGGCCTATTTATGAATGTAAAATGTTAAAATTTATTGCAACATTACCAAATTATTGCGATATAAGTACAGTTCCTCCCGCTACACAGGATTATTATACCAAGGCTCGCTGCCTTATTGTAAATAATTTATTAGGGACAATGTCAATGCAGGTCTATAGAATACTGTACTCGTGTGTAATCCACTGTGGGAGAATAATTTTTGGTACCAGTAGCCTACTCCAGTAGTACCGGTACTTGGCCTATTACCGAAACCAGCCTACCATTAATTTTTTCGTAATTGTTTTAGTAGAAGGCCTTTTTTTCTAGTTATTTAAAACTTATTCTATGGTGTATTATGTGATATAGGCTAGGACTATAGATGCAATAGAACTGTTAAATTGACTTGGGAAGTGTATATTAAACCAAATACAAAACTTTGAATAATATGGTAAGAGATATGTGTTTTTTATCACTTTTCAACCCAAGACCAGCGGGTGTCTGGGGGCGGCATCCCCCAGGATGCCCAGGTTAGGTTAGGTTAATGACCAGCTATGTAAATACAGTAGGCCTAGTATATTTTTGGTTTAGTCTGTGCTCAAAAATCCATTTTCTTTTAAGATTCTCCCCCCCCCCCCCCCCTCCAAGGCTCCACCCTCCCACTGCTCTTTGTTTTGTATTTGGTTTAATAGACACTTCCCAGGTAATTTTAACAGTTCTATTGCTTCTATATATCATACAGTATAATACACCATAGAATACGTTTTTAATAACTAGAAAAAAAGGCCTTCTACTAAACAATTACCAATTGTTTCCCAATATTTGAAGGCTATTATGGAATAAGGATGTTGCAAAAGTCATATTAAAAAAAAATCAACCACCGGAAATGCATTTTATGTGTACTGTAAGAACAGAAAAGTATCTTGGGAAGGATGTAGTATCCGGGTGTATGGTCGTCATGTTTACATAGGTCGATCGCTCGCGGTAAAGTTCCTGTCTATTTTGACGGCTATTTTTTCTGTTATTTGCCCCCTGCTGGCAATATATATGATAACAATAAGTCATGGGAGGGAGAGCTTTGCCCCCCCCCCCCCCCCCCAAGCTATTATTGTATCCCACATTGGATTTATAACTTAAACTATGAAAACACTAATTTCTCTCAATCTGGAAGACAAAAACTTGAAAAATAAGGGTGCAAGCCTTTTCCCTATACTGTACAGTACAGTACTGGGTAAGATTTTAGTTTCTGGACACCTATTTGACAGGTACCGCCAACGATTTAATACATATTTTTTTTCGGTTTCCACGCATCCAACACCAAGCTACACCCTTTTCTGGTGTACGAAACACTAAAAAAGCAATGGGGACACTTTAATAATGATAATATGAGACAAAATATAAAGACAACTCTGTTGGGTTTGTGGAAGTAGCGTCGCTTCGTTTACTTTACGCTCGGAGTGACTTCCCGCCTTGGCGGTTGACTTAAAATGGCTAAGCTAACCAGTTGTTGGGTACATTTTTTGATAAAGACTCGCGTTATAGGCCGTGGGATACATGACTATCACAAAATGAGTTCTTTGCCTTTTCAAGCCTATTTCTTTCTTTGTAAATTTTCTTAGAGTGTCCTCTCGTTCTTGTTCCCTCCCGCATCAAGAAGATACCTTCACACACATCCTCATCATACTTTTCATCATACAAACCGACGATCCGAAGTGATGACGGACTCCCGCCGATTTTCGGCACAACCGCGCCGTTTTATTCTCGTCGAAAACCACATTTAAAAAGTTATTACAGTATATCGTTTTCAATACTATTACCGGACCAGAAAAAGATGTAGCTTTGTGTTGGATGCGTGGAAACCGAAAACAAAATATGTATTAAATCCTTGGTGGTACCTGTCAAATAGGTGTCCATAAACTAAAATCGTACCCAGTACTATAATTACGATACCTTTTTGGTATTTTTCAAGCAACCTTTCGCGGCGATTTGTACACTGCGTCATGACCCGGACTCTCGGACGTTATGTTTGTTTCTAATTTGACCGTCACTGGGTTTAGTGGGGTACTTCGGCGCTTTGTTCCCCTCACCACCCAAGACTTTCTGTCATCATCATATACTGTATATTGCCAGCAGGGGGAAAGTAACAGCTGGCCAGTGGCCGTGGGATAATTTAAGAAAAAAACTATTCAATTTGACTCACAACGGTAATGGCTGTGAGCATGCGAATACTGTCGCGAAAGTATGCATGAATTTAACATATTTTTTAGCTACCGGTAGTTTACAGTGGATTTATATACTGTAGTAACAACCCTCGGATTTTACTTTTTCCCGATTATCCAGCGATCTTACAACAGGGCTCGCAATAACGGTCTATCTATTGCCTGACGCTATGATCGCCGAAGGGGTGGCCACGAATAAATTGCCTTCATGCCAATTCGAGGCCAATTACAGTATTATATTCTTTAAACGGACTATGAATATCGTTCTCTAATTAATGAACGGTGTAGGCCTAATTAATATAACTACTTATAATAAGGAGACTTCAATTAACCCCTTCTGTACTGACGACCTCGTATATTCTTGCTTTTAGTAGACAATTTTATTCAGTTTAAAAAGGGCCTCTAGCAATTATCAGTCTTCGAACTACCTCTCTTAAACACTTTTTACAACCACAGATCATTCTTAAGCTGCACAAAATCTTCTAAGCATAGCACAAACAAAATTAGAAAGACGTCGCCGGTACAGATGGGGTTAAGGAGTGCCTGTACTTGATTCAATATAATGTATACCGGTATTCTGTACTCTATCTTTGTATTTAGGCTAACGGTAACATGACGTAACTTCGGACACTAGAAAACATATAGGGTAGGATGTAGTGAGCGGGCGTACCGCCATCTTTGTTTACATTACGCGTAGTGGCGTCGGACCTTTCCAGTCATGTTCCCGTCTATTTTAACCTAACCTAACCTAACCTAACCTAGTATTCATGTAGTAATGACAGGGGGCAAATAGCAGAAAATATAGCGTCGAAATAGACGGGAACGTAAGTGCGACCGCGGCGATCGCCCTATGTAAACAATGACGACCGTATGCCCGAACTCTACATCCATCCCAACATATATAATGGGTAATATTCAAGACAGCTAGAGCTGCCTTATTTACCAAGTTTCTTGATATTTTTTCCAGGGAATATAGTGTTTAATTGTTGTTTATCATGGTTTGAGTGGAGGATTTGCATTAACTTACCCATTATTCATTAATCTGAAGATACTCCGTCAAATGGCGCCATTTATTGGGTGAATTGCGCTTTTACAGTAGGTAAGGAAAATTGTGGGGAGGCCATGCACGCTTCCAAAATGTAAAAATATTATATTAGATTAACCTAACCTAACCTAACCCTAATATAATATAATATAATATCGTTTTTGTGAGTCACGTTCAAGCCATTTATTGGGTGAATCGCACTCACCGCATCTTTCAAAACAAGAAGAAGAGGACCCAGGTCGAAGGATTCATTGGGTGCAATGCTTTGTTTACGTTCGGGACATTATTTTCGTGTTATTTTTCGGTGTAATCAGGTTTTTTCAAGTGTCGATAATGAAATTCCTCCATGCGGACTATAATGAGAAAAATATGGCGAGTCTATTGGTCCCTATTTTCCCTAATAAATTATTTCTAATAAGGCGGCGAAAGAGGTCTTGAATGTTATCATATAATGAACCACAGTTATGGGATAAATACATGATATTATGGAAAACAAGTACTGTATGTCTGCGGTGTTCTTCCATAATAGTAATTTTTCCATATCTGTAGCTTACGTACTGTTATCCAGAAGTGTCCGAAGTATAGCCACCGTCCGAAACTAGGTCATTTCAGTATGTAGTCGATTCCGAATCAATAAGGGAGTTTGAAAGTAATCTTGATAAAGCATGGGGAAGACAAGATTTGAAGTTTGATTATAAAACAAAAATACAGAATAGTAAAACTTTTGCGTCTGCTACCGCCGCCGCCAACACCGTGAACGACCGCAGCAGTGCAAGTACTGGTACTGAGCTGGATACACAGGCATAGTTTGCCTTTTTCCAGAGGATCTACTGTAAGAAACTGTAAGAATTTCACGGTATATTTAGAAGGCCTCGGAGTCGGACAGACCTTAAATTGAGTGGTCAATCTTTGTAAGTCCTTCAGTAAACTGACACTGGTTGTCCTTCTCACAGGGGATAGGTGCACTTGGGGGCATTTGTGTATGGCCACCCTCAAAGGGGAGTAAAGTGTCCGGCAATTGATAGATAGATATAAAGATATAGATAGGTATGTCCGCTTGAAGTCATTTGTGTATGGCGTCCGGCAATAGATAGATAGATAGATAGATTGATTGATAGATATTATTATGATGTTCTCTCCACCAACCAACTTTACTTCTAAACTCGATTAATGAAAACAAACACATGTGGCAGTCCGGGGATTCGAACCCAGGACGCTCACACCGAAAATTAACACACTTATGCATTGCGCCACGAAGACAGTTAGATAGATAGATAGGTCTATTTTATGATTACCATTTTATATTTTTCCTCCTCTTCACCAAACTAATCCGACTCTTCTCTCCACAGAGCTTAGGCCTACCAAGGCTGCGATCACAGTCTGCCGAGCTACGGGCCAATGAACCTCAGCCCGACTCAACGTTATCACACCTCCTTTCCACCTCGCTGAAAGTGGAGCCCAAACAAGAGGTGGAAGATGACGTGGAAGAGGAGGAGGAAGAAAAATATAACCCTTACTCCACCAGCCCTCCCCTAAATCCACCCAGTTCCCCCTTTCTGTCTACAGCGCTGGAGACGTTCAACTCAAGTTCCCCGTTTTCCGCTCTCAGTCGTCCTTATTCTCCGCATCTCTCCTCCCGTCACAGTTCCCGCTCCCCGTTCTCGTCCCCCAGTCCCCGATACCCCAGCCCCGGCTCCCCTCGGTTACAGAGCCCGATGTGTTCCCCCCAGCACTCCCCATCCTTCAGGTCGCTAAGTTTCAGCGCCCCTTCTTCTCCGCAACTTCAAGACTCCCGGAGCCCCACAGTCTCCCCAGATAGTCCCACGAGTAGCCCTGAGTCGCCGCAAGACTCGTACGACTCGCCTCTCTCACCACCCATACCCACCAGCCCTGTCTCCTTACCCCGGAGCCCCATACCCATACCTCACAGCCCTGTTGCCTCCTTACCCCCGAGTGCCTATGACTCCCCGTTGTCCCCAGCCTCCCCACGCAGCTCTTTACCCTCGCCCCGGAGTCCAGCGGATATCCCCTACATAGCCCAGAGTCCTCGGATGTGCCTACCCACCTCTCCGGGTTCCCCACGGTCAACAAATACCCCGCCATCAATTCCCCGTTCCCACTCCCCCACTCTCTCCTCCCCAAATATGAGCTTGTCCTCAACGCCACCCTACATGAGCCCCCCATCCGATCCCCGTTTGAGCGCTGAGTCACCCCTCCGCAGTCCCGAATCACCTCTACGAAGCTCCAGATCACCCCTTCGAATCCCCGGGTCACCTTTACGAAGCCCCGAATCACCCCTTCCAAACCTTAGATCACCTCGACTCGGCTCCAGATCTCCCCTCCGAAGCCCCGAACCACCCACACTAACCGCTGAAGCACTCTTACCAAGCTCCGAAGCACCCCAAGCAAGCTCTAGAGCGGAACAGGAGATAGTGGATGTGGAGTCGGAGCAGCCCTGTGTTGTGGACCTTACAGCCGAGGAAGAGGAGGATGATGAAGTGGACGTGCTGGAAGTGGTGCCGGGAGAACAGAGTGTCATCGTAAGTACAAATATAGTTCGCCGACCGTCTTGCTAATAAACAGTGTACGGTAATGATATATTTTATATTTCGTAGCGTGGTCAGTCCTTTGAGATCTGTACCTTATAACATTTTCTTTCCTCTCGCATAAGCAGTAGCCTATTCATAGTGCAGTTGAGTCCAGTACATGATTAGCTTGATATCCAGTATTCAATAAATGGATATTTATCGTAGTCATGTGCTGAACCATTAACTGTCTTAGTGGTGTAATGGTTAGAATTGTTGTTATCATTCCCTAGGCTGCCTGGCCGAACAACCCCGAGTCCCTAAGGAAGGCCATGATCACGATTGAGCTTTCCCACAGGGCTCTCAAGGAGTGTAGAGTATGTTGTTGGCATAAGTGATTGTGTGGAATGCAGTCTTCTATGATGTGTTTAATAGAATGGGGTGCTGTGTTACATTCTGGGTAGGTGTCAACGACAGAGTTATCCAGTCTCTTTTGATAGCTCAGAAGAGCTGGATGGTGCCCACATCTCAGCCTGGCCAGGTGGACTCTGTCCTCACGAGGAAGGGAGGATTGATGATGATGATGCAGTTTTTACCACCATACACTCCCTGCTGAATAGCAAGGCTAGGGTGGGTGCCCTGATGAATCAGGGACTTAGTGAATAGTTGCCACAGATTGCTAGACCGCACCGTTTACCAACAGCACTGACGTCTGCCAATAACTCACTGGCTGGCCCGAGGCTCGAACCGTCAACCTTACGGTTAGCAGGCGAACGCTCTACCAATCGAGCTACGGATGGATTTCGGGAGGTCGTGCCTGCAGCTGCATGTTGTCTTCGAGTGGTTGGATGGAACAGCGGGAAATGTGAGTATGGATGTGCTTCTGGAAGCTGGTTTGTGGTGGGCAGGGAGGGAGAGTGACAGTACTTATGTGTGATATTGTGTGCTGGGTGTTGTTTTGATATTCCTTGGTGTCTGTGAGTGTGCTGCCATGTAGTAGATGCCATGTAGAGGATGGTATTGGTTTGTGGAGGCTGCAGCCAGGAATTGAGTGCCTCTCATGTCCAAGTGGTCTTTGACTTTGAGGACTTTGGTTTCTTGATGTAGGTGATCTGTAGGTTAGTAATGGTTAGAGTGTTTAAGTTCTGTATGTGGTATCGCAGTTTTGAATCCCAGGAGAATCGCATGCTTTCATTAATTTCATTTGGTGTGCTTGGTGTTGGGTTTGAAATTAATTAAAATGTAAAACTTGCAAACTAAACAAACCAAAATTGGGACAAGGACAATATAAAGTCAAATTAAATTATCAAAATCGCTATGTGGAAACAACGTTTACTAAAATGAAAATTATTAAATAAAAGAACACAATCCACCACATAGGGTGTACATTACTACATGAGCAAGTTAATCTGTTTCCCAAGCAAACTAATCGCACATATAACAACGCACTATCGTCACGTTAAAGGAAGCAGTCAAGTTTGGGAAGTCCGGGACGTTCTGGCAAATTTTACTAAACTCTGCATGAATAAAGAAACTACATGTTAAATGTCAAAATATTATTTAAAATCAAATTTGCAACATGACAAGACATTAACAATAGTACAAAATACAAATATTGATAAGATATCTATACTATTACAAAATAATATATAAAATACAGTACAGCACTCACTAACGATAGTGCTATCGGGTAGGTACCTGTAAGCATAGCATGCCTCAAGTGACCCCTATCAATAACTACCCTACAAATAACCTACATTTATAGCACAAATAAACTAAGGAAATCGCAAAAGTAAGCAATTGATACTATCGACAATGAATACATATAATATAAAGACAAATAATTGCAAAATATGAAGTAACAACAGATTTAAACAAAGAGTACTCTTTTAACAAGAACAATAAATTTAAAAAATCATCAATATTAATATTAATAATAATAATAATAATATAATAAAGAAAAGAAAAAGATAAACAATAAATACAGACAAAAAGTAAGCAGAGGTTATACAAGAAACTTCAAGTTAAAAATGCTTGATTAAAATTATTGATGTCAAATTTTAGAATACAGTCACAATAATTGACCCTAAAAAGATTAAATTGATGGAACAATTTACTTGCCTCAAAACCTCTGTCCACTAAGAGTCTGTATAGTAACCTAGCTCTAGCCCAAAAGTCATCTACTGTACTTTAGTGCAGATTTTACAAAATCTTATTAATTGGGAATAAAAACAATTATAAGTTATTTTACTATCAATATTACTACTAGGGAAAGGAAAGTTTATTACGTTAAAATTAAAATCATCAACTTTGTGATATACTTTAAGTATGCACTGTTCATTAACAATCTCTATATTTATATCAAGAAAATTTTCAACTTTATAATTTACGTTACATTGTGTGAGGGGAATAGAATTAGGGTAAATAAGTTTAGCAACTTGATTAAAATTTAACAAATTGCAAACAAGAATATCATCAATATATCTACTATTATTACTTAACAGTTTAGCAAGTGCTAATTTTTCTGGAATTTTATTTTTCTTGCTACTGTCAACTAAGTCTTTTATATATTTAAATTCTAAAGCAAGCAAGAATAAGTCTGCAATTAAAGGGCTAGCATTTCCACCCATAGGAATTCCTAATATTTGTTTGAAAATGTAGATTATTTCTATCAATTATATTTGACGGTCCCCACTTATTTCAGCTTCTTTTTGTTTTAGTATAATTTTGCTAAATCTTCAATGTGTTATTTCCACATAGTGATTTTGGTTATTTATTTTGTCTTTATCTTCCTGTTTTGGTTGTTTGTTTTGCAAGTTTTTTACTTTAATTACATTGTACATTTGTAGGTAAAAATTGAAGAGACCCTGGACAGCCTTTTTACTAGTTATTTTTTGTTGTTTTGTTAGGTTAGGTTAGGTAAAAAGGCTGTCCGGGGTCTCTTCAATTTTTACCCAAATGTAGAGTGAATGTCCCTGTTTTAAGATTTTGTATACATTATCAGTATGTTTTTCAGCGAACTATCAATTTGTTGTGTTTTCCCTGTTCAGGCTCTGTCTCGAGTCGGCCACCCATAGCTAAAAAAAGATAGATAGATAGATCAATTTTGACGGTTATAGTACTTTACTTTCATTATCTATACAGTAATTCCTCACTTAACCCTTCCAGCCCGGCTGTCCTTTTATAAGGACACCCCGGCAGTTGGGTAGGACCCCGGGTGTCCTTATACCAGGCAGTAAGCTTGAAAGCCTATTCAGCTTGGTCTGAACGCCGTGCGTCCGACGCATGTAAACAAAGCCGGTCATTGCGTCACCGCACCTCCGAAAACAAGAAGGAGATGTCGGATCAATGTTGTTGTTGTATGGTATGACGAAATTAGTGTCTGAAAAGCTCCGATATTGTCAACATCGCGGAAAAATTCGCTCCACGGAAATCGTCATCACAACTGAACCAGTTGACTTACAGAGCTCTACTCAACACCAGACCACAGATTGGAAACCGCACTACGTTTAGATATGCGTGGGAAATTTCTAGCAGTTAAAATAACAAAGATATGGTAGCCTAGGCCTAGACATTTTTCGGCCAAATCGCCCGGGTACCCCACACTGTCCTTAGGAGGGGGACCCCGGGCCAGAAGTGTTAAAGGGGAAGGTATATTTTTTGGTCGATTTATTGAGACACAGGCGACACAGTATAGTGTCGATGTGTGTATGGGTGTTTGTATGCTAATTTACCTATGAGTCTAATCTCCGCCCCCCCTCTTCAGTACATCGGGACGGAGACTCGGCGTCGCAGGAGGAGTCGCCGCCTCCCCTCCTCCTCTACCACCCCCTCCTCCCCTTCCCCCCACCGTCACCATCACCCAGCCCTCCCTATCCCCACCCTGGTCCCCCCACTCAACCTCAGCTACCCTAACCCGTTGATGCCCATCGACAGCTCGTTCTCAGACTTCCCTTACTTTGAACCCTCCTATAGCGCTTTCACCCCTACCAACACAAACAATAGTAATAGTAACAACAACAATAATAATAGTACCAACAACTCCATTCCCACCAGTAGTAGTAGTAGTAGCAACAACAACAACAACAACAACAACAACAACAACACTACCAACGACCAAAACAACTTCCTGATCCTGGGCGGTGAATTAATGGACACGTTCAGCAGTCACCCCTCCAACAATAACAACACCTTCAGCCACGCCTCCAGTAACCATTCCTCCGCCTTTGCCCTCCCCCAACCCTCCACCAATCAACAACAACCGATAGATTTCCACAACCCCAATATGCTGTTCGGGAATCTTCTGGAGGATTACAACCCGGCGATGAGTCTGGAGTTGGACGTTGGGGCTAATCGTACTGTCGCTGCGGTTCCTGCCCTTCCCTCGGCCCCGGACCCGGCTCCGGCTCCGGCCCCACCGCCTCGAGCTGGTAATTTACACCCCCGGCTGCCTAGAGCACTCAGACACTCAACAAGGCGTAAGTATTTGGAATTTTGGAGTTTTGAGAGCTGACCACAGAGAGTAATTCAGCTAACTCTTACAAACACTTCCTCCTATTCAGACCACAGAGTAATTCAGCTAACTCTTACAAACACTTCCTCCTATTCAGACCACAGAGAGTAATTCAGCTAACTCTTACAAACACTTCCTACTATTCAGACCACAGAGAGTAATTCAGCTAACTCTTACAAACACTTCCTCCTATTCAGACCACAGAGAGTTATTGAGCTAACTCTCACAAACACTTCCTCCTCTTATTAATTTCACGACACAGACACTCAACAAGACGCAAGTATTTGGAGTTTTAAGAACAGACCAGAGAGATTAACCCATCGGATCCGGGGGGGCCTCATATGATCCCGATCGCTGTGTCCGGGGCCATTTTCGTACAGTCAAGCTTCATAATTCAGTAGCTACTGATTGAGACCACCTAGAGCACTCAATGTTTTTGCAAATTGTAGATTGTTTTGTTGTCTGTAGACTGCCGTTGAGATGACATCGTTACGACGCGTGGTTGCCGAGTTATGATGATATTAGCGGCGATTTTTATCCACGCATTTATTTTTGTTTGCCTCATAATATGAGGCAAACAAAAATAAATGCGAGGCCTCATATTATGAGGCCTCCCGGATTCCGAGGGTTAATGGATTGTGTTCTTTTATTTTATACATTTTATTTTAGTAAGCATTGTTTCCACATAGCGATTTTGATTAAGTTATTTTGCCTTTATATTGTCTTTGTCCAAGTTTTGGTTTGTTTAGTTTGCAAGTTTTAAATTTTAATAAAACATAACTACGTACTATCGTCACATTCAAGGAATTAGTCCATTCGTGAAGTCCAGGACGTTATGGTAAACTTTACTAAACTCTGCATGAATAAAGAAACTACAATTAGTGTCAAAAAGTTATATTAAAATCAAATTTGCATCTTGAGAAGACATTAACCCTTGGAATCCGGGAGGCCTCATATGAGGCAAAATGCGTGGCTAAAAATTCGCCGCTATAATCATCAGAACTCGGCAACCACGCGTTGTAGCGACGTCATCTCTGCGGCATTCTACAGACAACAAAACGTTCTACAATTTGAAAAAACATTGACTGCTCTAGGTGGTCTCAATCAGTAGCTACTGAATTATGAAGTTTGATTATATACCAAAATTCATATGGGGCCCCCCGGATCCCAAGGGTTAACAATAGTACAAAGTACAAATAGCACTCACTAACGATAGTGCTATCGGGTAGGTACTGTACCTGTAAGCATAGTATGTTTAATGTGGACCCAGATTAACTTGCTCATGTAGTAATGTACACCCTATGTGGTGGATTGTGTTCTTTTATTTCATAAATTTTATTTTAGTAAGCGTTGTTTCCACATAGAGATTTTGATAAGTTAATTTGACTTTATATTGTCTTTGTCCAAGTTTTGGTTTGTTTAGTTTGCAAGTTTTACATTTTAACCCTTGGAATCCGGGAGGCCTCATATGAGGCAAAATGGTCGGCTAAAAATCCCCGCTATAATCATCAGAACTCGGCAACCACGCGTTGTAGCGACGTCATCTCTACGGCATTCTACAGACAACAAAAAGTTCTACAATTTGCAAAAACATTGACTGCTCTAAGTGGTCTCAATCAGTAGCTACTGAATTCTGCAGTTGATATTACCAAAATTCATATGAGGCCCCCCGGATCACATGGGTTAATTAATACGTGATATATTTTAGCTCTCGGTTCGTATATCAATTTAGATTATCACATTATCTACATACTCTGGCACATACACCCTTTTTATTTATTTATTTATTTTTGTTAATTGGCGGTGGCCGACTCGAGACAGAGCCCGAACTATAATTATGATAGATATAAAACACCATCTGAGGAAGAGCACTTTATTGACAACGTTTTGCAGATAGCTTCATTATGTCACTAACAAATACTGGTACTTAGGAGGCCTTAAATATCCGTCATGACAGGTGGCGGGGGAGGAGTGGGGATGCGGGGGTTGGGAGGGAGGAAGGAGGCAGGACAGGGAGGGGGCAAAAGCATGGGGGGAGGGGAGGCAGAGACTAGATATGGGTAAAATACATCAGTAGGCACAAGCAATAATTATGATAACTCCTCAGGTCAGCAGCGTTCCAGGTCCCGGTCTCCCCAGCTACAGGACTTCCCGGGGACCCCAGAGGTGTTGCAGGATGTGGATGATATGTTTAATGAACTAGAGGATGTTATTACCGGGGCGGGAGAGGGTGGAGGAGGCCAGCAACGCATCCAACAACAACAACAACTCAATCAGGTTAGCGGCTCTTCTCGATTTCCCTCGGTAGTGCATTATTTTTGCATCTGGGTGTGGTGTCCCGAGTTTGAATCCCGGGTGGACCATATGCTTTCATTAGTTTATTCAAGTACATTGGGGTTTGTAATCTATATTTTATTAATTTCACCACAACACCAAACACCTCCAATTAAATTAATGAAAGCATATATGTGATCCATCGAGATTCGAACCTGGGTTATCACACAGATTTTTAAACACTAACCATTACATCACCAAGACGGTTAAAGGTTTATGCACGCCTACGACTTATTATAATAGATGATTAATGTTAAGAACGGGGTGTTCCATTAATATATCAAACCTGTCAAAAAGTTGATGATAGTTTTAAATAAATGATGTATGATTTGTAGATAAAAAATGTTATAATAATAAACTTAATGAAGGCCTTTCCTCACATAATGATTATCTTACCATTGTTGTTTACACTTGAGCTACATTATATAATTTACTTTTCTCTCCAGCCTTCCACAGCAGCCCCCCTCGCAGCAGCAGCAGCAGCGCAGCGAGTCCAACAACAACAGCAGCCTCCCTCTACCGCAGAAGGGGCTCCCCTCCTCACCCCAGCGCAGCAATTCGTGGCTCAGGAACACAGCAACCGAGTGGCACAACTCCGAGCAGCACAACAACAACCTCAACCCCAACCACAAGAAGCCTCACAGTCGGCCCCCACCAGCCCACCCCCCAGGGAACAGCCCACTATTAGCTGTGTGGTCTGTCTAGATTCCCTGGCCACCATTCAGGGATCGGGGCGGAATATGTGCTCCACTAACTGCGGCCACATCTTTTGCTCCGAGTGTATTACCGAGGTGGTCAAGCGCCGCAAACAGTGTCCCGTTTGTCGGAAGAAACTCACCAAGAAGCAATTCCACCAGCTGTTCATTTGAGGACTTACCGGGGCATAGATGAATATTGCTTTCAAGTGTTTAGTTCAAGGTGCAAACAGTGTCTCGTTTGTCGGAAGAAACTCGCCAAGAAGCAGGTAGACTGAGGATAGATTACGATATGTGGCTAAATTCTGGTGAAGATGAAATTTTCAAGCTACCAACCAATTATTGCCCTAAAAATTGCTAAAAAATACGGTAGTGTCACCACCTTTCATTTGAGGACATACCGGGGCATAGGCGAGAATTGTTTTAGAGTGTTTTGGTTCGAAGTTGTTTCAGAGGCTAAGAACGTATCCTTGTCGCGTTTCATTCAAGGTCTAAAAGAAAATCCACGTCGCATTTCATTTAACCCCTTCAGCACGATGACGTCTTAATACCTTTGACTTTAGCTAAAAGTAGACTATTTTATGCAGGTTAAGAAGGACCTATGGTATTCAGAGGGTTTATTGAGATCGTATTTACCCCCTTCAGTCCTAGAGATAGAGTATAAGCTAAAGAAAATCGTCTAATCGTAACCAGAGCCTGATGAAAATTACGTCATCTTGCTGAAGGGGTTATGGTCTAAAGGAAAATCCGTGTTGCGTTTCATTCAAGGGCTAAAAGAAAATCCATGTCACGTTTCATACAAGGTCTAAGAGAAAATCCTTGTCGTGTTCCATTTTAGGTCTAAAAGAAAATCCAGGCCACGACTTATTTCGTGGTCATTATCATTCAAGAATGATTCTATCACCTGTGAATATGTTTTAAGACTTGAATGAGTATGGGAAGGAATACAAAAAAATTAAATAAAATTGTTTTCCCTTCGCAGAGCCGTTAATGGACAAAATTACTTGAAAAATTACGTTACCTAAGGTATAAAAAAAATTACAAAAAAAAATTCCCTTCGCAAAGCCGTTAACCCTTAAAAAGCGGCTCACCACATAAGTCGAGTTGAAAAAACTGGCAAAAAACGGGTGAAAAAAGGGTGGAAATCGAGTGAAAATGGGTGGGATAGTAATGATCCATACGTCCGACATCTGTGGCCTCCCGGCCCACACTAACTCCAGTTCCCCCACCGCGCGGGAGGATGACAGTGTAACCAATAGTTCGCTAAAAGTGAGCAAGGTAGCAAAATCAGCTAAACTTCCATCTTCGAGGTAACACTGTCAGTGCTCCACGAGTGCTACGTAGCTGTATGTGGCGTCATTGTGTAGCGATTTCCACCTAGTTTTTGGCGCAATACAGTTCCTTTCATACTGATGGTTGATATAGCAGTCAGAATGGCCTGAAAAGGCCCAAAACGGCCACAGAGGACCCGCTAATCTAGGGTTAATGGACGAAATAACTTTAAAAATTAAGTTACCTTGAGAAATGGGAGTGCTAATCCGTGTACTCTGTAAACAACACTCATTCCCACAATATTCGTTCGCTATTAGGCGTTGCAAAGGGAAAGAAATGCTTAAGAATTCCACCCTAAGGTCCACTTGAAAAATGTGTTCCAATAACTTGGGGAGGCAGACCGTTTTTCTGGACCCCCTTCTCCCTAATGTTTAGCCCCACTAGTTTTGAGATTATAAGACGTTCGGCCCATTAGTTTGGCGATTTTAACACCTTTCGCCCCATTTCGTTATCAATTTTAAGACCTTTCGTGCCATGTACGTATGTGTGGAACACTCAATCTTAAAATTTTATGTATTTAGGTGTCCATTACTTCCTGGCGAGCGATAGCGAGCCTGCAATTTTAAGAGGAACCGGCCTTTGGCCGGGAAATTTTTCTACCAAAAATTTTACAAATTTATCTTGGAAGGGGGTCTAGGGGGTGTTTTTCTAAGCTTGATGGAAGTCTAGGGAAGAAACTATAAAAATATATGAATAAATGAATTAATAGACCAAACAAACGGCCAGTCTCCCCTTAACCCTTCCTGCCCGGGCAGCATTTTAAAATGACACCGCGGCGGCTGGGCAGGAGCCCGGGTGTCCCCTTGAAAGCCTATTAAGCTTGTTTTGAAAGCCGCACGTCCGACGTATGTAAACACAGCCGGTCGTAGGCAACTCGCGCACCTCCAAACACAAGAAGAAGATTGGAGTTTGTTATTGTGTTGTCTGCTAAAACAAATTCAGTGTTGAAAAGTGTCCCATATTGCTAACATCGCCTCGAAACTCTCTCCACGGAAATAGTCATCACTACTGAACCAGTTGACTTAGAGAGCTCTACTCAACGCCAGTCTACACATTGGAAACAGCAGTACGTTTAGAGATGCGTGGGAATTTTCTAGCAGTTAAAATAACAAAGATACGGGTAGCCTATTAAATACGTTTTTCGGCCATATCGCCCGGATCTCAACAACGTCCTTAGGAGGGCGAGCCTGTGCGGGAAGGGTTAAAACCACATCCTCTGGTCGGCGTGTATAAAAAAAGTCTTTATTTCCAGCTGACGGTAAAATGAATTCCTTAGCAATTGAGTTATTGATACCTGATGAACAAAATGCAATTTATTTTTATTTATTTTTATTAGTTTAACCAGACCACTGAGTTTCGATCCGAACAAAATGTGAATGTTATATCTTTTCATCTATATAAAATTGTAAAACTTGCAAAAATCATATATACTTTAATTAATTTCATTGGGAGTGTTTGGTGTTGTGGTGAAATTAATAAAAATATAGATTATAAAATATACAAGCCAAAACTGGGACGACACAAGATAAATGCTATAACAACCGGGTGAGATAGTATAAGAACAAAAGGGGATAAACATAGAAAGAGGAAATATAAGCTACCGGTACCCAAAATTAGTCACTGGGACGACACAAGATAAATGCAATTAAAATTAAAATGTAAAACTTGCAAACTTGCAAAAAAGAACTAATCAAAATCGCTGTGTGGAAATAACGCTTAATAATATAACATTTTGAAATAAAAGAAACACAACCCATCATATACCTGTAGGGTGTACTTAACTACATGAGCAAGTTAATCTGGTTCAAAGACAAAAGAACTTATCATAAAATATGAAACTGTTACATCTTTTCATCACATAAATGCCAAGTTTTCATAATTAATAACATACTTCGGTACAAAAACTTCATAACAGCCGAGTAATGAAGATGAGGACATGCCAATTTACCATCAGCTGGAAATAAACAGACTGTATTACCGAGGGGTGGTGAAACGACGCATGCAGTGCTCTGTTTGTCGGGAGAAACTCACCAAGAAACTATTACTACCGCTGTATATTTGAGGACATTCCCGGGGATAGTCGAGATTTGTTTTCGTGTGTTTCAGAGGCTAAGAAAATATCCTTGTCGCATTTCATTCAAGGTCTAAAAGAAAATCCATATCGCGTTTCAATCAAGGGCCAAAACAAATCCATGTCGCGTTTCAATCAAGGGCCAAAACAAATCCATATCGCGTTTCAATCAAGGGCCAAAACAAATCCATATCGCGTTTCAATCAAGGGCCAAAACAAATCCATGTCGCGTTTCAATCAAGGGCCAAAACAAATCCATGTCGCTTTTCTTACATTTTCTTACAGTAGATCCTCTGGAAAAAGGCAAACTAGGCCTGTGTATCCAGCTCAGTGCATTTCAATCAAGGGCTAAAAAAAAATCCTTGTCGCGTTTCATTCGAGGGCTAAAAAAAAATCCTTATTTGCATCTTGAATCAAGGTTAAGGCAATGGCACACAAGCACTTTCTCTGGCAATTTTCGATGAGCAAATTTTTTCTCGCAATATTTATTTATATACCGGTATATATATATATATTTGTTTTCATTAATATATGAAACTAGGTAGAGTCCACCTGGCTAGGCTGCGATGTGGGCACCATCCACGATACAGTGTCTCCCCGAGCTGTAACACAACACCACACACTATCATATATATTATGGATGACTGCATATTGCACAACTATAGGTAGCGCCAGCGAACTTGACAATTATCTTGACCTTTTAACTTCTTATAACTAAATGAATGAAAGCAATCGGGCTGATGTTTCTATCATTTGGGAAAAGTCCACCAGGAAATAGGTGTGAATATTTACAGCCAGTTTGCTCTTGGCCCTTCTGAGTTACAGAGAGGTCAGGGATCAAGATTATTGTTAAGTTCGTTGGTGCTACCTATAGTTATGCCAACAACAAAATATACAAAATATACAAATATACGCCCTCAGGTCACTTGCTCACACAAAATTTGGACACAACAAAGAAACTACCACCACAGTATATAAACAATACATAAGATCAGTGATGGAATACGCAAGCCCAGCCTGGGCTTCTAACCTAGCTGAAACACATCATAAGACCTTACAGACTATTCAAAACAAAGCCCTGAAGATCATTACAGGCTGCACAGCTACTGCACCCACAGATCACCTACATCAAGAAACCAAAATCCTCAAAGTCAAAGACCATCTGGACATGAGAGGCACTCAATTCCTGGCAGCAGCCTCCACAAACCAAGACCACCCACTAAACTACATGGCAACACACCCACAGACACCAAGAAATATCAAAACAACACCCAGCACACGGTATCACACACAATTATTGTCCTCTCTCCCTCCCTGTCCACCCCGAACCAACTTCCAGAAGCACATCCATACTCATATCTCTCACCGATCCATCCATCCACTCACTCACAGACAACACGCAGCTGCATGCACGACCTCCCGAAATCCATCCTTCCGAATCCTCCCTTCCTCGCGAGGACAGAGTCCACCTGGCCAGGCTGAGATGCGGACACCATCCAGCTCTCCTGAGCTATCAGAAGAGACTGGATGACTCCGTTGTCGACACCTGCCCGGGATGTAACACAGCACCCCATACCATTAAACACATCATAGAAGACTGCATTTCACACAACCACTTACGCCAACAACACAATCTACACTCAATGAGAGCTCTGTGGGAAAGCCCGATCGTGGCCATGGCCTTTCTCAGGGACTCGGGGCTGTTCGGCCAGGCAGCTTAGGGAAGAACAACAACAACAACAACAAAATATACATTCATTGTGAGCCTTGTGGGAAAACCTGACCTCAGCTATGGCTATGGCCTTCCATAGGAGCTCAGGGCTGTTCGGCCAGGCAGCCTACGAAACGACTACCGGTACTATTACTATTACATATACATGTACAACTATTACAGTACTACTACCAATACGACTACTGGTACTACTACTAGACAGAGTAGTTTATGATATGTGGCTAAATTCTGGTAAAGCTTAATTTTTTCAAGCTATCTATCTAGCCTATCTATTTACTCAGGCCACCTCATGCTATCTATCTATCTATCTATCTATCTATCTATCTATCTATCTATCTATCTATCTATCTATCTATTTACTCAGGCCCAATCCCCACCTCAAGCTATTCTATTCTATGTATATGGTCAGGCCCAATCCCAATTTTTTTTTTTTTTTTTTTTTTTTTTTTAACAAACTATAATTGCCCTAAAAATTGCTCCAATATGTGGTCGTGTCGCACCGCCTTTGATAAGTTCCTTTGTCTTCATATTGTGGCGTTCCTATTTTGGTTTGTATATTTTAACCCTTTGAGTACTGGCGACGTATGTTTGATTTTATTCTAGCTATAATTGGACGTTATTGTGCAGCTTAGTAAGGATCTGTGGTAGTTTAAAGGGTTGGTTGAAATAGTTTGCATCCTTATTATTGCTAGAGGTCCTTCCTAAGCTGAACGAAATTGTCTATTAGTTGCGAGAATATGATTAAAAAGACGTCCCCGGTACTCAAAGGGTTGAGGAACGCCCCATAATCCTCCATTACAAACCCCAATGTACTTGAATATATTAATGAAAGCATATGATCCTCCCAGGATTCGAACTCGGGACACCACACTCAGAACATAAGCATCTAAACTATTACATTACAAACCCTAATACACTTGAATAAATTAATAAAATCATATGATCCTCCCGGGATTTGAACTCGGGACACCACACCCAGAACATAAGAATCTAAACCATTACATTACAAACCCCAATGCACTTGAATAAATTAATAAAATCATATGATCCTCCTGGGATTTGAACTCGGGACACCACACCCAGAACATTAGTATCTTAACCATTAATTACACCACCAACACAGTTCTGTATGTATGTATTTATGTATTTACTCAGGCCTATTCCGCACTTTTCCCTTTTTTTTATATATTTTTTTTCCCTGGGGGTGACCGACTCAAGACAGAGCCCGAATAGGGACAAAACAACAGAAAACAATGAACACACAAGATGCAAAGTTGAGGGAGTGAGATGGGGGGGGGGGGGGGAGTGGAGGATGTTGTATGGAGAGATGCCACTACATTCTATGTGTCACCCAATTTTGAGACATTTCCACGCACTGGCACAGTATTTGAAAGGTTGCTTTTTCACATGTTTAACCCTTCCAGCCCGGCTGTCCTTTTATAAGGACACCGCGGCAGATGGGCAGGACCCCGGGTGTCCTTATAACGGGCAGTAAGCTTGAAAGCCTATTCAGCTTGGTCTGAACGCCGTGCGTCCGACGCATGTAAACAAAGCCGGTCATTGCATCACCGCACCTCCGAAAACAAGGAGACGTCGGATCAATGTTGTTGTTGTATGGTATGACGAAATTAGTGTCTGAAAAGCTCCGATATTGTCAACATCGCGGAAAAATTCGCTCAACGGAAATAGTCTTCACAACTGAACCAGTTGACTTACAGAGCCAGTCTACAGATTGGAAACCGCACTACGTTTAGAGATGCGTGGTAAATTTCTAGCAGTTAAAATAACAAAGATACGGTAACCTAGGCCTAGACGTTTTTCGGCCAAATCGCCCGGGTACCTGACACTGTACTTAGGAGGGGGCGCCCGGGGTGCAAGGGTTAAATACCGTACTTCCGGAAGGACCGTCGAAGTCCCTGGGTTAACCCCTACAATACCAGCAATGGCGCACAGCCATCAGTAAATTAAAATGTAAAACTTGCAAACTAAACAAACCAAAACTGGGACAAAGACAATATAAAGGCAAAGTAACTAATCAAAATCGCTATGTGGAAGCAACGCTTACTAAAATAAAATTTATGAAATAAATTAATACAATCCACAAGTGACTCCCCAGTATCAGCGACGACTCTCAGCCGTTCTGCTTGTTTTGCTAATATCTAGCTGGAGCTGCTAATGTCTTGGAGGCACTGTTGTGAGGAGCTGGTAACACTTACAGGTCTCCCTCAATTTACGATTGGGTTACGTTCCTGAAAACCTGATCTTAAATAGACAAATTATATAGCGAACCCTAAAATCAATGAGGTAAATGGGGATGCGTTCTCAGACCAGCCTAAACACAAACACAAACACCTAAAAAGCTACCGGTATAATAATATCGTAAATCGTTGCATCGGATAGTGAGGGAGATTTGTATCATGGTCCCTCGTAGCTACTTCGGGTCTGCTGGCTCAGTTACCCACGAACTCTTGAGGTGAGAAGGTGTTGTCTCATTACTTTTGGCAACAAGTCATTACTTTGAGTTAAGTTACAGAGCTCTACTCAACGCCAGTCTACAGATTGGAAACCGCACTACGTTTAGAGATGCATGGGAAATTTCTAGCAGTTAAAATAACAAAGATACGGTAACCTAGGCCTAGACGGAGGGTACTATTTTCCGCACCCTCCTCAGCTCCCCGCCATGGAGTGGCTTCGGTCACCCAGGCTTTATTGTGGTAGGCAGGGAGGGTTCTGTGGGGGCGCTCGGTTATGGCCTTGGCCTTCCTTGGGGCCTTGAGGCTGTTCGGCCAGGCAGCTTAGGGAACAACAACAATAACAACTATTAATCCACTATGCCCTGGTACAGTATGAGTTAACCCCTTATTTACCGGTGACATCTTTTCAATTTTATTGTAGCTATATTTAGACGATTTTGTGCAGTTTAAGAAGGATCTGTGGTAGTAAAACGGGTTAAGATAGATACTTCGAACCTGTTATTTGCTGGATGTCCTTTTTAAACTGCACACACGTCGTCTAATAGTAGCCAGAATAAAGTTAAAAATACGTAGCCATTACAGAAAGGGTTAAGAAGGATCTGTGGGAATACTACCGGTATATGTTCATTTTGACAATTTTGATAGTTTATGTATTGTATGTATGTATAAACTCAGGCACATACCGGCCGACTCGAGACAGAGACCGAACATAAAAATTTAAAGATCCAATTCTTAGGGTCCGGGATCACTTTCGCGTTCCCTCACCCCTTTCTCTGTCTCGACTAGTAGGTGAATTTGATAGTGTAGTACAGTATAAAGGATAGAAATTACAGGAGTAATATTCAATTTCTCAAGAATTGCAAGCGGTTTATATATTTTTTTTTTCGAAGTGTAAAATACAAATTATCCAAAAACTTATATTCCCTTTTATTTATCTTTTATTTTTCCCCAAGTGTAAAATTCAAATTATATATCCACTACATGAGCAAGTTAATCTGTTTCCCAAGCCAATTAATAGCACATATAACTTTTGTACTTTTGTAGATGTTTAGGTGACAATCACCACGGTCGATCTGGGGATCCGCCGCTAATGAGCTCGTCCTGGAATCTTTACAGGACTGACCATGCCATTTTTATCGGCACTAGCTCAGAGAAGAGTGTTGCGAGGGGAGAAGGGGTGTTGGAGTGGCTTTGTTATGTGTGTTTAGTCTGTATATGTCGTCAGGATGTCCCCTGACTGGGTGCAACCATGTGAAACATGCTAGGACGTACTACCACACCCACTAAATGTCCGCCGTGGCAGGGATTCGATCCCGGGTCTTTCAGATTCACACGCGAGCGTGCTCACCACTTGACCACCACAGCATTCTCATCATGTTTAAGTAATTAGTCAGTTTGGGAAGTTCAGGATGTTCTGGTAAATTCTACTAAATTCTGTATGAATAAAAAAAACACTACAATTTATGTAAAAAAAATCTATTCAAGCAAACTTGCATTTTGACAAGATGTTAACGATAGTACAAAATACAAAGACCACATGCATTAGAAAGCTCTATTGATAAATGATAAAATTATGGTTTACAGCTCATATAATGTCTGGAAGTGATGGAAGGGTCAAAATACAGTAAACCCCCACCCTTTCGGACTAATTGGGGGAGACCCCTGCGCGAAAGTGTCAAAAGTCCGAAAGGCCCGAGTCCAAACTTCACACTTCAGCCATTCGGACTTGTCCGAAGTTTATAAGTCTGAATACACATTCACCTAACCAGACAAGTCCGAATGTGATTTAATTTTTCTCAGCCTTTCGGACACATCCGAAAGGTTAAACCATGAGTCCGAATTGAAATGCTCGTCCGAAAGTCTTGGAATTCCGAAAGGGCGGGGGTTTACTGTAATGTTCTTTTACGTTAATTTCTTGTATTCCTTCTCATATTCATTCAAGTCTTCAAACGTATTCGAAAGTGATAGAATAGCCAAAATAAAGCTCTTTTATGAGTGGTCAATCCTGTAAGTCCTTCAGTAAACTGGCTCGGGTTGTCCCTCTTACAGAGAATGGGTCCGCTTGGGGGCCTTCTGTGTATGGCTACCCTCATTAAAGGGAGTAATGCGTCCGGCAATAGATAGATAGATGTGGTTGAAATTAATATGTAAAACTTGCAAAACGAGCAAACCACAACCCGCACAATATAAAGACAAACGAACTTATAAAACACTGGAAATATCATAACGGTATTGAAAATTTAGTAAAACAATATTAGGAATTAAAATGTGAAACGTCCAAAACAAACAAACCAAAACCACACAATGTAAAGGCAAACACACTTATAAAAATCACAATGCGGAAATTACATATGGAAGATTTAGCGAAACTACTATGAAATTATAATGTAAAACTTGCAAAATAAACAAACTAAAACACGGACGACACAAAATAAAGACGAACAAACTTATATAACTAACTCCGTGGAAATAACATATTGAAGATTAGCAATCCAATACTATGAAATAAAAATAGAAACTATTATATATAAAAACTTGCAAAATAAACGAACCAAAACAGGGACGACACAATATAAAGTTAAAAGAACTAATCAAAATCACTGGGTGGAAATAACGCTTTAGCAAAATAGAATTTTGAAATAAAAGAACACAAAACCACCACATAGAATGTACACTCGAGGGAAATGCAATCTTTACACTAACGCTCTAAGCATTCTGGAAGTGAGTCAAAATCTTGTGATAATACAGGACAGGCTTATGTTTCACCCAGTTCATTCTGTTCACACACATATTTATTCAGCTCACCAGTGTAAAGATTGTTTTTTCCCCGAGTGTACATCACTATATGAGTAAGTGAATTTGTTTCCCAAGAAAATTAGTCGCGGCAATTCAAATGTTCTAGCCTCCGAGTCTCGTGAACTTTCGAGTGTACTTTGGTGATATCATATGGAATTTAAAAAGCGACATTGATAACAGAATTGCGACAAAATCCGCCGCTCACAGATTTTTGAGGATTCCAGATATCAAAGACTTTTATTCTCTAGGCTATTTTGTTTAGCAGTTGAATTCTTTGAAGAGTGTGATGCATTTTGATACCGGTAGTTTATTCTATCATTAGATGATTTTATACAGTTTAAGAAGGATCTATGGGAATTATAAGGGTAAAGATAATCTTTATTAACTTTCCCTTCATAATTGCTGAGGGGCACAGGGCCTTGGGTGGGGCTTTGGTTTCCCGGGCGTTTCCGCTCCCTTCTCAGCTCCCCGCCTTGGACTGGCTTCGGTCACCCGGTCTTTATTAGTGGTAAGCAGGGAGGGTTTTGTGGGGTCGATCGTTTATGGCCTTGCTCGTGACCTTGGGGCTGTTCGGCCAGACAGCCTGGGGAACAATAACAACCGTCTTGACTTCCATATAGGCTACCCTTCCTAATCTGAATAAAATCTTCAAATATTAACTGGAAACCGAAAAGAAATGCGTATTGGATCTTGAAAGGGCTAATGGAGAAATAAGAAAATGTTAATCTATTATATTAATTATAATGTACTGTAAAACTTGCAAAATAAACAAACCAAAACTGGGACGACACAAGATAAACACAAAGGAACTAATCAAAATCGGTACGTGGAAATAACGCTTAATAAAATAAAACTTGAAATAAAAGAACACAATCCACCACATAGGGTGTACATCACTACATGAGCAAGTTAATGCCAAATATTCACAAGTAACAACATATTTGGTTATGCAAATGTCGTAATAGCTGAAAATTATGATAGATATGTTAGTTTCTCGCCAACTTAACCCTGCCTTTTCACAGTATATTCTGGTCATCGGACGATTTTATGCAACTTAGGAAGGATCTGTGGGCATCAATATGTAAATACTATCTTGATGAACTTCCATATACCCTTCCTAATCTGAATAAAATCCTCTAACAAAAGCCAATTTAAACTGTCTTTGGAAGGATCTGTGGGTATCAAAATGTAAATATTATCTCAATGAAACCTCTGACTTCCATATACCCTTACTATTCTCAATAAAATTGTCTAATATTAGCCAAATTAAACTGTCTTAGGAAGGATCTGTGGTTATCAAAATGTAAGTACTATCTCTATGAACCCCATATACCCTTCATGATCTGAATAAAATCATCTAATAATCACCAAATTAAACTATCTTAGGAAGGATCTGTGGGTATCAAAATGTATATATTATCTCGATTAACCCTTCGACTTCCACATACCCTTCCTAATCTGAATAAAATTGTATAAATATACCCAAGTCAAACTTAAGAAAGATTTGTGAAAATTGTAAATAGTAACTTATAGACTTTACCTACTGGACGAGACAGAGAAAGGGGCGAGGGAACGCGTAAGTGGTCCCGGACCCTAAGAATTGGAACTTGAAATGTTTCTGTTCGGTCTTGAGTCGGCCACCCCCAGCTATGGGGTATTTGCCTGAATATATACATACGGTACATACATCACAGTGAACCCTATTGACTTCCATATGCCCTTCCTAATCTGAATAAATACCTGTACTTCTATTAACCCTTTCACGTTTTTATGACGCAGAGGTTGCCAGATTAGCAATAAGAAATAGAGTTCTCTCACTCTTATAATTACCTCTTCAAAATTAGTTTTCTGCCCACAGCTAACTCAAAGACAACTGCAGAGGTTGAAGTAACTAAACTAAAGGTTTCTAAATACCCCTGATGGTAACAAAGGCTTTAAAGTATCCCTAATAGGCTCAAAATTGCGTCATATGTTGGAGAGGGTTAATATAATATAGCCAGAATAAACTGTCAAAGTGTGTGAAGGTGTTGAAATACAAACTATAGCCTCTACCACAGGATGTAAATACAGATCTCCCTCGATTTACGATTGGTTCACGTTCCTGAAAACCCGACTATAAAAGGAAAAATCATACAGTATAGCGAACCCTAAAATGTGATGTGACGATGTGAGTACGGTATCCTACGTCCGAGTCCTTGGAGTGCCACATGTATTTGTTGATTTCATTAATTGAGTTTAGAAGTGAAGTTGGTTGGTGAAAAAAATATAATAATTAATGGGGTAAATGAGGATGCATTCTCGGACCAGCCAAAACACAAACCCAAATGCCTGAAAACCTATAATAATATCGTAAATCGGGGCATCGGATAGTGAGGGAGACCAATTGACCACTTGCGAGTTTTGGTCTATAAGGAAGTTGGAGCCGTAGCCATCAATATTTAGCAGAATAAGCAGCTATAATAAGGTTTTAGTAATTCTATAAATACATAAAACCAAATTCAACATACTATTTATCCATCATAAACCTAGAAAAATACTGTATTTGTGTTTAATATCGATGTTTACAGGTCGAACTTCCTTATAGCCTGAAACTCGCAAGTGGTCAATTGCCTCTACCGCAGGATGTAAATAGATACTCTTTTTATAGACGGCGATGTGTATGATCTATATATAAACTGTACAGGGACTCCGCACTTAAGGGGAGGGTTTTAGTTTGTTCCCTAGACCTCCATCAAGCATAAAATTACACCCCTTGATAATACATGTACTGTAGTTTCAAAATGTACTCAAAACAACTCGATAATGAAACAACAAAGTGAATTTTCTCTCTTAATTGATGAAGTATGAAATAGTGAAACAACTTAGAATCCAAGAACTGTAATTGAGGAGTGCATTAGGTGTACAGTATATATATTGCAGCTGTGGTGTGTGTGTGTGTGTGTGTGTGTGTGTGTTCAAGTGTATAAGAAACTAGTGCTGGCATACAGTCGCCAGCATATATAACTTTATTCCAATGCCAATCTTTGAACATTGAACCCCTTCCTTACCGAGGATGTATTTTGTGTTATTCCATCTATATGTAGACGATTTTATGCAGCTTATGAAGAAACTGTGGTAGTTAAAATGGATAATTGAGATAGTTTGAAGCCTTTTAATTGCTAGAAGTCTTCCCTAAGTTGGATAAAATTGTCCAATACTATCCAGATTATAGTTACAAGGACAACTCGGTACTAAAGGGGTTAAGGGGAGATAGAAGAAGGGGTGATGTATTGAATTAACCAAATGTACAATTTCTCATTAAACGTTAGAAGATGAACGCCTTGGTAATTTATTTAAGAGTTTACCTGTGGAGAATTGGTTGGAAGGGGAGGTTTATTTTCTTGACTCCCTTCTCCCTCATGTTTAGCTCCAAATGTATAAATTTATCTCTAAAGTATTTTATTATTATTATTATTATTATTATTATTTTTTTTTGTTTTTTACCCATTTACTACCTGCGACATCATTTTTGTTATATTCTGGCAACTATTATGTGATTGTATTCAGCTTACGAAGGACTTCCAACAATGAGAAAGTTACATACTGTACTAACTCAGGTAATCCTTTTAGCTACCACAGATCCTTCCTATCTACGATGAGGTCAGGGATCAAGATAATTGTCAAGTTCGTTGGTGCTACCTATAGCTATAGCACTGTTGAGGCTGATGTGGTTTGCAGATAGTACAGGTGAAGGTGGAGTTGGACTTAGTTTGGTCCTGCTGAGGTACGGTTAGCACTATGCCAACATCAGCCAAAGTGATGACATGATGGGGCGGTGTTTTGACAAGACTCTGTTGTAGTATATTCCATCTGTGGAAAGGCAACCACATCTGAGCTGTTACAATGTATGTTGTTGTCGTTCCCCAGGCTGCCTAGCCGAACAGCCACGAATCCCTAAGGAAGGCCATGACCGAGATCGGGCTTTCGCACAGGGCTCTCAAGGAGTGTACATTATGTTGTTGCCGTTAGTGATCGTGTGGAATGCAGTCTTCTATGATGTGTCCAATAGTATGGGGTGCTGCGTTACATCCTGAACAATGTATGCAATGGAAAACTACATTAATCCATTGCATGTGTAACTCGCAAGTGTTCAATTGTATCACCGCACATGAATTGGATTTGCGTGAATTATTGTATACAGGTACAATGGGAGTAAAGACCTATCATTCATTAGTATTATACCCACTGGAGAATTGATAAGAGTGTGTACATACGCGCGTTTACTTTATTGTGTATATATATATAGACTTTATCTCTGTTTTTTTTTTTAAATTTTGACTTTGTTTTTATAATTTTTTGTATTAATACGTTCTATCCACCCACCCCAGTTGCTGTATATCTACCCCCCCCTCTCTCTCTCTCTCTCTCTCTCTCTCTCTCTCTCTCTCTCTCTCTCTCTCTCTCTCTCTCTCTCTCTCTCTCTCTCTCTCTCTCTCTCTCTCTCTCTCTCTCTCTCTCTCTCTCTCTCTCTCTCTCTCTCTCTCTCTCTCTCTCTCTCTCTCTCTCTCTCTCTCTCTCTCTGTATATAATTAAAAACTGGCTAAAACTTGTATTATCTTGTTTTATTATCCATCATGATAGTTGTGGGACAGACTATACCCTGTGCCAAATAGGTAGGCCAGAAATGGTGAACCCCTAACCTCTGTAACTCAAAAAGGGCTAGAGCAAATGGGCTGTCAATTTTCACACCTATTCCCTGACCCATCCCCCCACACCTATGCGCTTAACTCCTTGCGACATATATGACGCGATCGCGTCATATGAATAAGTCCACCAAAAACTCATATGACGCGATCGCGTCATATGGACTTATCTCTATACCTCTCCAATAAGTTTATGACGCGATTTTGCGTCATATGAGCTCAGTAAGTCCGATAAGTTACCATACGATAAAACCGTTGGTGGCAACCTCAGCCTCCTGCGATAATTCTAACGGCCGCAGTGTTGTTGTGAGTGTAGTGCGAGGCAGTGGCAATGATCCTGGGGCTCCCGCCTCCTCGGACTTACTGGAACATAATATGGCTGAGGGAGTTAATGGTACCGCTGAACACATGCGTGGGTCCCTGTTATCACTTTCCATCTTAGTACGCCGTCCTTCCACCCCAATATGCCACCCATGTTGTGATGTCCTGAGGCCCTCCACATCTTGGGCAAGGCACTACAGTTGTTGTCGTTCCCTAGGCTGCCTGGCCAAACAGCCCCGAGTCCCTAAGGAAGGCCATAGCCATGATCGGGCTTTCCCACAGGTCTCTCAAGAAGTGTAGATTATGTTGTTGGCATAAGTGATTGTGTGGAATGCAGTCTTCTTCACTACAGTGAGGAGGAGGAGGAGGATGACATAACTTCGCCACCAAGGCGATGACAGTGCCTTCAGGAGTCGTCGCTCAGGTGTGTCTTGCCTGACCATGGCCGAGTAGCCCCACCATCTAATGCCACCCCACCTACCGCCGCCCCTGCTGCTACCAGCCGTGGACGAGGACTTGGTCGTGGGTGTGGACAATGACTCGGACAGAGGAACCTGGACACCTTTGTTTGATTGGAATGTGAAGATTTAGTTCCAGAAGTTCCAGTGTTTGATAGAACGACTGATGGGATCCAAGGCGATTTTCCATGTGATGACAACGCCACTCCCATAGACTACTTCAAGGCGTTTGTGGACGAGGAGTTGGTGGATGAAGCGAATAGGCATCGCCAGTTGCTGGGCCATGTGTTCCAGGATTCCTTGACGGCGCGAGGCACATGAAGAACTGGGTAGACGTGTCTGTGGCCTTTCCAGAATGTGGTGGTCGACGAGTCACATACATTCTCCTCAAAAGGTTCTATTACCTTCATTGATTTATCACTACCGCCATATGTAATGTATGTATATATATATATATATATATATATATATATATATATATATATATATGCCTATATATATATCATACACCCATTAAACATGGCTAAACATGGCTAGTGATAAATCGATGGAGGTAATAGAAAATGTTGAGAAGATTGTATGTATGTATGTACTGTATATATTGTATACCCCACAGCTGGGGGTGGCTGACTCGAGACAGAGCCCGGATAAGGACAACACAACACACACACACAAACACCCATCTAGGTCACCAAGGAGAAGACCCGGAGACCTAAGATCAGTTGATCTGCGGGAAGCTTTAGAGATGAGTGAAGTAAGTTGTTTTATTCCCGTAGACTTTTGGCGTAGAAGTCGAGACGGCCGCTCGGCGGTCTCTTAACATTATCTTTTCACATCCGATGTCTGGGACGTTATTATGTTATTTTGTTTAATTTATATTGAAGGTTTTTCAGTTTACCCCAAACCTCTAGTTAAACTTAAATTTTTCGGTAGAAAAATTTCCCTGTTGAAGCCAGGCTTCTAGGATACAGGTTCACCCAATAAAAATCGACAGCTGAATGACATCTTATGATCACCAAGTTGACGGGGCGAACGTCTTGATATCACCTAACTAATGGGGCAAAACAGGAGGGAATCCAAAATCCTCTCCCTTGCATCAGATAAGGTTAATGGGGGATGGTTTGGTTTTCTGGACTTCCTTCTCCCTCATGCTTAGCCCCATTAGTTTTGAGATTATAGCCTATGACGTTCGGTAGAATATTGGCCTGGTCAAAGGCCGGTTCCTCCAAAATTTCAGGCTAGCTACCGCTCGTCAGGAAATAGCCTAACCGACAGGTCTAATTGACAATAAATGGGGCGAAAGGTCTTAAAATCGACAAACTAACGGGGCGAACGTCTTAAAGTCTGAAACTAATGGGGATAAGCATGAGGAAGAAAGGGGACCTGAAAAACACACAAGTGCAACCGAACGTGTTGATTATGGTACTTAGGGAGTTGCCAACTAGTATATTAATTAATAACTAAGAAAATAGCATGTTTTTCATGAATATGGCCAATTGGAGTATAGTTTTCTTCGCTATGAATGGAGGTTCGTCACATTTAATTATCTACATTAAGTTAATCAGGTTAAAGAGGTAATTATTGATTGTATAACACAAGAAAACATTAAAAGACCTTTCAGACATTTAAATGGGCTGTTTTTATGGAATACTCGACTATATTATCAACAACCTCCTGTACATTCATTTCTAGAAGGTATTGTAGGTTCAACTGTATTTTAATGGTTAGCCAGAACTCCTGAATGGGTCCCAACATATAATTTTACGTCAATTTGCATACCTGGAATTCTTTTCGGTGGCGACGTCTGGCAAGGAGGTCTCCCAGCTGAGGCCAGGAAAAATAATCAGCTCCTCAGTGTCGTTCTGACCAGTGAGTAGGGAGGTATGTCGCCGCGCTCCTCGCCCCTCCACTAACTCGCCCGTAGCCAAGCAAAACCCTCCATAGCAAATCCACACCCAGTCATCGATACTAAACCCGCCAGAGACATCCCAAAACGCAACCGGACCGAGGAAATGCCAGAATATTGATCCTGAACTTGATTTTCGGTCATTTAACAACACATTAGCGAGGTGGACCAACAAGAATCGGATTATTTAGTGATCGCCAGTTCAAGATTTCCCGAGATCCCCCAAAATAGCTTCCGTTGAGGACTTCCACACACCTTCCTCGGATATAACTAGACGGGAAATTAACACATAGTCATATACACAAAGGAAATATACCCAGGAATTACATATAGGCAATCGACGCATGTGCATCAGTGAAATATATAATGTGACGAGTAGTGCCAGCTAAGATTGAGATTTGCACGTTTTTTGAGCAACTGGCCTAAGCATATGTGTTGTTGTTGTGTTGCATACGACAGGTGGTGATCTTTAAGCAGTTGTACACGTGAACCTTCGTCTAAAGTGATTATTTAGATGCAAGAGTTCTCATATACCTTTATCCTGTGAGGTGAATACGTAATTGCTGATCTATAGAAAGGAGGTTGGCGAAGATAATTGCACACCCGGGCCTGCGAATTTCAGTGTCTTGTGATATTTGTCTATACGGTGACGAACAAAGCCTTAATTTAAAAGCAGAATCCCCACAAATAAAATACCCTAGTATAATTTAAAAGCAGAATCCCCACAAATAAAATACCCTAGTATAATTTAAAAGCAGAATCCCCACAAATAAAATACCCTAGTATAATTTTATAAATAATTTAAAGGAAACAAAAATCCCTATTCCTAAAATCTGCCAATTGATGTTGGTAAACTTAAAAAAGGCATTAGTGACAGAAACATCAGTATTAACCTAATACACGTTTTGGTGATTATCCAAAGAGGAGTCAAAGCAAATGTGACAACGTTCTTCTCAACATCCTCATTCTTGCCTTGAAAAATAACCAGTGGTAATAATTTAACTTAGTGAATTTGACACATCAATGCCAAATACATTAATAATCAAGAACACGTTTTAGTGTGAACTGTCTAGAAAGCAAGCAATGTCAAATACATAAACAGGGAAACAAGGCAAACGTTTATTGTGA
Source organism: Paralithodes platypus (assembly GCA_032716605.1). NCBI lineage: Eukaryota > Metazoa > Arthropoda > Malacostraca > Decapoda > Lithodidae > Paralithodes > Paralithodes platypus. Next base: position 2,049,074 of record CM064505.1, on the reverse strand, counting down.
GGGCATAGAAAACGAGCAATGCCAAATACATAAATAAGCCAGTAGCAGGGGGTAAACAAAGAACAAACGTTTTATTCCTACCAGAAGTCCAAACCAAAGCCGTCACCATTCTTCTCAGCATCGAACCTTGCCTCCGAAGCATCATGTCTTCAACGGAGCTCTCTTGCCTTGGAGGAGGAGGAGGTGGTGCCGAAAATGGAATCAAACCGAGTCGTTCAACCTCGGATGTAAACAGTGACGTCGGCGATGGCGGGGGAGGGGACAGGAAAAAATCCGTAATCCACCGAAAAGACGAAGATGGTGAGGAGGGGGGAGGAGGGGATTCGATCATGCTGCTAGAACCGCGATCCTTTCGGCCCTTCAAGACCTCCGAGGAGTACCTATATGCCATGAAGGAGGACCTGGCAGAGTGGCTCAACAGTCTCTACAGTTTGGATATCAATGTGGATAACTTCTTCGAGAGACTGGAGACCGGGGAGATTCTGTGTGGGGTGAGTGCTATTGTTAATTTGCCGTATGAAACAGGTCACCACCCTTTGCAAACTAGCCGCTAAAAATAAGAGCCCTAACTTCAAGGCTAAGCATTATATTTCTAGTCTTAATCCTCATCCCGTCACCACATAGCATAGCTAGTAAGCCCGATTGTATTAATCGATGTAGCCTAGAGATAACTTACCTGCATCTATTTTTCCTGTACAATATTATTCGCAAATATTACACCCCCCACCCCTTGTCAGTTGTACCCCCCATATCAGTGGCACTAGTTAAGTTAGATTAAGTAAACTGAAATGAAGGGATTGCTTGGAGAGGGATTGGGCAAGAATATAAGAAGATTAACCCCTTATGTACCAGGGACGTCTTTTTAACATTCTGGCCATTGTTAGACGATTTTATTCAGTGTATAATGGGCCTCCAGCAATTAACAGGCTTCGTACTATCAAATTTAACCCGTTTTAGTACCCCAGCTCCTTTAACTGCACAAAATCATACAAGTAGAGCCTAGCTAAGAAAAATTAAAAGGAAGTCGCCGATACAGAAGGGGTTAATTAGTGGATATACATCACGGTGCAGATCTAAGTGGATGCACATATCAATCATGAGTTCTACTGGATGGTGTTGGTGAAACGGTAACAATATATAATGACAACCAATCAACCATTATACTACTGTACGTATCAGGATAATGTTATCATTATTTGTTTTACTCATCGTGGTACAGTAAGTCATGTCTCAGCTGTCATTATGTTTGGCTCGCTCTGTGCTGTATTAATATCTGACATGTTGAATAGGATGGGTACCGGTACGGTATGTGTTAGTGCAGGAACATGTTTGTATATCGCTCTAAAACAATAATTTTTATATATTGCCAATACCAATTATTGATCAAAATGTACTTGGTGCCGAGTCATCACTTATTAGGCCGACTGTAGGCTACATTAGAGATTGAGGGATGGGGCTGTGAAGAAGGAGGAGGGGGGATGGGGAGGGGGCTTAGTCATAATAAGATTTTTGTTTTTTCCTCATCACTAAATCCCTTGTAAAAATTCATTATATACTAAACACACAAAGTTAAAGATGTGCTGCGTAGTTTCAAGGATGCACCTGGAAGTGCTTGCATAGCTAAAAACAAGACAATTTCATGCTCATGTTCCTGGGCTGCTGGGCAACCGGTATCCCTCTATGACACTTCACTCGGCCTTGAACCAACATTGCCCCAGGTCCCAGACTCCTAGTTTGCTACCTGGTCCCTGGAGCCAGTAATTCAGCTGGAACGTAATTTCGTATACCTTACCTTTGGATACCTTTGGATGTGTTCGCCGCTCTTCTAGCGGCACCAAGGAGCGCGACGCCCCTCGTTATGGGTGGTGATTTGGTGCAGTAGACTGTTTGAAGCGACAGCTCGTTCCCTTGCGAGGATGGGCTCGTCTGGCACTTTTTGCAGTTCGACATCTAGGGCTCTCTTGAAGTTGTCTAACGAGATGTCCCTCATGTCTCTTACTCGCCGTGGGAATTTGTTGAAGAGACGTGGGCCTCTGTGTGATAACCAGCCCTCTCGCAGAGAGCCCATAGCACCCCTGTTATTCATCCGGGGGATTTCGCATTCCCAGCCTCTCCTATCACTGAATTTCATGACTATCGGAGTATGTAGGTTTGGTACTAAACCCTCTGCGATTTTCCACGTGTATATTATTAGGTAACGTTCTCTTCTACGTTCCAGTGAGTACAGATTCAGTGCTCTTAAACGCTCCCAATAGTGTAGATGTTTTATCGAACTTATATGCGAAGTGAAATTTCTTTGTACACTACGTCATTTATTTCACCTGCTTTGTATGGGGATGTTAATACGCTACAGTATTCAAGCCGCGATAGCACTAGAGATTTGAAGAGCGTTATCATAGGCAATTCACCGCGTGTTTTAAAAGTACGCAGAATCCAACCCGTTAGACGTTTCGCAGCCGCCACTTTGACCTGGTTATGTACTTTGAAACCCATATTTTCAGACATTAATACCCCAAGGTCTTTCACACTGTCTTTCCGTTCTATTATGTGGTTAGATTCTGTTAAGTAATTTGTAATTTCTTTATCACCATTATTATCTCCGTACCGTATTAATTGGAATTTTTCCTCATTAAATTGCATGTTGTTTTCCCTGGTCCACTGGAACACTACATTCATGTCTTCCTGCAGTCGGCCCGTGTCCTCTTGTGTGTTTACTATCTATGCTACTATCACCAGATGATTTTAATGAGGGTTTGAAAGTCTGAGGTTTGAAGCCATTGATTTCGGGGGCTGATGAGTGATTGGTGCTTCTAAATGCTTGTGTGCTTGCTTTGTGTGGGCAGACTGTTATACCATGTATGTGTTCTCCTGTCACCTGTTTTCCTTTCTCGTGTCTCTTGCTGATCCTCCCTACCCCTTGTGGGAATAAGGATTGACTACTGACTTACTGACTTGAAAGTCTAGTTTATGTGGTTAGCCGAAACCCCCAACATAAAAAAACGCACCTTTCAACGTCTATAGGCTATATGATTAATTTTTGTTTCCTGATAGCTAAACTAGGCTATAGGCTATAATCAATATATTGACATTATTTTAAGCGGTCAATGTTAAGCCAGAGTTATATACTTATTATTTACCAGCACTTGACCTAGCTTAACCCGAGATCGAGAACAGGTTTGTCGGGCTTGATTGAATGGGCAGCACTCTTATTTTAACATGTATATTATTCTTCCCTGACGTTACTAACCTTTGGGTGTTGGTGAAGTGTGTGTGTAAGAGAGAGAGAGAGAGAGAGAGATAATAAATTATATAGGTTATGTATTTGTTATAACATACGGTACCGGTACGAAACTCAATTTGGGAGATTACGGTACCGGTAGGGTAGCATTCAAGGAGACTACTGCGGGACTCTTCTTACCTCTGACCGGGTATCCTAGTGTTTACTAGCTTATACCCCTTTGAAAGGACATTAGCCTAACCTAACAACCTTACCTAACCTATCCTAGTAATATAGGTGGGGGCTGCCGTGAAACCTGGATGGGGGTAAACGTCTTAAAACAGTACCGGTAGGCTGAATTGGGCCGAATGGATACAAGCTAAAGAGAGAGGGAGAGAAAGAGAAAAAAAGCTAAGTGGGCCCCCTTAATGAATTGCGTTGTGGGTGAATGTGTTTCCTCATGTATTCATTAGTGTCGGTATTCATTAGTTTAATTGATATCATTAATTAGGTTTATTTGTAGGTTAATTGGTGGTTTGGTGATATGAAATTATATATATTTATTAGTGTCCTCTATAGACCTCCATCAAACATTTCATGGTTAATTTTTAGGCGTTTACTTACAGGGGAGGTGTGGCGGAGTGGTCTTGCCACTGGCCTGGTAATCCAAAGGTCCCGGGTTCAAATCCCGATGTATCAATGGGAAGATATTATTGGGATGGAATTTGTGCTGTACCTAGTATCAGTGCATTACCACAAAGCCCACCGAAACGCTATTAAAATACCCTCATAGTTCCCTGATTAAATAGCACTGTATGAGTATTCTGCTCAACAGGTGGCGTTGTGTGTGTGTGTAAGTGTGAGAGTCCGAGTGTAGGGGGTGAGACAGTGAAGCACGGGAACGAGGTGGCTTCAGAGAGGGGGTCACTTCGGGCCATGAGTGAGCACCGTGTCTCATGTGAAGGCAAGATGGCAGGTGCTCGTTGTACTCTACGTGCTTCACATGTCTCACTCCCTAGACTGGAACAAGACCTCACGGGCTTCACTGCTCATTGTACAGCTGTGAATGTCCAGGCTCTCAGCCTATGCCCGAGAGGGAGTAAGTTGGAATAAAAAAAAAAAAAAAAAAAAAAAAAAAAAAAAAAAAAAAAAGAGGGTGCGAATAGGGGGGGGGGGGGATTGGTTCGATATTATATTATGGGCTATTTAGGTAGGCTACCAACTGGACGAATAAAGGTAGCGCCAACGAACTTGACAATAATCTTGACCCCTTAACTTCATATAACTCGAAATGAATGAAAGCAATCTGGCTGACGTGTCTATCATTTGGGAAGAGCCCACCAGGGAATAGGTGTGTATATTTACAGCAAGTTTGCTCTAGGGCCTTTGAGTTAGAGAAAGGTCAGGATCAAGATTATTGTCAAGTTCGTTGGTGCTACTCATAGTATAATCTACAATATCGTATTGTGTGTGTGTGTGTGTGGGTTTCATCCTGATTGTAAAGACATCCTGGAAGGCTGGGATAAAGTGTCTAATTTTACACACCGGGTAATACTGGTTGACTCTACCCAAACTACCTTTGGGTGGGAGTGGATTTCGACCCCATCCCTTTGACTGTCACTTTGAGTCGATAAACTTTTCAAATAAAATCTATCCAAATGTCGAATCATTGAATCCGATGGTACTGTAGGCTAATACAACTTGGCGTCATTCGAAAATTACTCCATAAAATCCGTCCTGCAATAATGTGAAAGCTGTTGGGACATGGCGTAATATTATGGTAACCTGAACGCTGGTGAAATTATTATCGATCGTAATAATAACGATAAGAGGAGAGCCCATTATATATTAGCAATCGGCCAATCAGGTCAAGTCGTGATCGGTATTGAGGATAGCTTACTGCATTTACTACTTTCATATATTTATTACATTTAGATTCAGGCTACCGTTACTTTCACACGATACCTGTACTGTATACCGGTGTGTATATATATACCGTAGGAAACTGTTAACAACCTAGAAACTTACATCTAAATTTGATCTAAGTCCTATAGCCTAGGTAATTGTATACACTTTAAAACCCTATAAACAATCTAACAACTTACATCTAAGCCTTTTAAGTAATTGTAAACAATATACAAAGTTGCATCTAAGCTCTATAAATAGTCTAAACACCTACCGTATATATAAGCCTTATAAACGGTCTAAACACCTGTATCTAAGCCCAATACACGGTCTAAAAACCTACACCTAAGGCCTACATCTAAGCCCTTTAGAACGGTAAACAAAGCACCGTAGGGTAAGGTATTCAGCGATAACTACCGGTCCCCTATAAATACAGTGGCCCATTTTCTCACAAGTCATAATATCCATGACGTCCCCACTGTGACGTCATATCCGCGCGCCTTTTTCACCCCAGTGTAACCCGGCATAACGGTTACTTTTCCGGATACTCGGGGCCCGCATACTCAAAAACCATTTACCGTACCAAGTTGCATCTCCCTACGACCGTCATATCTTATAACTCGAAACGTAATCCGTTTAGAAATAATTTAGACACCTATATAATAATATATATACAGTCATGGTCATACATATTTGAACACTTCCAATGATAAAACAAGACTGCGAGCATTAAGATTTTTAGTTTGCTCCGTAGTACCGTACTCCAAGGAGCTTTAAAAAACACCTCCAAAACCCCCCCTTCCAGATGAATTAGTGCATTTTTTTCGGTAGAAATATGTTCGGCCGAATGCCGGTTCCTCATAAATTACAGGATCATTATCGCTCGCCAGGAAGACCTCGTCATTTAAATGTCAAGAAGGTCTTGAAATTGACGAAGACTTCCTTACAGCTCCAACTAGCAAGTGGCCACTATCGGGAAGAGTGTAAAGTGGTGACTGAGAATACGGCCCTAGATAACTTCAAGGGGAATCATGGAAACTGTGGAGCATTGAACTACCGGTAACTTTAGCTTTGTATACTTATTAGTACCGTACGGTTCGGTAATAGCTACCTTACTTTACCGTACTGAAAAGAAGGGCCTTAGTTTTGAGACTAAATATAAATAATAGATTATCTCGTACGGTATGCCAGCCCGGACTCTACATTATAACGCGACATAACGGTAACGGTACTGCCAGGAACCCACAATATCGGTCAGGCAAGAGAGAAAGAAAGCCGTGAGAGCGAGAGTGAAAGTAACCATGAAATTGTGGTGGTTTTAGTGCTGGTGCCGTTGTCTTCCGAAATCCACAACAAGAAACGGTTCGTCAGTCCGTTTTGGAATTTTGATCGTGCTGTACTTTTATCAATATCATCAGTTTTATTAGTAGCTAGTTTCTTTAATGGGATATTATTAATATTATTATTATTATTATTATCGGTATTATTTAATGAATATACCGGTAATTATTGTGTTTACGTTTAACATAATCACATAGACTACGGTATACACCACATATTCTAAAGTTGTCTGTTCAATAGAGGTACCGTACGGTAACGTATTTAGCCCTATCCGTAAACTGGGTTCTAGGTTAACTATAAGAGCTGTCAAAATGCACGAGAGAGAGAGAGAAACTGCTTCCGCCTGTAGGATAAGCGTCACCGAGCCTTAAAGTTGATGATCTTACGATAACACACACACACACACACACACAATGTCACCTTTTCCGCCTGTAAGCATCACGACTTAAACTGATCTGATGCGACACCTCTCTCTCTCTCTCGGATGATAATCTTCTTTGCTATCCTTTCCTTCCACTTTCCCTTACGGGCTAGCTATTTACTAGAATTAAATCATTACCACTTCGCTGGGAATGTAAGGTCTGTGTGGTTAGTGTATCTATGTAAATCTCTCACACACTCTCTCTCTCGGCATGTCAACTGCTTCCGCCTGTAAACATGACGACCTAAGCTGATCTTTTGATACGACACCCGCCAGACTCTCTCATGGTTAAATTCCCCTCTCCCAACACATACATAGTCTCACACACACATACTCTCTCTCACACACACAGCTGATCCCCTTGATACGACACTTACCATGCCGCCTCACGATTCAGGCTCACAGGGATCAAGGGGCATCCACACATGTATACACTGCAACATACATAATTATATACTGTACATACATAGGGGCCTACACATGTAGTCTCCTTATACAGTATATTCACGTATGTAGGCCTATACATGTATTACATAACGGTAACCTACACATGCATTAAAGTTCGGTACTGGTAAGGTACAAAGGAAATCAAGCAACAACAGATCTAGTGACCCTTCTAGGTTGCTTGTCCTCCAAAACACTGAGGATCAAGTGTCCAAACAGTGGTTTAGAGTGGGTAAGGGAACATTGGAAAGGGAATTACTGCCCTGGAACTAATGTCCGTGGCAGGATTAGGAAGTTAATAGAGGACAGATGGGTTAGTAACTGAGGGGGGGATAAAATAAAGTTATTAATTTACAAACGCAGTCAGTCGCGGGTTTGATGCGAGATATGTGTCTATGCGGAGTTTAAATGAATCAACGGTGCTGCAGTCTATAACGTTTCGGGGAAGCCCATTCCACAAGTTGACAACTCGATTGAAGAAGACATTCTTAGATTCGTGCGAGTTAAAAGATTTACCAATAATTTTGCAACCGTTTCCCCGCGTGTAATTAGATAGGTCGATAGTGAAGTACTTACTACAGTTCATATTGTCGATGCCTTTGATGATTTTGAACACTTGAATTAAGTCACCTCTTAATCTGCGCTGGGTTAAAGGAAATAGATTTAATTCTCTAAGACGCTCTTCGTATGGTTTGTTCTTTAGACTAGGTATCATTTTAGTAACTCTACGTTGAACTCGTTCTAGCTTGTTTATATCTTTTTGGTAATAAGGGCACCAGGATTGAACGCAGTATTCCAGAAGAGGGTGGACTAAGGAATTGTAAAAGGTTAGGATAACTTCTTTGGATTTATGCTCAAATGACCTGCCTATAAAGCCAATTATTTTGTTTGCCTTCTTAACAACTTCTGAACATTGTTGACTCGGTTTTAGGTTACTCGATATTGTTACTCCCAGATCGGTTTCTCTATTTACATTCTTAAGCTGAGTGCCATTCATCGAATAGTTTGCTTTCTCATTTAGGTATCCGATTATGTAGTACTTTAGATTTATCCGCATTGAAACTCATTTGTCAAATTTGGGCCCAACATGACAATTTATCTAGATTGTGTTGCATATCGTCAACTTGTTCTTTTGAGAGTACGCTATTTGCAATTTTTGTATCGTCAGCAAATTTTGAGATTGTACAGGTGAGACCCTCATCTATGTCGTTGATGTAAATTAGAAAGAAAATTGGTCCTAGTACCGATCCCTGGGGTACCCTGCTACTTACATTGATCCATTTAGATGCCTTACCGTTTATGACTACTCTTTGGTTTCTGTTGCTGAGCCAATTTTCTATCCATTTCAACACACCGTCTTGTATTCCATGCGCTTTTAGTTTTAGCAGTAAATGTTTGTGGGGAACTTTGTCAAAGGCCTTTTGAAAATCAAGGTATATAATATCTACAGCTTTACTCTCATGGTAGAGGTTGAGGATATCGTGGAAGAAGTCTAAGAGGTTTGTTAAACAGGAACGTTTTTTACGAAAGCCGTGTTGAGTATCTTTAAGTATGTTATTTTCCTCTAAGTGATTTACGAGTCTGTCTCGTATGACCGTTTCTAGCATTTTACATACAACTGAGGTTAAGCTAATTGGACGATAGTTACTGGGTAGGGATTTGCTGCCTTTTTTTGAATATCGGTGTTACGTTCGCTAGCTTCCACTGATCAGGCATAGTTCCAGACTGCAAGGATTTATTGAATAGTAATGTCAGTGGTTTGGAGAGCTCATCCTTAGCTTCCTTTAGAACTCTAGGCGAGATTGTATCCGGTCCAGGCGTTTTATTTACCTTGAGTTTATCTAAACAATTCAATACTTCTCTCTCTGTAACGGTGATATTGCTTAGAACATCTGAATTATCAATCTGAATCGGCGATGGTGTAGGGATATGACTGAGGTCTTCTATTGTAAAAACTGATATAAAGAAGGTATTGAGGGTATTACTCATTTGTACTTCGTCTTTGGTGTATTCTCCATTTTCATCGACTAACGGTCCAACAGTTGAAGTAACTACCGTACTTTTTTCTTTCTGATATAACTATAGAATTCTTTCGAGTTTGTTTTACTTTGATTCGCAATATGTAACGCTAAGGTCTTTTTACTTTGCTTAATTAACTTTTTGGCTTTGCGTCGTAGCTCTACAAATTTCACCCGTTCTTCGTTATTTTGTGAGGATTTTAATCTATCATTAGCAAATTTTTTAGCAAGCAGGCAGTTTGAAATATCTTTATTCCACCATTTGGGCTTATTATTATGGCCTGGACGCCGTATTTTCGATGGTATGCAGTCTTGCACTGCTATTAGGTAAGTGGTTTCGAATAACTTCCAAGATGTATTTATGTCATTATTGTTAATTAAAAAGCTCCAGTCAGTTTCTTTAAACATAGCTCTAAGTTTATGAAAGTTTGCTTTTTTGAAATTAGGGACTTTTTCGATGCTACTATTTGGTTCGTTACTAGTAAACTTTAAAGTGAAAGTTATCGTACGATGGTCGCTGTTACTGAATTCATCACCAACATTCAAATTATCTATCAATTCTTCTTTTGTTGCAAGTGCAATGTCAAGAACGTTATTACCACGGGTCGGCGTTCGAACAAATTGATAAAGCGAACTCTCTTGCAAGTTTGTATACAAGTCATGTCCGGAGTGTGAAGTAAGAGTATCACCCCACTTGGTCACAGGTAAATTAAAGTCGCCAAAAATTACGGTATAATATCTTGTGAGTTACTTACATCTGCAATTTGTTCGTAAATTTCTCAGTTAGTTTGCACTGATTGAGCTGGAGGTCTGTATATTAACGCAAGTATTATTGTTGTACCTTTATTATTCTTTATTAGCACAAAAGATGTGTCGATGTTCACAATTTGAGGTTTTGACAAGAGGGTAGGGTTAAGACTTTCTTTGATATAAAGTAAAACGCCACCTCCATTTCGATTTATTCGGCTTTTCTCAAACATTACATAACCGGGAAGTGAATACTCTGCTAAAAAGTCTATCTTCTGTATTGTGCCAAGATTCTGTTATGCCAATCACATCATAATTTTCTGTAAACACTAGCTCCTCTAAATCTGAAAATGTATTGCGTACCGTATGCTACAAGCGTTTGCATAGAAAACCTTTAAATTTGTTATTTTTGAACTCACGGAACGCTCTTTAAATTAATAATATTTTTGGTTCTTGTCGGATCTACATTTATGTTCATGGCTGTCATGGCTGGGGTACAGGTTGTAATTACGCCTATTGTTTGACTTGGAAGGGGTAAGAGAGAGAGAGAGAGAGAGTACCGGTACTGGTACTTGTGGTGTTGTAATGCATAGTTTGGGGTACGGTACAGGTTGTAGTTAGCCCTATTGTTTGATTTGGAGAGAGAGAGAGAGCAAATATAGAAAACAAAGAAAGCGAAAGAAGAAAGAAAGAAAAAACAAAATATAGAAAACAGAAAGTGAAAGAAGAAAGAGAGATAGAAAGAAAGAAAGACAAAAATATAGAAAACAAAGAAAGTGAAAGGAGAGAGAGGGTGGGGGGGGGGTTTGTCTCTGGGTTCTTCATTTACATAGGTGATTTATGATAGGTTGTTTCGTTCTCTAACCTTTTCTTCTTCTACCGTACTTCTGTGTATTTTTCTTCTTATGATAGGTTTTTCGTTCTCTAGCCCTTTAAGAACATAAGCAAATGGGAGTCTGCAGAAAGCCTTTGACCCACACAAGGCAGATCCTTTTCACACCAAAGTAATGGGACGAAAGGTCTCAAAATCGGCAAAGTAATCCGGCGAACGTCCCAAAACCTCAAAGCCAATGGGGCCAAACATGAAGACGGGAACAAATCGCGCTTTAAAGTATTAGTTCAGATCAGATGAAGTATTGAGTGATAAGCCTTTACAACGGCACCTCGTATCTACATTCTATTGTTCTTATGTTTCTGAAGAGTGTAGAGAGGGGAGAAGGGGTGTTGGAGAGATAGGAAGCTGTTGGAGTGGCTTTGTTATGTGTGTTTAGTCTGTATACGTCGTCAGGATGTCCCCTGACTGGGTGCGAACATGTTTTCACATGGTAGGACGTACTACCACACCCACTAAATGTCCGTCGTGACAGGGATTCGATCCCGGGTCTTGCAGATTCACACGTGAGCGTGCTCACCACTCGACCACCACGGCTCTTTGACTTGACGAGAACTGAAGTTGACATTTGCAGCATTTTACACAACTGCATAAACTCGGCTATAGGCTATAAAGAAAACGGGATTCGCTTCAGTATACCGTAATCTTTATATTTTAGTATGTACTGTATACCATTCAAAATAAAAATTGTGGTATATATATTTTATTGCTGTTGTGTGTGAAGATAAGTATATGCTTAGAAATTCGTGGTTGGATAAATAATACTTGTCTGGAGATTATTAGCACTGGACACCTGACAATAGCGCATGCGTCGGAGGCACAGGTCGGGCTGTCTTCATATTCCTATTGTTTCTCAGTTTTACCACATATTATTCAAAATCGCGCCTTTGTTATATATAATTGAGTACTATAATCCAAAAAAAAATAAAAAAAATACTCTTAAATGCAGGGTACCTTAAAAAATCCCCTGGCCGAGATTAGCCCTTCGCGTATGTTTACATAATGGAGTGCACGTGTGACCCAGCCGCCGCGTATTATCTCCGGTTGCTGCGGTATTATCATCTCTTCCGGCTCTTCCGTGGTATGTTCGGCCCTCTGTGTCATCGGCCCGGGTATATTCGTGCGTTATCCGGTCCTAGATGAGGTGAGTTCGGATATATGGTGGGTTTGTGAGGGTGGGTCAGGCCATTCGGGAGTTCCGGGGAGTCGTCTGCTCAGTTTTCGATTGGATCTTATTTCTTTTCCAGGAACATATCGGTGCTCCTTTGCATTGGTATTGGCAATTAGAGATTAATCGTTATGTGTATAGGCCTATGCACAGTCTATGTACCGGTATTTATTGATTTGTGTATAACCTATAAAGAATTATGCAACTTTGCAAGCATGGTGTCAAACGAAAGCAGAGTCCATTAATATCATATTTGTTTATTCTTGTAGCTTATGTGCAAAGATAAAATTATGGTTTACAGTTCAAATTGTATCTTTGGAAGTGATGAAATGGCCAAAAACAATTCTATTTCATGCTAATTTTCTTGTCATTCGGTATCCGCGGTGAAGTTACTGGATAATGCTATATTCTGTAGTTTTTCATCGAGTGCATTTTTGGCATTGGCGGCTAAAGTGGAGGTAAAATACATTGGGAGGCTGAAGAGGCTTACTTAAAATATATTAAGTTTTCGTTTCGGTAAATGTGACAGACGTGTATGCAAGTTTCCAGCCCGTTTTCTTTAAGTGTGCATTTTCTGTTGAATCTTAATTTCCGGGCATTTTTGTTAATTTCTCACGGCTGGCTCATTTGATAGCGTCACTGCTTCCTATCTTACAGTCTTGCGTTCAATCCCCGCTCAGGTTGAACATATTTTCTGAGAGATAGCCGGCGGTTAGCCTACCGTACCGTCTCCCCATGAGCAAGGGGGATGGGTATGGGTCTCTGATTGATTAAAGAAGTGTCAAGCACTTGAGAATCTACGAAGGAGATACGGGCGCTATATAAGTACCGTAACCAGACGATTATTATGATTATTATTAGTACTGTATTATTATTATTATTATTATTATTATTATTATTATTTGTATTATTTGTCTTTTCTTTGTTATTCGTATATATTTGCTTCTATGTCTTGTCTTTTGCTTCGTTCTCGTGTTTTGTTATCTGTGTTTCTGTATAACTATGTAAATCTGACACATAATTATTATACAGTATATATATATATACTCGTTCGCGCGCGCGCGCGCACCTACCAGGCCCACAACTACACACACACACACACACACACACACACACACACACACATATATCGTTACCCCATACAGCCCCCACATAGGTCAGGCCTTAAGTGTGACCTCATGTTGACCCTATGATCCCTTAGTACTCTCTCTCTCTCTCTCTCTCTCTCTCTCTCTCTCTCTCTCTCTCTCTCTCTCTCTCTCTCTCTCTCTCTCTCTCTCTCTCTCTCTCTCTCTCTCTCTCTCTCTCTCTCTCTCTCTCTCTCTCTCTCTCTCTGTTTGTTTTTCTTTTCTCTCTCTGTCTCTCACTCTATCTATCTATCTATCCATCTCCTCTGACCACCTCGCTTGGATCGTAATGTCTGTGTGCCCAGTATTTATGTAAACCATTTTAGCTCGCACGTCACCAGAATTCAACTGTACGGGTACGGTACCGTATGTTATTTATTTAGTGAAGACCTTTATCCTTTTGAAAAATGTTTGACATGAAGAGGGAAAGACTATGGTAGCCTATTTATTATCATTAAAAGTTTACATTAACTTGTAGGCTGATGATGGTTAAATTAAAGCAGCTTTTCACAGCTTACGAAAGCTTCAGGACTGCAACCTCTTTTCGAAAACTCCAGTCCCTTCCACACCCAGATAGCCAAAGAAGCCCCCTCCCCCCACCCCCCTCTTTCACTTTCTTTACATTTCATCGGTAGTATTTGGACTCGTCACGGGCAGCAGTTTAATTTACCGGCGCGGTGTGTTTGACTTGCAGGGTACGATTTTAAAAGCGAAATTATTATGCGGACTGGTGGGCAGGATTTGTTTACATTTGTAGCACGGGTGCTATGGGGAAATATGTGAAATTAGCTAATATTAACTCTTTGATTATTCGGTTATTTCGGCATCCTTCCTAACCTGAAACAAAATTATTCGGTTATTTCGGCATCCTTTCTAACCTGAAACAAAAATCTGAATATATTGTGTTGTCTATGTGTATGAAGAAGACAAAAGGCAAATCTGCCCGTAACAAGTGTCTCCCCCAAAGGTTGAAAGAGTGAGACAGAGAGCCAAAATCAAGGTACACTATAGGTACCGGTACCTGGCAATTTAGATGTTTTGGAAAGATGTCTGGTGTGCTTGTTAAGTGTAGTGAACTAAACAGGAGAAAAAGTGGTTTGCGAAAGTTAGCTGGATTAGGACCTACTCTCCGTTTAGATGAGGCACACATAGAAACAGTGGGGGAAGCCAGGCAAATGAAACAGGAGTTCCAGCAACTCCTTATGATATGCCTATCATATAGGCTACCGTATAATGTTATTGAACTGATATGGTTGACAGTTATATTACCGGTACCGGTACCATGTATATGTTAGTGTGAGCTGGAGCAGTGTTAGCCTACAGGGGCTGATTATTGAGAAAATAATACATACATACATACATACACACACACACACAGCACTTATTGGTCAAGGCAAGGGACTGGTGAATAAGCGTTGTTGATAGTGTGGGCACGGCTGTTATGGGTAAACGTGTTGAGTGGTCACAATGGGTTCCTCAGTGCACCAATATGTGGGGGTATCCTTTCTAATTAGTTATATTTGATATTTAATCATTGGTCCACCACATAGAGGGATCTATTGGTAAATCTATGGTACCGTAGGCTACCTGTATTATAAATTGTCCACCACATAAAGGTAGGTCATGCCACATGAATATATTGAGGGATAAGCCTTAACAACGGCACCTCGTATCTACTTTCCGAAGAGTACCGGTACCGGTATTGAGAGAGGAGCTCGTTGGAGAGCGAGGAAGCTGTTGGATTGGCTTTGTTGTGTGTGAGTCTGTATTCGTCGTCGAGGTGTCCACCGACTGGGTGCGAGCTTGTGAAACATGCTAGGGCATACTATCACACCCACTAAATATGTCCTGGATCGAACTCAGGTCAAGCAGATTCACATGTGAGCGTGCTAGCACCTCCACTCGACCGCCGCAGCTCAGGATCCATACCGGTACCTAAAATCAAGACCAATAGTACCGAACTATTTTTGGTCTTGCCTAAAACTACTGCGACTCTCGTTTATAGAGAGAAACTGGCTTCCTGTGAGCTTGACAGCCTTTTACCTTTGATTCTAGCTTAAATTGGCTTCCTGTGAGCTTGACAGCCTTTTACCTTTGATTCTAGCTTAAATTGGCTTCCTGTGAGCTTGACAGCCTTTTACCTTTGATTCTAGCTTAAATTGGCTTCCTGTGAGCTTGACAGCCTTTTACCTTTGATTCTAGCTTAAATTGGCTTCCTGTGAGCTTGACAGCCTTTTACCTTTGATTCTAGCTTAAATTGGCTTCCTGTGAGCTTGACAGCCTTTTAACCTTTGATTCTAGCTTAAATTGGCTTCCTGTGAGCTTGACAGCCTTTTACCTTTGATTCTAGCTTAAATTGGCTTCCTGTGAGCTTGACAGCCTTTTACCTTTGATTCTAGCTTAAATTGGCTTCCTGTGAGCTTGACAGCCTTTTACCTTTGATTCTGGCTTAAATTATACGATTTTATGCAGTTTAAGAAGGACCTGTGTTATTCAGAGGGTTTGTTGAGATCGTATTTAGTAAACCCTTTTGAGTCTTAGAGGTAGATTGTTCCGGTTTGACACTCTGAATTTGGCTTCCTGTGCGCTTGAATAGCGTTGTTAGTAGTATAAGTAGGTGTTGAATGTGTGCTCCATCAAACACACACACACACACACCACCACCAATCATCTACACCTCAAGGATACCCCCAAGGAAAACCTAGTTCCTCCTCCGGGACAGTTCCAGGTTCCGCCCTTGTTGTTTACAAAGCCAATAACTGGACAATGATAGGATGGACAAGGTTTTGCTTCTTAACTCTAACTAAAGCGCGCGCGTGTGTGTGTGTGTGTGTGGGGGGGGGGGGGGGGGGGGGGGTTTGGACCCCTTCTCAGTTTTGCTCTTAGTAGGCCTATGGTGATTTTAAGATGTTTTGATCTATTACGGTACGGTACTTTGAAAATTAACGTATATTTTGCTCCTTTTCGGGGAAAATTACAGAAAACTAAAATTTTCCTTTCGAAAAATATGTAGTCTACATTTAGCTTAGACCTTGTTAATATGGTGCTGGTTAATTAGGGGGGGGGGGGTTAGGCTTGGTCACGAATCATTCAGAGAGAGAGAGAGGGAGAGGGGGGGGGGGGGAAGAGTGAGAGAGACCAACCAACTTGCTAGTGACGAATTAATGAAGGAGAGAGTGAGTTATATAGATACACAGACTGTACAGTTCTTGCGGTACCGTACTGTACCTACTAAGCAGTCCGAACTTAATTCTAACATGGTATGTCTTAAAGTGGAAGGGGGAGAGGGAGAGGACGAAAAACCTGCTATACTCCATTTTTTTCCAGTTGATACTAAATTGCCATCTCTCCATTCTGATTACTACTTTATTATCATGATTTTGTGGCGAAATAGGTTGCTAATTATGAAAACTTGGCAATAATATGACGCACAGACATAGCAGTACCAGATTTGTCCAGTAAGAATCATGAAATCTGATGCTAAAGGATTCAATTTACCATCAGCTGGGAAAAAATAGACTATAGTGACGAATTAATAATGAATATGAACTCTCCCTGTATGACCACCACCACACCCGTAGAGAGAGAGTGAGGGAGAGACTACAAATCTGCTATAGTCCGTTCATTCGAAGTTGGGCAGAAATCGTAATCTCTAACCTCTAAAACTCAAAAATAGTTTGAGCAAATCGAGCTGTCAATTAATACACATATTCCCTAGCCAAGTCTTCCTATTTGGTGGAAATATTTGCTCGATTATACTAGTCCTAGAATGAACTGACTATAGTGCCGAATTGATATAAAAGACGAACAAAATCAAACTCCCCCAGTATTACTACCACCCCCTATACCACCACATCCGTTAGCCTAGTATAAGTAGAGGCAACACTGCGACCTTGCCGGTAGAAGTATGTAAAAACTGGTTGCTTCTATATTGACGTTTGGTGCCTGCCCCCCCCCCCCCCCCCCCCTCTCTCTCTCTCTCTCTCTCTCTCTCTCTCTCTCTCTCTCTCTCTCCACCTCGTTTGCATCGTAATGTCTGTGGTCAGTGTATAATATGTAAATCTATGCCAATATCTTTCAGAGAGGCTCATCAAGTGTCAAGTCATGTGCATATGTTACTGTTACTGACAGGGTGTCAAACGAGATATATACCTTTTCCTTTCTTTGTATTCATCATTACTAAATATACCGTACACAGTTAAATGTGCTTCACAGTTCTTATTTTGTCTTTGGAAGTGATAACATGGCCAAACAATGCTATATCATGTTAATTGTCTCTTATTCCTTCCCATAGTGTCTTTGGAAGTGACAAAATGGCCAACACAATGTTCATATTCATTTTCTCATATTCCTTCTCATATTCATTCAAGTCTTCAAACAAAATTGCTCGAATGATTGTATGTAGGCTATGTACCGGTATGTACGGTATATACTCAGGCACATACCCCATTGCTGGGGGTGGCCGACTCGAGACAGAGCCCGAACAGAAACCTGGTAAGTTCCAATTCTTAGGGTCCAGGACCACTTTTGCATTAGTTCATCCCTTTGTCTCGTTGAGTAGGAGAATGATATATATGTACGGTATTTTTTAAGATTGATTCTAGGCTCTTGGAGTTAAGGTATTAATTCCACCAACGACTATTTTACACTTGCCCAGACGTCAACTCGGGTAGGCCTAGTTCTGTGGTTGCGGGATTTTTTGGGTACCGTACAGGGCATCATAATCACATTTTTTGGGTACCGTACAGGGCATCATAATCACATTTTTTGGGTACCGTACAGGGCATCATAATCACATTTTTTGGGTACCGTACAGGGCATCATAATCACATTTTTTGGGTACCGTACAGAGCATCATAATCACATTTTTTGGGTACCGTACAGGGCATCATAATCACATTTTTTGGGTACCGTACAGGGCATCATAATCAAATTTTGTGGGTACCGTACAGGGCATCATAATCAAATTTTTTGGGTACCGTACAGAGCATCATAATCACATTTTTTGGGTACCGTACAGGGCATCATAATCACATTCGTATTTTGAAAGGTCTAATTGTTCTATAAATTGTACGGTAGCGTTATATCGAAATGCAATAGACTTGGTCATTTTTACTTGAATCGTAAACCGTACTGAGACACAGAACTGTAGCCCATACCATAGAGTGACTGGAGGAGCTTTCTGGCCCATCAAATATTGATGTACCAGTACCGGTACATTAAAGTAGAAGGGATGACCCACTCTCGTATTGTAGTGTAGCTTCCTCGTGTACACCGTATGCAATGTAGTTCATAACATTTTCGATTCCTGTCGCTGAATATAAAATACCGGTACTGTATATACATATAAATATATACCGGTTTAACTTCTGAGGTGAAACAATTGATTTCTGGGGCTGATAAAGTGATTGGTGCTTCTAGGCTAAATGTTTTTGTGCGAGGGCGATCTGTTATGTGTTCTCCTGTTACCCCTTTGTCCTTTCTTGTGTCTCTTGCTGATCCTCCCTATTCCTTGTGGGAGTAAGGGCTGGCTACTGACTGAATAAAAACAAAAATTAAACACGATCTCATAATGTATCCTTTTTTACTCCCGCAGATCTTAAAAATTCTAAATAGAATAGTCTACGGTACTGATAGCTTGGATAAGATGGAAGCAAACCGGCACTGTAATGAACATTTGTTTTAGCATATCACATTAATTCCAAGCAACAAGTAGTGTGAGTCATTACTTGGTTTAATGTAGCTTCTCTCACACACACACACACACACACACACACACACACACACACACACACACACACACACACACACACACACACACACACACACACACACACACACACACACACACACACACACACACCAAGCTTAATAAGTATGAGTCAGTACTTTGTTAATATTCCTTTCCTCTCACACCAGCACGTTCCTGGTACAGTATTATCCTGAACGTATAGTCTCGTTTAAAACTCGATATATATATATATATATATATATATATATATATATATATATAGAGAGAGAGAGAGAGAGAGGGGGAGAGAGATAGATAGATATATTGATGCAAGTGAGCGTTAATATGGATACACCAATTTGAAAGGTTGAAACTTTTAAGCCAAGTTCTGAAGCATTATGATAGGCCTACCGTACTGTGAATACCGTTAAGGGAGAATGGGCGTAGTTCTGAAGCATTATGATAGGCCTACCGTACTGTGAATACCGTTAAGGGAGAATGGGCGTAGTTCTGAAGCATTATGATAGGCCTACCGTACTGTGAATACCGTTAAGGGAGAATGGGCGTAGTTATTTGCTTATTTATTTATCTTTTTAATATTTTACTTAGTTTCCACGCTAGACCTCCATCGAGCTTAAAACGAATACCCCCTCGACCCCCTTCGAGATTAATTTGTACATTTTTTTCTGTAGACTCGCCAGGAAAACCAGGAAAACATCGATACCTATATAAATGAAAACAAAATGGGGCGATAGGTAATATATTCGTCAAACTAATGGAGCAAACGTCTTAAAGTCTCAAAACTAGTGGGGCTAAGCATGAGGGAGAAGGGGGCCAGATAAAACGCCCTCTAAGTGAAAACCTCCCCTTAACCCCTTGTGGATTATGACGCATTTTGACAGTATGTTCTGGCTATTATTAGACGAATTGTGTACAGCTTAGGAAGGATCTGTGGGAATGAAAAGGGTAAAGACTATCTCAATTAACCTGACTTCCATATACCCTTCCTAATCTGAATAAATCATAAAAAAACATAAGAAAATGGGAGTCTGCAGAAAGCCGATCGGCCCACACAAGACAGATCCCTGTCACACCCAACTCTAATTACAAGGCCTAATTATAGACCCAATAGTAGTTTAATAGTAGCCAGTAAACAACAAAGAAATTATTCATAAAATCCTCAGAGGGTTAACCCTTTCACGCTCATATGACGCAGAGGTTGCCAGATTAGCATAATAAATAGAGTTCTCTCAGTCTTATAATTACCTCTCCAAAATTAGTTTTCTGCCCACAGCTAACTCAAAGACAACTGCAGAGGTTGAAGTAACTAAACTAAAGGTTTCTAAATACCCCTGATGGAAACAAAGGCTTTAAAGTATCCCCAATAGGCTCAACACAGCTAACTCAAAGACAACTGCAGAGGTTGAAGTAACTAAACTAAAGGTTTCTAAATACCCCTGATGGTAACAAAGGCTTTAAAGTATCCCTAATAGTCTCCAAATCGCGTCACATGTCGGAGAGGGTTAATATAGCATAACATTGTCTGGTGCAGGTAGGATCACATGCTTTCATTAATTTCATTGGGAAAGGTTTGGTGTTGGGAGTGAAATGAATAAATTAGATTACCGGTACTCTATAAAAGTTTATTCAAATGGATGCATTGCTATTAAGGGGAGGTTGTTAGTTAGTTCGCTAGACTTCCATCAAGCTTAACATTACAGCCCCTAGACCCCCTTTCAAGATAAATTTGTACATTTTTCGGTAGGACGATTTCTTTTAAATTACAGGCTCGCTATCGCTCGCCAGGAAAAAATCGACACATACTGTAAATGGCACGAAAAGTCTTAACATTGACAGAAATGGGGCGAAAGTTCTTAAAATCGCCAAACTAATGGGGCGAACGTCGTATAATATCAAAAGCAATGGGGCTAACCATGAGGGAGAAAGGGGTCAATAAAAAAATCCCTCAAGTGGAATTCTCCCCTTAAAGCTCGTGACTCTACGACTCTACGACTGTGTGTGTATTTGATATTTACCGCTCTGTGACTTGTGATAAGAGCAGTGGACGTGATGATAGCCTGTAGCTGGACATTACCGTACCACCCCAGACTATGACCCTCCATCTTAAGGGGAGATGGGACGTTTTTCTGGTCCCCTTTCCTCCTCGTTTTTAACCCCTTTAGTTTTGACATTTTAAGACGTTTGCCCCATTAGCTTGGCGACTTTAAGACCTTTCGCCCATTTTTTGTCAATTTTAAGACTTTTCATCCTATTTAGGTGTCGACTTTTTCCTGGCGAGCGATAGCGAGCCTGAAATTTTAAGAGGAAGCGGCCTTCGTCCGGGGTAATGTACACATTTATCTTGAACGGGGGTCTAGGGAGTGTTTCTAAGATTGGAGGTCTAGCGAGGAAACGAAGAAATAAAGGAATAAATGAATGAATAGACCCAAACAAACTGCCAGTCTCCCCTTAAGTCCTAGGTCTCCACTTGAGGGATTGTTTTCTTGACCCCTTTCTCCCTCATGTTTAGCGCCATTGCTTTTTATATTATATATACAACGTTTGCCCCATTAGTTTAGCGATTTTAAGAACTTTCACCCCATATTAAGACCTTTCGTGCAATTAAGGTGTCGATTTTTTCCTGGCGAGCGATAGCGAGACTGTAAAGAGGAACCGGCCTTTGGCCGGGAAATTTTTCTACCGAAAAATGTACACATTTATCTTGAAAGGGACTCAAGGGGGTGACATTTTAAGGTTGATGGAGGTCTAGGGAACAAACTAAATACCTCCCCTTCAAGCTGTGTGTTATTAATTATTTAACGCTCTGTGAAGTCAAAGAACTGATGACCGAGTATCGTGTGTGACTTGTGATAAGAGCAGTGGACGTGACGATAGCCATTCCCTGGACATTACCACCGATGCGCCATGATAAACACCCCCTATTTATGGTATTAGTGAACGGGTTGCCTGTTGGGGATCTAACTCGCAACTGTCTGGGCTGATACGGCTTGGGTGTCTGCACTCTACCACTCACTAGGGCTGTGGTCATTTCGGACAATATAAAGTTTATGTAATTAAATTCAGACATCAATTTTATCGTGGCCTATAGGTTTCTTATTATGTTTTATACACCAACCAACTTCACCTCTAAACTCAATTAATGAAATCAACAAATACATGTGGCACTCTGAGGACTCGAACCTAGGATACTCACATTGAAATTCCGCTATCAAGACAGTTGTGTGATCGGTTCCGCAATATTACTCTACCACACTCAACCAGCCTGACTGGCTATTTCTCTCGCGATATTCTAATCGTAATTCAGTGATCTAAACATTATAGGAATGATCGTAATTGAGTGAAAACAAGTTCATAGTTTTGCCGTCTCGAGCCAAGCATTTCACTAGCTCATACTTATAATATGACTTATGCTTTATATAAATGTATTTATTTTGAGCCAAGTATTTCACTAGCTCGTAGCTTCATGAATTACTGTATGTGGTACGGTATATACTAAATTCGACTCAAGACATAGCCAGAATAGGGACAACACAACAGAAAACAATGAACACACAAAATACCAAACGTACCGGTACTTTATATCCAGCAGAAACCTACATTATTTTTACCTCCGAAATGTTAATATTATTTATAGATTCATTGGGAAGATTCGAATCAGTTCGGGACAGCTTCGAAAACTTAGGTCCACGATTTATTTCCTGACGTGTACGAGAGAGGGAAAGAGAGAGTGTGAGTGTATGTGTGAGAGAGAGGGAGAGGGTGTGTGTGTGTGTGTGAGTGTGTAAACAGGTTACTATCTACCCCAATAGCCAATATATACTTGATAAATTCCCAAACGACTCATTAAGTACCGGTATTCAGTGATAGATACCCCCCCCCCTCTCTCCCTCTCCCTCCCTCTCTCTCTCTCTCTCCCTCCCCCCCCCATTTCAATGTCATGTTGTCTCATTAATTAAAGGGACGATACCCACATGACCTCTGGGGAGATTGTTGCTACCTTAACTCTTCGAATTTTCCAGACTGTGTGTGTGTGTTTGTAATAATAATACTAATACTAATACTAATAATACCGGTAATAAGAAGAAGAAGAAGAAGAAGAAGAAGAAGAATTGGTTACTTTCAAGTGTGTGTGTGTTTGTGTGTGTGTGTAAGTGTAAACCAATTACTAGGATAGGTTACAACTCACATTAGTTACCCAATAGGTGATAGGCTATCCCCAAAGAGACTCATTAGGCCTAAACCGACAGATTATTAGGTAAACAACAACAACACCACAATCACCCCTCCCCACAATCACCCCTCCCCACAATCACCCCTCCCCACAATCACCCCTCCCCACAATCCCCCCTTCCCTCAATCACCCTCCCCACAATCACCCCCTCCCCACAATCACCCCTCCCCACAATCACCCCTCCCCACAATCGCCCCTCCCCTCAATCACCCCTCCCCACAATCACCCCTCCCCACAATCACCCCTCCCCACAATCACCCCTCCCCACAATCACCCCTCCCCACAATCACCCCCCCCCACACTCACCCCCCCCCTCAATCACCCCTCCCCACAATCACCCCTCCCCACAATCACCCCCCCACAATCACCCCTCCCCACAATCACCCCTCCCCACAATCACCCCTCCCCTCACACATCCCTCCCCCCAATCATCCCTCCCCACAATCACGCCTCCCCACAATCACCCCCCCCCCCAATCACCCCTCCCCCCAATCAACCCTCCCCACAATCACCCCTCCCCTCAATCATCCCTCCCCACAATCACCCCTCCCCACAATCACCCCTCCCCACTGTCATGGTGTCTAGTGTGTTGCTTAGACCTCCATCAAGCTTAAAAATTACACCCCCTAGACCCCCTTTCAAGGTAAATATGTACATTTTTCGGTAGAAAAATGTCCCGGCCGAAGGCCGATTCCTCTTAAATTATAGGCTCGCTATCGCTCGCCAGGAAAAAATCGACACCTAAATGGCACGAAAGGTCTTAAAATTGACAGAAATGGGGCAAAAGTTCTTATAATCGCTGAACTAATGGGGCGAACATCTTAAAATCTCAAAAGCAATGGGGCTAAACATGAGGGAGAAAGGGGTCCAAAAAAAAGTATCTCAAGTGGAAATCTCCCCTTAACCTCTCTGTACGTTGGAAGTGAGAGAGAGCAAAATTCAAGGTGTGTTTAGAGTCAAAATACCTTGAAACCTGGTGCTTGTAGTATTTTAAGTCGTAGAATGAGGGGAAGATTGATTGAGGGTATTGAGGATATTCAGCATAGGAGGGAACTTTAGGTTGACATAGCTAAAGACTATCCGCGAAGACTTGAACTTCCTATCAGCTGCAAAATATCGTCTAATGACTACAATAAAGACACGACAGCTAAAAATTATAATTATAATTATGTAGTCTGTTATTATATGGTGTTAATTGGAAAAACCTGTTTATAATAGGGTGCGCAGACATAGGCAGATTCCTATTTCTCCATGCAGCATCGAGACTTCAAATGCTAGTAATGGGGAACTTGAACTTTCCGCCAAGTTAAGGGGAGATTTCCACCCGGAGGATTTTTTTCTGAACCTCTTTCTCCCTTATGTTTAGCCCCATTGCTTTTGAGATTTTCAGACGTTCGCTCTAGTAGTTTTGACATTTTGAGACAATTTGCCCCATTTCTGTCAATTTGAAGACCTTTCGTGCCATTAAGGTGTGGATTTTTTCCTGGCGAGCGATAGCGAGCCTGTAATTTAAGAGCAACCGGCCTCCGGCCGGGAAATTTGTCTACCGAAAAATGTACAAATTTATCTTGAAAGGGGTTCTAGGGGGTGTAATTTTAAGCTTGATGAAAACGTAGGGAACAAACTAAACACCTTCCCTTAAACACGTAATCGTAAACTTATAATAACACCAAAAACAGACGAAACCCTAAGGTAACCCTTTACCTACCGGTACATAATGGCGTATACGCATAACCCACATGGCTTATGGCTCCCTATAGATGATTAGACTATGATACGCATAACCCACATGGCTTATGGCTCCCTATAGATGATTAGACTATGATACGCATAACCCACATGGCTTATGGCTCCCTATAGAGGATTAGACTATGATACGCATAACCCACATGGCTTATGGCTCCCTATAGAGGATTAGACTATGATACGCATAACCCACATGGCTTATGGCTCCCTATAGATGATTAGACTATGATACGCATAACCCACATGGCTTATGGCTCCCTATAGAGGATTAGACTATGATACGCATAACCCACATGGCTTATGGTTCCCTATAGATGATTAGACTATGATACGCATAACCCACATGGCTTATGGTTCCCTATAGATGATTAGACTATGATACGCATAACCCACATGGCTTATGGCTCCCTATAGATGATTAGACTATGATACGCATAACCCACATGGCTTATGGTTCCCTATAGATGATTAGACTATGATACGCATAACCCACATGGCTTATGGTTCCCTATAGATGATTAGACTATGATACGCATAACCCACATGGCTTATGGCTCCCTATAGATGATTAGACTATGATACACATAACCCACATGGCTTATGGTTCCCTATAGATGATTAGACTATGATACGCATAACCCACATGGCTTATGGCTCCCTATAGATGATTAGACTATGATACACATAACCCACATGGCTTACGGTTCCCTATAGATGATTAGACTATGATACGCATAACCCACATGGCTTATGGCTCCCTATAGATGATTAGACTATGATACATACGCATAACCCACATGGCTTATGGTTCCCTATAGATGATTAGACTATGATACGCATAACCCACATGGCTTATGGCTCCCTATAGATGATTAGACTATGATACATACGCATACCCCGCCCACACCCATACCCCCCCTGTAAATAATACTAATAATAATATTGATAACCGGTATTATCTTATCACCGGCTTCGACCAACCAGGTGATGTTGTTATGGAGGGGGATGCTGGTTCATAGTTCACTGCAGTTTAGTTTGGGTTTAAGGGGAGGTATTTAGTTTCTTCCCTAGAACTCCATCAAGCTTAAAATTACACCCCCTAGACCCCCTTTCAAGATAAATTTGTACATTTTCGGTAGAAAAATGTCCCGGCCGTAGGCCGGTTCCTCCCAAATTACAGGCTCGCTATCGCTCGCCAGGAAAAAATCGACACCTAAATGGCACGAAAGTTCTTAAAATTGACAGAAATGGGGCGAAAGTTCTTAAAATCGACAAACTAAAGGGGGCGAGCGTCTTAAAATCTAATAAGCAATGGGGCTAAGCATGAGAGAGAAAGGGGTCCAGAAAAAAATCCCTCAAGTGGAAATCACCCCTTAAAGGGAGGTATTTTTTTTTTTCTGGACCCCTTTCTCCCTCATGTTTAGCACTATTACTCTGAGATTTTAAGACATAGTGCCATTTAGATGTCGTTTACTTTTATTCCTGGCGATCGATAGCGAGCCTGCAATTATGGGGAGATTTCCACTGGAGAGATTTTTTTCTGGACCCCTTTCTCCCTCATGTTTAGTTCCATTGCTTTTGAAATTTTGAGAAGTTCGCCCCATTAGTTTGGCGATTTTAAGAGCATTCGCCCCATTTCTGTCAATTTTAAGACTTTTCGTGCCATTTAGGCCTAGGTGTCGATTTTTTCCTGGCGAGCGATAGCGAGCCTGTAATTTAGGAGGTACCGGCTTCGCCCGGGCATTTTTCTACCGAAAAATGTACAAATTTATCTTGTAAGGGGGCTTAGGGGGTGACATTTTAAGCTTGATGGAGGTCTAGGGAACAAACTAAAAACCTCCCCTTAAGAGGATGTACCAAACAAATACACACATTTATCTGGACGGGGGGATATTGGGTGGATATGGTTTAAGGCTCCCAATAGATGATTAGTCTATGATACTCCCTGTAAATAATAATACTATATTGATAACAGGTATTATCTTATCACCTCCAGCCAACCAGGTGATTCACCCGGGGGGGATGCTGGTCCATAGTTCACTGTAGTTTAGTTTACCCTATCCTGATTTAACCCCTTCGTACGGTACCATCGATATGCTTTGTATTACATTGTGGCTACTATTAATCGATTTTATTCAGTTCGGGAAGGGACTTTAGTAATTATAAGGCTTCGAACTATCCCACTCAACCCTTTTAAGCCTCTCCGACATATGACGCGATTTTGAGCCTATTAGGGATACTTTAAAGCCTTTGTTACCATCAGGGGTATTTAGAAACCTTTAGTTTAGTTACTTCAACCTCTGCAGTTGTCTTTGAGTTAGCTGTGTTGAGCCTATTGGGGATACTTTAAAGCCTTTGTTACCATCAGGGGTATTTAGAAACCTTTAGTTTAGTTACTTCAACCTCTGCAGTTGTCTTTGAGTTAGCTGTGGGCAGAAAACTAATTTTGGAGAGGTAATTATAAGAGTGAGAGAACGCTATTTCTTATTGCTAATCTGGTAACCTCTGCGTCATATGAGTCTGAAAGGGTTAACTACCATAGATCCTTCCTAAGCTACATACAATCGTCTAATTGCAGGTGTACTAAATACCAGAAGACGTCGTCATTAGGTTGGGGTTACCTGAGGGGTGGGTGGTTTCTGGATCCCCCTTCACCCTCATGTTTAGCCCCATTCATTTTGACATTTCAAGACATTCGCCCTATTAGTCTGGCGATTGTATGACCTTTCGCCCCATTTCTGTCAATTCTAAGACCTGTTGTGCCCTTTCGGTGTCACTTTTTTTCCTGCCGTGTAATAGCGAGCTTGTAATTATTATGTTACCTCCACCAACCGACTTAAGGGGAGGTTTTTAGTTGATTCCCTAGACTTCCATCAAGCTTAAAATTACTCCCCCTTGACCCCCTTTCAAGATAAATTTTTACATTTTTCGGTAGAAAAATTTCCCGGCCGAAGGCCGGTTCCCCTTAAATTACAGGCTCGCTTTCGCTCGCCAGGAAAAAATCGACACCTAAATGGGACGAATGGTCTTAAAATTGACAGAAATGGGGCGAGGGTTCTTAAAATCGCCAAACTAATGGGGCAAGCGTCTTTAAATCTCACAAGCAATGGGGCTAAACATGATGGAGAAAGAGGTTCAGAAAAAAATCCTCCTGGTGGAAATCTCCCCTTAACACCTAAACTCAATTAATGAAATCAACAGATACATGTGGCACTCCAGGGATTCGAACCCAGGATGCTCACACCGAAATTCAGGGCATTTTATCCATTGCGCTACGAAGACAGAATATACGAACCGGTCATGATTCTACCGAAAAATGTACACGGTATAGTTCAATATATAGTACGTCTTATATCATGTCCATATATAGTACGTCTTATATCATGTCCATATATAGTACGTCTTATATCATAGCCATATAATGCCCACGATTCAATACCCAGTGTAGTTTCTTACGCAGTGGTTAACTCGTATGGTTAAGGGGAGGTGTTTAGTTTGGTCCCTAGATATCCATCAAGCTTAAGATTACACCCCCTTGAGCCCCTTTCAAGATAAATTTAAATAAATGTCCCGGCTAAAAGCCGGTTCCTCTTAAATTACAGGCTCGCTATCGCTCGCCAGGATAAAATCGACACCTAAATGGCACGAAAGGTCTTAAAATTGACAGAAATGGGTCGAAGGTTCTTAAAATCGTCAAAATAATGGGGCGAACGTCTTAAAATTAGAAAAGTAATGGGGCTAAACATGAGGGAGAAAGGAGTCTAGGAAAAAAATCCCTCAAGTGGAAATCTCCCCTTAATCAACCGGTAATTATAGGAAACCACACCTGCAATTCATTATAGGAAACCACACCTGCAATTCATTATAGGAAACCACACCTGCAATTCATTATAGGAAACCACACCTGCAATTCATTATAGGACACCACACCTGCAATTCATTATAGGACACCACACCTGCAATTCATTATAGGAAACCACACCTGCAATTCATTATAGGAAACCACACCTGCAATTCATTATAGGAAACCACACCTGCAATTCATTATAGGAAACCACACCTGCAATTCATTATAGGAAACCACACCTGCAATTCATTAAAGGAAACCACACCTGCAATTCATTATAGGAAACCACACCTGCAATTCATTATAGGAAACCACACCTGCAATTCATTATAGGAAACCACACCTGCAATTCATTATAGGAAACCACACCTGCAATTCATTATAGGACACCACACCTGCAATTCATTATAGGACACCACACCTGCAATTCATTATAGGACACCACACCTGCAATTCATTATAGGACACCACACCTGCAATTCATTATAGGAAACCACACCTGCAATTCATTATAGGACACCACACCTGCAATTCATTATAGGACACCACACCTGCAATTCATTATAGGAAACCACACCTGCAATTCATTATAGGAAACCACACCTGCAATTCATTATAGGACACCACACCTGCAATTCATTATAGGAAACCACACCTGCAATTCATTATAGGAAAACCACACCTGCAATTCATTATAGGACACCACACCTGCAATTCATTATAGGACAACCACACCTGCAATTCATTATAGGACACCACACCTGCAATTCATTATAGGAAACCACACCTGCAATTCATTATAGGACACCACACCTGCAATTCATTATAGGACACCACACCTGCAATTCATTATAGGAAACCACACCTGCAATTCATTATAGGAAACCACACCTGCAATTCATTATAGGACACCACACCTGCAATTCATTATAGGAAACCACACCTGCAATTCATTATAGGAAACCACACCTGCAATTCATTATAGGACACCACACCTGCAATTCATTATAGGACACCACACCTGCAATTCATTATAGGACACCACACCTGCAATTCATTATAGGAAACCACACCTGCAATTCATTATAGGACACCACACCTGCAATTCATTATAGCAAACCACACCTGCAATTCATTATAGGAAACCACACCTGCAATTCATTATAGGAAACCACACCTGCAATTCATTATAGGACACCACACCTGCAATTCATTATAGGACACCACACCTGCAATTCATTATAGGACACCACACCTGCAATTCATTATAGGAAACCACACCTGCAATTCATTATAGGACACCACACCTGCAATTCATTATAGGACACCACACCTGCAATTCATTATAGGAAACCACACCTGCAATTCATTATAGGAAACCACACCTGCAATTCATTATAGGACACCACACCTGCAATTCATTATAGGAAACCACACCTGCAATTCATTATAGGAAACCACACCTGCAATTCATTATAGGACACCACACCTGCAATTCATTATAGGACACCACACCTGCAATTCATTATAGGACACCACACCTGCAATTCATTATAGGAAACCACACCTGCAATTCATTATAGGACACCACACCTGCAATTCATTATAGGACACCACACCTGCAATTCATTATAGGAAACCACACCTGCAATTCATTATAGGAAACCACACCTGCAATTCATTATAGGAAACCACACCTGCAATTCATTATAGGACACCACACCTGCAATTCATTATAGGAAACACCACACCTGCAATTCATTATAGGAACACCACACCTGCAATTCATTATAGGAAACCACACCTGCAATTCATTATAGGACACCACACCTGCAATTCATTATAGGAAACCACACCTGCAATTCATTATAGGAAACCACACCTGCAATTCATTATAGGAAACCACACCTGCAATTCATTATAGGAAACCACACCTGCAATTCATTATAGGAAACCACACCTGCAATTCATTATAGGAAACCACACCTGCAATTCATTATAGGAAACCACACCTGCAATTCATTATAGGAAACCACACCTGCAATTCATTATAGGAAACCACACCTGCAATTCATTATAGGACACCACACCTGCAATTCATTATAGGAAACACTTCTTTAACCCTTTGAATACTGCGACGTGTGGTATATTATATTTGGTCGATATTATGTAGCTTGGGAAGGATCTGTGGTAGTTATAAGGGTTGGTTGAGATAGTCTTAAGGATCTGTGGTAGTTATAAGGGTTGGTTGAGATAGTCTTAAGGATCTGTGGTAGTTATAAGGGTTGGTTGAGATAGTCTTAAGGATCTGTGGTAGTTATAAGGGTTGGTTGAGATAGTCTTAAGGATCTGTGGTAGTTATAAGGGTTGGTTGAGATAGTCTTAAGGATCTGTGGTAGTTATAAGGGTTGGTTGAGATAGTCTTAAGGATCTGTGGTAGTTATAAGGGTTGGTTGAGATAGTCTTAAGGATCTGTGGTAGTTATAAGGGTTGGTTGAGATAGTCTTAAGGGGAGGTTTTTAGTTTGTTTCCTACTCCTCCAGCAATCTGAAAATGTCACCCCCTTGATCCCCTTTCAAGATAAATTTGTACATTTTTCGGTAGAAAAATATCCCGGCCAAAGGCCGGTTACTCTTAAATTATAGGCTCGCTATCGCTCGCCAGGATACAATCGACACCTAAATGGCACGAAAGGTCTTAAAATTGACACAATGGGGCGGAAATTCTTAAAATCACCAAAACTAGTGGGGCAAACGTCTTAAAATCTCAAAAGCAATGGGGCTAGACATGAGGGAGAAAGGGGTCATGACAAAAGTCCCTCAAGTGGAAATCTCCCCTTAAGCAGCCTTATTGTTGCTAGAGGTCCCTTCTTAAGCTGAAAACAATCGTGCAATAGTTGCCAGAATATAATGGAAAGGACGTCCTCGGTACTGTAAGGGTTAAGGGGAGATTTCCACTTGAGGGATTTTTTTCTTGACTCCTTTCTCCCTCATGTTTAGCCCCATTGTTTTCCTAATGTTAAGACGTTCGCCCCATTATTTTGACGATTTTAAAGAACTTTCAACCCATTTCTGTCAATTTTTAGACCTTTCGTGCCATTTAGGTGTCGATTTTATCCTGGCGAGCGATAGCGAACCTGTAATTTAAGAGGAACCGGCTTTCAGCCGGGACATTTTTCTACCGAAAAATGCACAAATTTATCTTGAAAGGGGCTCAGGGGGGGTGTAATCTTAAGCTTGAAGGATATCTAGGGACCAAACTAAAAACCTCCCCTTAAGCTGAATAACATCGTCAAATAGCAAGAATAAAATTAAAGAGACGTCGCCGGTAGATAAGGGGTTAAGATCACAACGAGGAACAGAACTTATGTGGGCGACTGTACAATCGGGGGTATTAAGTGTTGTCATAGATTCCAGTGGTTTTCGCTCAACAAGTGTTATTGGTATCTTTATAGTTATTGGGAAAAGTGCTTATCCCTCAGAGTATTAGTCAGTGTCCGAAACTTTGTGAAATATCTGACAACACTTATTAACCTCGACTGTACAGTCGCGCTAATAAGTGATGTCTCGGCACCAAGTATATTTTCATCAATAATTGGTATCGGCAATATCTAAGCTTCATTTCTTCCTATCGAGTGAAATATACAAACATGTTCCTACACTTACCCACCCTATTCAATATCTGACAGACATTAATACGGCACAGAGCGAGCCAAACGTAATGAGAGCTGGGACATGACTTATTAGCGCGACTGTACATACATGGATAAACACTGACCTTCTATGTTGTTATCAGTATTGTTTGGTTTCCCGTTATATATGTTATCTAGTATAATAGGGTATGGTTTATGGGTATGTTATCATGGTTTATGGGTATGTTATCATGGCTTTATTGACTTGTAGATTAGGCTACATACCAGCATAGTACCACCTGTGTGCTAATTATAATTTTTTTTTTTTTTTTTTTGTCTATATTCTATATTTCTATAAGTTTGATTGTATATTATATTTCCAACTTCAAAATGATGTCTTTGGAAGTGATACAATGGCCAAAACAATGCTATTTCACGTTAATTGTCTTGTATTGCTTGTAATTGCTATGGTTTGACACCCTGGGCCCTAGTACCCCTCGAATTGTACACTGTTTTTCTGTAGGCCTTGTGAAAACCATATGGGTGAAATCGTGAGAGGTTTCCCCTTTGTTTACATACAGTACCGGTAATGCCCCTATACCGGTACTGCGATCCTCTTTTGTTTGTTTGTTGTAGGTCTAATTCTATTGTTTATACTCTCCCGGGGCGCGCTAAATGACTCCCTTGTTCTGTTGTGAGTTAGGTTACACACACACACACACACACACACACACACACACACACACACACACACACACACACCGACACACTCTCACACTCACACTCACTCTCTCTCTCTCTCGTTATCCACTTCACCCGATTGTCTTTTGTTTGTGGTCCTCATTCTTTTGTTTAGACCTCCCCTTGGTCGTTTAGTGACTCATGTGCCGTTGTTGAATCTCTCTCTCTCTCTCTGTTATTGTATAGTAAAGGGAATAGGTGTGGACATTTACAGCCCATTAGTTCTAGCCCTTTTTGAGTTACAGAGGTTATTGGTTACGATTTTTGATCTATTTAAATTTAATAGACTAGGCTATAGTTCTGGTTGTGTCATTGTCCACTTTGTTTAAGGGGAGATTTCCACTTGAGGTATTTTTTTCTGGACCCGTTTCTCCCTCATGTTTAGCCCCATTGTTTTTGAGATTTTAAGACGTTCGCCCTAGTATTTTTGAAATTTTACGAAATGTTGCCCCATTTCTGTCAATTTTAAGACCTTTCGTGCCATTAAGATGTAGATTTTTTTCTGGCGAGCGATAGCGAGGCTGTAATTTAAGAGCAACCGGCCTCCGGCCGGGCCATTTTTCTACCGACAAATGTACAAATTTATCTTGAAAGGGGGTCTAGGGGGTGTAATTTTAAGCTTGATGAAAACGTAGGGAACAAACTAAATACCTCCCCTTAAGCCGGAGTCACACGAGCCCTTTTTCGAGCAATTTTTACGGGCAATTATGGTCTGGAAGCTTGACAAATTACACTTTATCAGAATGCAGCCGCCTAAGATACTCTACCTTCAGTCAAGTTACCGATAGCAGGGCAAAAAAGTCTCCAAATATAACGAGAACAAACTTGCTCATGGAAAATTGACGGAAAAAGCGCTCGTGTGACAGCGGCCTTCATAGTGGGTATTGTGGTACCGGCATTCTATTGTTTATAGTCCACCCCACCCAGATGGTCTAGGTTCGAATCCTGGCGGGGGTGTACTGTTTCTAAATGTGTGTGTGTGTGTGTGTGTGTGTGTGTGAGAAAGAGAGAGAGAGAGAGAGAGAGAGAGAGAGAGGGGGGGTATAGGTTACACTGCAACAAGGGGGGATCATTCAGGTCTATTATCCAGTGTAAACAATGGGGGGGAACCTTAAAACAAAAGACTGTCTGCTGTGATGAATGAGAGAGAGAGAGAGAGAGAGAGAGAGAGAGAGAGAGAGAGAGAGAGAGAGAGAGAGAGAGAGAGAGAGAGAGAGAGAGAGAGTAAGAGAGAGAGAGAGAGAGAGAGAGAGAGAGAGAGAGAGAGAGAGAGAGAGAGAGAGAGAGAGAGAGTATAGGTTACACTGCAACAAGGGGGGATCATTCAGGTCTATTATCCAGAGTGTAAACAATGGGGGGGAACCTTAAAACAAAAGACTGTCTGCTGTGATGAATGAGAGAGAGAGAGAGAGAGAGAGAGAGAGAGAGAGAGAGAGAGAGAGAGAGAGAGAGAGAGAGAGAGAGAGAGATCACTACTACATATTGTTCAGCCAAGGGGGTACCGGTATAAGTTACACTGGAACAAGGGGGTCTATTACTCAGAGTGTAAACAATTGAGGGTGTGTGTGTGTGTGTGTTGGATTGGCATTTGTATGTGAACGTTTATGTGTGATAGCTTATGTTTGTAGTCCTGAACTGTGTGTATGTGTGTGTGGCCCTGCATTGTGTGTATGTGTGCGTACGTATATGTGCGTGCATAATAGACAATGTGTGCGTACGTATATGTGCGTGCATAATAGACAATGAAGAACAGCGAACTCGTGAGTAATTATGATGGGGGTAAGTTTATGACCTATAGTACACATGTACATACACACACTTACTCCACTCACACACACACACACACACACATACATACATATACAAACACGCACACACACTCATTCACTCACTCGCTCACTCACACACACACATACACACATACACACATACTCGCTCACTAACAGACAGACCCCCCCCCCCCCCCCCACACACACACACACACACACACACATTATATATCTATACCGGTATCTATCTATCTATAGAAGGATAAATAGATAGATAGATAGATACTAGTATATATAGTATATTTTTCTAATTTTTGCTTTATTTTCTACTTTATTTAACTACTTATATTCCTCCCATTTTCTACTTCTCATTGTTTCTTTTGGGTACCTATTATTCAGGGGATATATATCAGATTTTCTTTTGGATACGGTACCTATTATACAGGGGATATATATCAGATTTTGGTATGTTATCTATTTCTTTGACGTAATCTTTTTCTTGTGTCGTCTTATAGTCATCTTCGTTAGCATAATCTGTTCCCTACACTCTTTCTTCTGTCTGTTTTACGTGATTTAGCTCTGTATTAGCGTCTTAGATATTCATACACTCACACACTCTCACATACACACACACACACACACACACACACACACACATACATACATACATTCATCTCACACACACACACACTCTCTCTCACTCACACTCACTCACTCTATCTATCTATCTATCTATCTATCTATCTATCTCTATTTATTTTCTGCCGTGATTGGCGTCTCCAAAACCGTCTTAGGAACACACACACACTCACTCTCACACTCACTCTCTCTCTCTTTCTCATACTTCCTAGTAGGGACCGCAAGGTCTATGTACTCTGTGTATCTATGTAACACTCTCTCTCTCTAGCCGTAACAGTATCGTGACAGACTGGCTGTGTGTGGGTTTAATAATGGACTAAGCGAGTTCCTAAGTTGGTTATAGAGACTCCAATCACGATATACAAGGGAGAGAGAGAGAGAGAGAGAGAGAGAGAGAGAGAGAGAGAGAGAGAGAGAGAGAGAGAGATTCATTTGGCTACCCAGACCCCCTTCAGGCTAAATAAATCCCCTCCCCCTCCCCCTTCAGGCTAAATTTGTACATTTTTCGGTAGAAAAATGTTTCGGCCGAAGGCCGATCTCTCCTAAACTGCAGGCTCGCTATCGCTCGCCTGGACATTTTTCTACCGAAAAATGTACAAATTTAGCCTGAAGGGGGAGGGGGACGATATCTTTAAGCCTGAAGGGGGTGTCTCTCTTTCTCACTCTCTATCTCTCTCTCTAGACGTGGGTTTAATAATGGAAAGAGGAAGGTCCTAAGTCGATTATAGAGACTCCAATCACGGTAGAAGGGAGAGTCACAAGGAGTTGCAAGGCATAGTTAGTATCTCAGAGACCTTGCAGTCCATTCCGGGGGTACTCACAGTGAAAGGAGAGAGAGACTGTTTAGTGCACTACACTCATTGCAGACTATCTACTCTCTTCTTGAACTGCTCTACTGAAGAACTGTTTACAACTTCGGAGGGAAGTTTGTTCCAGGTAGAACAGATCTTAGAGAGAGAGAGAGAGAGAGGGGGGGGGGGGAGGTAGGTAGGTAGGTAGGTAGGTGTAACATGGCAGTATCGTGACAAGATGGTTGCAGGGACGTTCTGTAATGGAGGGAAAGGGGTGAGAGTGTTCCTTAATTGGTGAGTGTGTGTGTGTGTATGTATTAAGCCTATGTG
The DNA here is from genome assembly GCA_032716605.1 of Paralithodes platypus. Classification (NCBI taxonomy): domain Eukaryota; kingdom Metazoa; phylum Arthropoda; class Malacostraca; order Decapoda; family Lithodidae; genus Paralithodes; species Paralithodes platypus. The sequence goes on along the minus strand of CM064505.1, from coordinate 2,012,317 downwards.
CGTATCTGTGTATGTACAGTATGTGACGTATGAAAGAAAGAGAAAGTGATGATGGTGGTGATGGTGGTGATGGTGCTGATGGTGGTGATGATGGTGGTGATGGTGGTGATGATGGTGCTGATGATGGTGCTGATGGTGGTGATGATGGTGGTGATGGTGGTGATGGTGGTGATGATGGTGGTGATGGTGGTGTTGATGGTGATGATGGTGGTGATGATGGTGATGATGGTGGTGATGGTGGTGGTGATGATGGTGATGATGGTGGTGATGCTTACTAAACGTGACTGAGGGTTAGGGGTCAGGAAAGTAAGAGACAGAGAGAGAGAGAGATATTTACATAGATACACTGACCACACAGACCTTACGATCCCAGCGAGGTGGTCAGGACTTAATTCTAGTAGAGATAGCTAACCCGAGAGTAAGGTAGCCAACATTGGAAGGAAAGGATAGCAAAGAAGAAGAAGAGAGAGAGTGTGTGTGTGTGTGTAGGTGTGTGTGTGTAGCCTGTGTATGTGTCGTATGGAGGAAAGAGAAAGTGAGGATGATGCTGAGCTTACTAAACGTGACTGAGGGTGAGGGGTCAGGAAAGCAAGACTTAACTTAATAACCTTTATTAACCGCCCTGCAGGCCGCAGATTCGATACTGGCAGACAATCGACCATCATAAAGGGCACTGTCTGTCTGTCTGTCTGTTTGTTCACGAACTACTCCCTCAGTTTTCGATATAGAGAGCCCATACTTGGCATGCATACTAAGGGGGTGCCAGAATAGGTATTAAGCGTGTGTGTGTGTGGGGGGGGGGGGGGTCAATATGTTGAGCCCCTGGAGCCCCCCCCCCCCCCCCGCAAGATAGGCAGCCATACTTGGATTTTCCCCTGTACCTCAGCTAGTAAATAATACATTTCGATACAATCATTGTTTGTGATGCTGTATTTCAGTTAGCCTACAATTGGGCACAAAATATTAATGTCTTGGTGCATTATTTGTTTTATCTTATTTTCCTTATACTGTATATCTAATTTTAAGTATCTATCTATTGTGCTTATAATATTTATCTTGTTTTACTTATATATCTTTTTTGATGTATCTATATTTAATGTGCTTATCTTAACATAAATATAGACCGTACAGTATTTTCTTATGGAATTCTAAGATAAACCTCGTTCATATAGGAAAGAATGAGAGAGAGAGAGAGAGAGAGAGAGAGAGAGAGAGAGAGAGAGGGGGGGGGGGGGAGGTGAAAGGTATTTAAATTATAGATTAGCTTGTAAGGAGAGGAAATGAAACAGAGGGAAAGTGAGACTATCTGAGAGCTGAGATTAACTTAACTAGGACGGTAAATAACATACACACATACATACACACACACACACACATACTCACACAAAACACACACACACACACACACACACACACACACACACACACATACACACACACATACTCACACAACACACACACACAACAAAACAAATCCAAGAGAAACCGAAATACTCACTCACGTGCAAACAGCACAACACAAAATCATACAACACACACACACACACACACACACACACACACACACACACACACACACACACACACACACACACACAGCCCGTAGCCTAGTAGGTAGAGCTCTCGTCTCACACACGAGGGGTCGGGGGTTCAATCCCCGGCCGGGCGGAGACAAATTGGGCTTGTCTCCTTTCATGTGTTAGCCTCAGTTCACCTAGCTGTAAATAGGTACCTGGAATAAGTGGACGACGTTGTGACGTCCCATCTGGGGTTGGCAAAAATGGTACAAGGCGAGATGGGTATCATATGGTTCACCTAAGCTGATGGCTACCTAAGCCTTCGGGCGAGACGGTACCATCTATAGTGAGAATGGTACCATACAGATCCACCCTAAGCCTTCGTTTCCGATGTCGCCAATTGGCTAAATACAGACTACACACACATCCACAGCCATTCCAACAGTACATAAAACACTAACATGCATTTCACGCAATACATTCCCAGTTAAGGAGGCGCGATAATAATGAGCTTAGCTCGCATTGCGTGGATTCCCCTTGACGAACAAGTAACTGAGTAACACACACACACACACACACACACACACACACAGTCAAATTGGATAAAAGTAGAATTGGAGACGAAACAAGGGACTACCGGTACCTCAAACCCTGTATGCTATAACTAGGTAAATACACACACACACACACACACACACACAGTCAAATTGGATAAAAGTAGAATTGGAGACGAAACAAGGGACTACCGGTACCTCAAACCCTGTATGCTATAACTAGGTAAATACACACACACACACACACATAATCAGAGAGAGAGAGAGAGTGAGAGAGAACAGGAGAGACAGGAAATAAACCAGAAAAAACAGACTCCTTATCAGCATATATGTCACCATCCTTCATCCTCCTGTCAACATTGCTATCACGGTGTTGGTTGACCATTCCTGCAATTGTTGATGTGTCATAGTGCAAGCTTATACGAATATACTATTGCGTAGCACTTGCAGAGTTCAATGTAATGTGGTGGATTAATGTGTGGTTACTATGCTTGAAAGTTGACACTATTTTAGTTTTAGCTCTTGGTGTGGTGTTTAATCTTTGTGTGTGGAGGGCGCGGGGGTATTGGGTGTATGTGTGTGTGTGTGGTGGGGCTATTGTATATAATAATAATAATAATAAACGGTTTATTAAAGAATGGCAGCCTCATGAGCTGAAAATACACATTTTACAATTTAGTGGATGAACATGAGATGTACAGATATGAGGATGGTAAGCTTAGTTTACAAACAAAATAAATAAATACAATAATGATGCATGTGCAGAATACAAATTATCATAAAATAACCATGAGAGTAAGTGATATACAGTACATATACACATTTATTTACTTACTCATATACAGAACATACGTATATACACGTACGTGCGCACATACATATACATACATATATAGGAACATAAGAACATGCAGTAAGTGTGCACATGTCCGTATACACAAACGCTCACGTATGCACACAAACATACATACATACAGAAACTGTTTTGGTAAGGTCAGGTAAGGAGGGTGCGGGTACTACAATGGGAGGTTAATCCTCGGTAGTGTAGGTGTGTGTGTGTGTGTGTGTGTGTGTGTGTGTGTGTGTGTGTGTGTGTGTGTGTGTGTGTGTGTGTGTGTGTGTGTGTGTGGGGGGGGGGGGGGGGGGGGGGTATTGGGTGTATGTTTGTGTCATTGTGTGTGTGTCTGGTGGGGGTATTGTATATGTGTGTGTGTGTGTGTGGGAGGGGGGGGGGGGTGTATTGGGTGTATGTTGTGTCGTGTGTGTGTGTGTGTGTGTTGTATAATCATGGGTTGTGGTGTTTATGTATGAGTGTGTTGGTTTATCTTGGTTATAGGCCTATTATGTTGTGTTGTGTAATTTACTTAGGTGTGTGTGTTGTATGTGTGTGTATGTGTGGCTATAACCAAAGTGTTGACAGCAGGTTGAGGGATAACAAGAATAAACTCTGATAGGGATTCTGTTTATCTTGGCTATTTCCGGGGTGTTTACGTGTGTGTGTGTGGGTGGGTGTGGGTGTAGGCTATGTGTATGTGTATGTGTGTGTGCAATCCAAAATTATGTATGTTATTTTTCCATCTATACGTTGTTTTCTTCACGTCTTTACTGTTCAGATTTAACTAGTACCTACCCTATGTAAACATGTAAGATATTATTGTCGATGATGTTACTGTCACCTTACATATTCAGATTATTATAGGTGTTGTGTCATATGTAATTATTATAGGTGTGTCATATGTAATTATTATAGGTGTTGTGTCATATGTAATTATTGTAGGTGTGTCATATGTAATTATTATAGGTGTTGTGTCATATGTAATTAGGGATCGTCTGTATTCCTCTAAAGACAAACACCCCCATCCGACCCCCTTAGGTCATACACGGGTTGGGTTGTGTGTGGGTGGAGGCTGTAGTGACGACAATGCTTTTCTAGTTAGCCTATAACGCATAACTTAAGGGGACAGTGGGTATTGTGGGGGGTCTACCGGGTATTTATATAGTCATTTTGGGGGGTCTACCGGGTATTTATATAGTCATTTATTTTTTAGTTTCCTCGCTAGACCTCCATCAAATTTTATAAAAACAACCCCAGGATCCCCCTTCAAGATGTATTTGTACATTTTTCGGTAGAAAAATGATCCGGCCGAAGGCCGGTTCCTCCTAAAATACAGGCTATCGCTCACCAGGAAAAAATCGACACCTAAATGACACAAAAGTCTTAATATTGACAAAGAAAAGGGGCGAAAGGTCTTAAAATCGACAAACTACTGGGGCAAACACCTTAAAATCTGAAAACAAATGGGGCTAAACATGAGGGAGAAGGGGGTCTAGAAAAATGACCCATCTCCCCTTAAAATATTCAGGTTATTATGGGTGTTATGTCATATGTAATTAAGGTTGGTCACTATTCCACTAAAGACACACCCACACCCATCCGACCCCCTTAGGTCATACGTGGATTGGGGTGTGTGTGGGTGGGTGGAGGCTGTAGTGACGACAATTATTTTCTAGTTACGTCCATATGATTATACATACATTCTGTTCATACATACATACCGTACATACCGTACAGACAGACAGACATACATACATACATACATATAATAAAACCATAATAGAAAAATAATTTAAGTGTTAATTTCTTCATTGCACGGCCTTTACGTGCAATAAGTCTCGCTTCCTTGGCCAGTGACTTGCAGAAGGTGTGTGTGTGTGTGTGTGTGTGTGTGTGTGTGTGTGTGTGTATGGGGTGTGTGTGTGTATGTCTATGTGTATGTGTATGTGTGTGTGTGAAGCCAGACTCCCCCGGGAATTACCTCCACAATGTCTATGCAAATTAGTGTCAATAAACCAAGGAACAATGCTTAAATGAACAATTGTGGAAGAGTTTAATTCACGGTAACATAATAGGTATATAATTTTATACATACCTGAGAGAGAGAGAGAGAGAGAGAGAGAGAGAGAGAGAGTACAAAGGAGTACAAAGGAAATCAAGCAACAACAGATCTAGTGACTCTTCTAGGTTGCTTGTCCTCCAAAACACTGAGGATCAAGTGTCCAAACAGTGGTTTAGAGTGGGTAAGGGAACATTGGAAAGGGAATTACTGCCCTGGAACTAATGTCCGTGGCAGGATTAGGAAGTTAGTAGAGGACAGATGGGTTAGTAACTGAGGGGGGGATAAAATAAAGTTATTCATTTACAAACGCAGTCAGTCGCGGGTTTGATGAGAGATATTTGTCTAGGCGAAGTTTAAATGAATCAACGGTGATGCAGTCTATAACGTTTCGGGGAAGCCCATTCCACAAGTTGACAACTCGATTGAAGAAGAAATTCTTAGATTCGTGCGAGTTAAAAGATTTACCAATAATTTTGCAACCGTTTCCCCGCGTGTAATTAGATTGGTCGATAGTGAAGTACTTACTACAGTTCATATTGTCGATGCCTTTGATGATTTTGAACACTTGAATTAAGTCACCTCTTAATCTGCGCTGGGTAGATTTAATAGATTTAATTCTCTAAGACGCTCTTCGTATGGTTTGTTCTTTAGGCTAGGTATCATTTTGGTAACTCTACGTTGAACTCGTTCTAGCTTGTTTATATCTTTTTGGTAATAAGGGCACCAGGATTGAACGCAGTATTCCAGAAGAGGGCGGACTAAGGATTTGTAAAGGGTTAGGATAACTTCTTTGGATTTATGCTCAAATGACCTGCCTATAAAGCCAATTATTTTGTTTGCCTTCTTAACAACTTCTGAACATTGTTGACTCGGTTTTAGGTTACTCGATATTGTTACTCCCAGATCGGTTTCTCTGTTTACATTCTTAAGCTGAGTGCCATTCATCGAATAGTTTGCTTTCTCGTTTAGGTATCCGACATGTAGTACTTTACATTTATCCGCATTGAAACTCATTTGCCAAATTTGGGAGAGAGAGAGAGAGAGAGAGAGAGAGAGAGAGAGAGAGAGAGAGAGAGAGTCCAAGGAGTACTGAATTTAATTTAATTATTGTCGTTGGATTGTTGATAGCTTAATAATTTTATTAAATAAATATGGTTGCAAAAATATATTAAAGTTTTCATACCGGTACCGTGGTAAAATGTCTAAATGTCCAAAATGTGTAAATGTCCATATATTTTGGGTATTAATGTGTCTGTATGTCCAAGGCATCTAAATATTGAGTTTATGAGTACATTTGGTTAGTGGAGAGAACATAATAATATCCATACCGTATATACCGTATATACCGTATATACCGTATATACCGTATATAATTTGTGCAAGAATGTCAAAATGTCCCAAATGTCCACATATTTTGGGGTATTAAGTATGTATAAATCTGGTATTCAAAACGTCTAAATGCCCACCGTATATAGTTTGGATATTAACATGTCTCAATATCCAGTTTAAGATAGCCTAGGACAGGATGGGGAGAGCTCGGTGGAACTGGTGGTGGTGTCATTACTTAATAAGGGCTTCGTGGGTGGTTCTCTATATCCTCCTCCTTGGGGGTGACAGAGAGTTACAAGGAGTTACACGGAACAGTTAGTATCTCAGAGACCTTGTGGTCCATTCTGGGGAGATACTGGAAGTGGAAGGAGAGAGACTGTTTAGTGAGTGTGCAAAATACCCTCTACTCTCTTCTTGAATTGTTCTATTTTTTATTTTTTATTATTACATTTCACGTACCGTACTCAGGAACGGTCTGAGCTCTTCTAGACAACAATGAATGCGTCCCTAAGGAGGTAATGTTCTCCAGATTGGACCTTATCAATTCACAAGCAGCTACTTAACGGTACCCCCTGTTTCCGGGGTTGAAGCTCATTAAATGATTTGGCTTATTAGTTTTTATATTATAAATGATTAGGGTTTAGTCATTTGTTTTTCGATTTTACTTAACGGGACGGCCTGATAAATAAATTGCAACTTAACAATGAACAAGCAACTACACAGCGGTACGGCCTGTTTCCGGGTGTGAAGCTTATTAAATATTTGGCTTATTGGTGTTGTTGTTGTTGTTGTTCCCTAAGCTGCCTGGCCGAACAGCCCCAAGGCCCCAAGCAAAGCTAAGGCCATAACCGAGCGCCCCCACAGAACCCTCCCTGCTTACCACAATAAAGCCTGGGTGACCGAAGCCACTCTATGGCGGGGAGCTGAGGAGGATGCGGAAACGCCCGGGAAACCAAAGCCCCACCCAGGGCCCTGTGCCCCTCAGCAATTATGAAGAGAAAGTTGAGGGGCAAAGGAAAAATGTGACGCTTTGGCTTCCAATCTTGGTAAATTGGGAGGTCAATCCACGGAAGAGACGCCGTCACTTGAGATCTAGAAGATATATAAGTAAAAGGAACAGTCAGAGTAAGCTATGGGTATGGCAGAGATCGCTCAGTTCTCACTCTGATAGACCAGCCCATCACCACATGATTGGTGTTGCGTCATTTGTTTATCGATTCTACTTAACGGGACGTCCCTTGTTTTCCCCATTAGTGTGACGGTTACCGGTACTGTATATGGCGTTCGCCACATTCAGCTGTTTATCTCCTGTCGAGCGATAGCGAACCTGCAATTTACAAATACCGAACACAATAATGATTTAGCTTAAGAAGAGTTTCGGGAGTCGGTTTTTGTAAATATTATTTTGTAATGTAATTTACAGGGCAAACTAAAAAAAACACTGTTAAAAATTGCCAAAAATAATCAAAGCCGTTAATAATAGTGGAAGAAACAACAACAACAACAAATCTGATCAAAGCTTATCAATGAACAAGCAACTATTTAAGGGGAGATTTCCACTTGAGGGATTTTTTTGGGGACCCCTTTCTCCCTCATGTTTAGCCCCATTGCTTTTGAGATTTTAAGACCTTCGCCCTAGTAGTTTGGATATTTTAAGACATTTTGCCCCATTTCTGTCAATTTTAAGACCTTTCGTGCCGTTAAGGTGTCGATTTTTTCATGGCGAGCGATAGCGAGCCTGTAATTTAAGAGCAACCGGCCTCCGGCCGGGAATTTTTTCTACCGAAAAATGTACAAATTTATCTTGAAAGGGGGGGGTCTAGGGGGTGTAATTTTAAGCTTGATGAAAAAGTAGGGAACAAACTAAATACCTCCCCTTAACGGTATGAGCTGTATCCGGGGTTTATTAAATGGTTTGGCTTATTGGTGTTGCGTAAGAAGTTGTTCGATTCAGGGTACCGGTACCGTAGTGTAATTCAGGGTACCGGTACCGTAGTGTAATTTAAGATTAACGGAGTTCATGATTAGGTGTAGGGGTAGATGACTGGATGCATAGTAATACACACACACACACACACTAACTCACTCTCTCTCTCTCTCTCTCTCTTTGTGTGTGTGTGTGTGTGTGTGTGTGTGTGTGTGTGTGTGATGCCTTTTATGGTCTTATAGATACAATCCACTAACACCACACCACTCGCTCGTAACGGCGCTCAAATATACCTGGCGTGAGTGGGTTCGAATCCTGGTCTCTCTCAACATGTCCGACATTGTAATTAGATGTTTAGCCAAGTTGGCCGGGGGTGGGGGTGGGGGGGGGGGGGGTGTATAATAAGATGATGTGGACATCTAAACTCTATAAGTCAAAGCAACTACACACCATATGAATAGGAGCACTTTATTAACAACGTCCTGCAGATAGCTTCTTCAGGTCACTTTATATGCTATCTGCGAAACGTTGTGGTCCTCATATGGTGTTTATATGGTGTTTATATTTATATGGTGTTTATATGGTGTTTATATGGTGTTTATATTTATATGGTGTTTATATTTATATGGTGTTTATATGGTGTTTATATGGTGTTTATATTGATATGGTGTTTATATTTATGCGGTCAACTTTTCCAAGATCTTTCCACACAACAACTCATTGAAAGTTTAGATTAATCGAGAATTGCCAGTATTGTGGCATTTAGCGTAGTTTAAATACGACTACCTTACCCTTCCCCCCTGTCCAGCAGTGATGGTGTCTCAGAGAGGGGGGAATCTCAAGGTCTTGACTGTCACGGTAAGCAGGACCCTCCGTGGTGGTCCTGGGTGCTGACTGGAATATTAATAACTACCCGATACCCCTTAAGCGGGGTGACCTGTTTTTGTTCTGTCTTTTTCTATCTTTCTCTGGCTTGTATCCATTTGGCCCCATTCAGCCTACTGTTTTAAGACGTTTATCCCTATCCAGGTGTCAATTTTTCACTGGTGAGCGGTAGCAAGCCAGCATATTTTTTATTTTTGTTTGACAGCAGGCTAAATTTGTACATTTTTCGAAAGAAAAAATTCTCCGGCGAAGCCGGATTTCTTCATATAATGCTGGATCGCTATCGCTCGCCAGGAAGAAATCGACATCTAGATGGGGATAAACGTCTTAAAATAGTTGGCTGAATGGGGCCGAATGGATACAAGCCAGAGAAAGGGACAGAAATAAACACAAAGCAGGTCACCCCCCCTAATGATTGTGTGTGTGTGGGGGGGGGGGGGGGGGGGTTCACTCACATAGGCCTACCGCGCATACTCCTCTACCCTTTCTTAAGTGCATTGCTATTGTACCGGTACAGTTGCTATCTTTGTGTTCTGTGTTTAAGGGGAGGTATTTAGTTTGTTCCCTAGACCTCCATCAAGCTTAAAATTACACCCCCTTGAGTCCCTTTTAAGATATATTTGTACATATTTCGGTAGAAAAATTTCCCGGCCGGGGGGGGTGGGGAGGCCAGGTTGCCTCTTAAAATTACAGGCTCCGCTAATCGCTCGCCAGGAATAAAATTGACACCGGCATGGCACGAAAGGTCT